>JARGYA010000073.1:0-539048 GCA_029204335.1 Mycena vulgaris | reverse complement strand
ACGATCACCGCCGCGCGCCGCTGCCGAAACATACTGAAACATACTGAAACATACCAAGCGAGCTATCATCGGAATGCCAATTACCGTGGCAGTGTCCTGGAGTGCTTTATAACGGAGCGCGCCGCTGACCCGCCCTCGTGCTTTTTTCTTCCATTTTATGACTTCTCTAATAACTTTCGCCCTTCTTGCGCTCGCTTCTTCTTCGTCTGCGGTCCCCAATCTCGAGAAACGGGTGTCTGGCGTGACCTATTCCTCGGTTGGCATCAATGGCAGCACGTTCGATTACATTGTCGTCGGCGGAGGGCTGACGGGCATGACCGTCGCCGCACGGTTGGCTGAGAACCCCGCCATAACCGTCCTGCTCATCGAGGCAGGGCAAGACGACCGTTCAAACGCGGAGGTCTATGACATCTACAACTATGGCCCAGGCCTTTTGGTGGGCCATGGACTGGGCATGGAAGGCGGAGCAAGGAAAGGTTCTTCACGGGTGTGTAACTGTATATTCCCTTACGCACGATGACATCTGATCTTTTCGTTCACTAGCGGTAAAACGCTCGGCGGAAGCTCCTCCATTAATGGCGGCCACTGGACTCGGGGGCTGAATGCCCAATATGATGCGTGGTCGACGTTGCTTGAATCCGATGAGGCCAGCGTTGGATGGAACTGGGCTGGTCTTTTCGGTTATATGAAAAAGGTGTGTAACCATCCTGATACCTCCCGAATCCCTGCCGATGATTGTCCCAGGCCGAGGCATTCTCCGCCCCCAACGCGCAGCAAGCGGCGAAGGGTGCACAGTCTATCGCATCGTACCACGGAACCACGGGGCCCGTACAAGTAACATACCCGGATCTCATGTACGGCGGCCCGCAACAACCTGCATTCATCGACACCATTGTCGGCCTTACCGGTAATAACTCTCCACCTCCGCGCGCAAACGAGAATATTTAAGCCCCATTCAGGTATCAGTCACTTCAAAGATCTCAACGGCGGGACGCCCAACTGTGTCTCCATCACTCCTCTCGTACGTCCATGTGCCGCTTTGATCTAAACTCGGATTCCGATGGAGCATAATTCAGAGTATGGACTGGCACCGCTCAGACCACCGTTCGTCCTCGGTCGAAGCGTATATGACACCCGTTGAGAGCCAGCGGACCAACTGGGTCACCCTCGGACGGCACATCGTGCGTATCTATCATTCTATATATATATGTGCGCCGACTTTAACTGGACGTAGGTGACCAAAATTAAATGGTCCAACCCGGAAGCGTGCCGCTCAAGGCCTCTGGTGTTGAATACGCGTTTCTGGACTAACAGCACCACGCGTTATAACGCTTTCGCGCGCCGAGAGGTCATCATTGCGGCCGGTTGCGATTCAGGTGCGTCTTTCCTTTCTTTCCTCTCTTCAGAATACCTCCCAACGCCCTATCTAGACCCCCGCCCTCTTACAACTCTCCGGAATCGGCGACTCGAGCGTGCTGGGCCCTCTTGGCATCACCACCCAGGTCGACCTGAAGACGGTTGGTAAGAACTTGCAGGAACAGGTCAGTTAACATATATCCCGTTGTGTTCACCCCGAAACTGATGGAACGCCGTAGACTATGAACTCACTCGGCGCCAACGGGAACGGTTTCGACAAGGGCGGCAATGGACCATCGGACGCCATCGCCTTCCCCAACATCTATCAGCTCTTCGGCTCCCAGGCTAGTGCCAAAGTTTCGCAAATCCAGGGCAACCTCTCGACTTGGGCCACGTCGCAAGCGGGCTCCGCACTGTCCGCAGCCGCTCTGCAGCAGATATACCAGGTCCAGGCGGATCTGATCATTAACAAGAATGGTAAGGGCTTGTTCTCTGGGTTTAGAACACGGCCTGATTCATGCACATGTAGCCCCAGTCGTCGAGCTGTTCTATGATAGTGGTTTCCCCGAGTACGTTTGGTCTTCATTTTGTTCGAGGATGCCTGACTCACTTGAATTTTCCAGTGACCTCGGCATCGACATGTGGCAGCTCCTCCCCTTCAGCCGCGGAAGCGTTAAAATTACCGTGAGCAATCCTAATCATTTTCCATCAGACAATCGTGACTGATACCTTGTGCCAATGAAGTCGAAGGACCCCTTCACGTACCCCACCATCAAAGTCAACTACTTCGGCGTCGGGATGGACCTTGACATGCAGGTCGCCGGCGCGCGCCTTGCCCGACGCATCCTCACCACCGCACCTCTCAGGTGCGCTTCCCATTCGTCCTCCTGGTCAAGATCCTAACTGACTGTGAACCAAACAGCTCTCTGTCAACAGGCGAGACCATCCCCGGCAACGCCGTCCCCGACAACGCGGCGCGCGGC
This sequence comes from Mycena vulgaris, assembly GCA_029204335.1. NCBI lineage: Eukaryota > Fungi > Basidiomycota > Agaricomycetes > Agaricales > Mycenaceae > Mycena > Mycena vulgaris. Next base: position 536,709 of record JARGYA010000073.1, on the reverse strand, counting down.
TCGGACGCGGCGTGGCAGACGTGGATCAAGAACGGCTTCGCGTCCGTCGCGCACCCGATTGGGACGGCCGCGATGATGCGGCGCAGCCTCGGCGGAGTCGTCGACGCCCAGCTCAAGATTACGACATCGCGAACGTGCGTGTCGTAGACGCGTCTATCCTTCCGCTGCAGATTAGCGCGCATTTGAGCTCGACGCTGTATGGAGTTGCGGAGAAGGCGGCAGATTTGATCAAAGCGGCCCAGTAAGCTGGGACTCGAGTTCCGTTCGATTGTTGTGAGAACGGAATGCTTTTCGATTTGCGATGTGACAGACTTTTTAGCTATTCACGCTCTCCACTCGCTTTGAACAGATTTATGTACGTTACCTGAATGCGCCGTATAATGCAACTCGGACTCCATTCTTTTGGAAAGTTCTTGTCACTTGAGCGCATAATACTACCCCGAGTAATTACTATGCGGGGTAAATTACGCTACGTGCGCGATGGTTATTTCCTACCATCATGCTTACCCGAGTGTCAACTAAATAACGCGTGGCTATTGTCAGAGTCTCGCTATAAAAGGCTATCCCTTTGAACAATTTCCAGGTAGATCGGAGGGACGGTGGAAGTTTTAAATGGGTTCGGGATCCCACGAACGGGGTGGCGAGGCACAAGAAGAACGCTCCAAGAGTCCCATGATGCCAATGAGCTCAAGAAGATACTTTGTATACGTGCCTGGGATCAGATGGATCTAATTGCACCCCTCGAGCGGCCACCAAATAATAAATTCAACCGCGAGGTTGAACCAATCACATGACTCTCGCTCCCGGTTCTTGAATCGCATTGCACATTGCAATGGGTTATCAAATGTCAAACAACTCCCGATTACGTTCCGATGTATGCTTATCCTTTCCCTCGCCTGACTTTGAATTGAACGGGCATCCTAGCCCATTCCTTGCTCTCAAAAATATCTCTTACACGGCGTTGAAATCCCGAAACCGTGCTGACTGCTGGTATAAAGTCAGGAATGGTAGAGCCGGTCAGACTATCCTCACAATGCGGTCTTTCGCCCTCATCTCAGCTGCACTCCTCTTCTCCATAGTCTCTGCGGCAAGCGTTGCGCGTGTTGCTGCAGGGGAAGGTCCCACCATTTCATTACTTGCCGGTTGAATTCCTGTTTGACCGAATGACATTCAGTTTGTGAAGGACAAGTCACGCTCTCAGAGCATTACATCGGACAAGACAAGAATGTCAAAGTGCAGTACGCTACTTGTCCCGAATACGGCTCAAAGGTCGAAACCTTGGAGAGTCGTCAAGTGGTAGACGTCTGTGGAAATACATGTGCGGATACTCGTCGCAGGCGTCGGTCCATTGAGTCTAACCAACCTCAGGTAACACAAGCTGCTTCACTCCCTCGGGTGGAGGACCCAACCCTAACGATTGCCATATTATTGCGGACGCTTTGCGCTTCGACAGTCAGAACATTGGCAGGTCTTCATTCGGATGCAAATGACCTAGATGATCCTGACAATTATTAGGGGCTCTTTTCACCGTCGGCACGGTATGTATTCCTTCTGTCGACGTTGTTTGATCTTCATTCAATTAATTATTTTACAAGGGCACGAACAACACCGTCGTCATGCAATTCGCCAGCTGCCTCTCCTTCTTCGTCAACCAGGACACCGTCCCGATCGAATACTGCCGCACCGACTGGGTCAGTTTCTGATGGTCCCTTCCAGCCTTCCCCACTTTATTTATGCCCACTTGGATAGGCTTCCTTAATCGACTTCATCGCGCCAAACTGCCAGGCAACTCAAAACGCGCATGGTGGCTTGTGCGTCGCGACCAACCAGCAGTGGTTCGCCCAGTTAGTTCCAGACTATATATCCGTAAACCTGGGTAGCTTATATTGTTTTTCAGGGTGAATCACGCCTAGAACGCGGGTCATGGAAGTATGCGGCGCTGATAAGATCGGTCTTGATTTTGTTTCTTGCCTGGACTTGCCTGGACCTTCCTTCGAGTTCTGGCTGTCTATACTATTTGCTTCATCAAATATATCCTTGTGTTTCCTGTGCTGTGCCAATATCGAGAGGGGTCAACTGATCTGTGCCATTAATATTCCAATGCGCTGAACGATTGCTTCCTGGTTGCACTGCTGTCAGATGAGACAGGTACCAATGATCCACGGGCAATATCCACCGTGGAACATCCACGACCGTGGGGCCAGCATGACGGCATGACTCCGAGATCTGGAATTGGAAGGCCCAACGGCCAACCAACGGCAGCCCTATTTCCAAGCAATAACGTTCCAGAATTTTCACCGGTAAGCAATCGGATCAGAGGTCCCAAGAGGGATATCTAGATAATACAGCTCCTACGTGAATGGTGCCCCTACCGTACTGTTCAAGTGAAGACTTCGACCTTGCGAGTAACTGTCAAATTGCCACCCGAAATTAGCAGTCAGTGATGTATTTACGAGATCCTGGTCTTTAAATACTGCTGTAACTGCATCGATCTGTCAGGGGTTTGTTTCAACATTCAACTGTATGGGTAGAACCAGCCCCCCGTGATTGATAATTCTGGTCTCTCTTGACGGCCTTTCTACACCGAAGCCTCGTGATCCTCTGGATTTCTATAAATCTGGGGCACTCAATGAGACTTGACTTCACGCCGCAATGCTTCCCGTTTTCCTTCTCTCAATTGCGGCTCTATTTTTCAAATTCTCTGCCGCCAGCGTGACCGTTCTACCTGCTGGAGGAGGTGGGTTACTCAAAACATTCTTGTTTGCAAGTTTCCTACCGATTGTCTAGATGCAGTTTGCGTAGGACAAGTCACAGAGTCCGAAACCTTCATCGGACAAGATAAAAATGTCAAAGTGCAACAAGTTACCTGCCCCGATGTCCGCATACAATCCAGAGTACTCGGAGCTCGCCAGAACACATCCGACGTCTGTGGCAATACATGTATGAAAGGGCTCTGTATATGATCCTGCTTCTTAATATGGAGTAATTAGGTGGTACAAACTGCTTCACCCCGGCTGGGGGTGGACCTGTCCCGAACGATTGCCACATTATCGCCGATGCGCTTCGTTTCGACAGTCAGAATATCGGTACGTGCATTTAATTATTGCTATGCAGCTCTTGAGCGACTTTATTCGATTCTTCAGGTGCTCTATTCACCATTGGGACGGTATGCAAAACTCTTGTGGTATAACTTATTGGTAGCTCAACAATTCATTCCTCCATCAGGGCACGAACAACACAATCGTCATGCAATTTTCAAGCTGCCTCACATTCTTTGTGAATCAGGACTTTTCTACGCTTGAATATTGCCGCACAGATTGGGTACTTGCCTCTAGGAAGCGTCCAAATTTGTATCCCTGACCACCGGGTGTTTCTACAGGCCTCCCTGATTGATTTCGTTGCACCAAATTGCCAGTCAACTCAAAACGCGCATGGCGGAAACTGTGTTGCCACGGACCAGAGATGGTTTGTCCAGTAGGTCCCTTTTTCTGGGTAAATTGGTCCACTACTGAGCCTTCCCTCAGAGTGCAGCACGCTTGATCTACAAAGTCCATACCGTGCTGTCTTCAAGTTAATTAATGTGAACCCCATCCCTCGATGAATTTGGTTTTTGTCTTGAACCTGAAATGGCGAGATATCTCGGAGCTCAAACAAATTAGCGGTCCTGTTGCTGTCCACAACAGTTTGTCGCTGTTGATGCACGTCTGGCGACGCGACGCAGTCACGTGCTGCGGTGAAACTTTAACTTGGGAACATCTTCTCAGAAATGACTCAGAGTCGACAAGGGGAGTGGAGACAGCAGTGGATAAAGCTGGTAAGGCCGACAAGCGGCACGGCCCGCTACCAGAGGACCGATTAAACATTATGTTCAATCTGGCTCTTAGTAGTCATGGAGCGCGTGGTATAATCCGAAGACGGGCGGGATGGATCAACGAATCACACCATATAGGGGCAATGTTTTTTGCATGGGTGGGGGAGGATATTTGCGACTCGGGGTGGTGGTTGAATGAAAGTTGTGATGTGACCTATGACTCGGATGGCGCGCTGCAGATTCAATAATTCTGCATAATTAAATTCTTGTTCACTCTTCTTCAAGTTGAATACCGAAGAGGACAGACCGCCTCCATCCAGGAGGACGTCACATAGGGCACCTCCGTCGAAATGCAGGGCAGAGGAGATGCAGGCTGGATGAACTCCTGTCATATATCAGCGCTGTGGTAGATACGCAGCGGCGGAGATTAAAATCGGAGGATTGGAAAAAAAGGGGGGAGCAATATTCCGAGAGCGTACGCTGTGTAATCGAGTGCAATGGAGGGACATTTGGAGTAGAAAGAAATGGCTGTGATTATTCTTGAAGGAATCGAAAAAAAAAAGAGGCACAGATGTAGACGAGCGGGATTCGACACTGAGTGATAGATACAAAGACATGACGGCGTAGTGCGGCGCGCAATTTGAAGGACAGTTACAATACATGCACACGGACGACGTGAATTCCAGGGGAAGGGGGAGGAAAGCTGAGGGATCCGGAAGGGGACACATAGATTCATCGACGGTGTGGTCGCCGATCAGTAATGTGAGATTTAGATACGGTATGGACGTGCTCCAGGACCCCGACGACGAGGGTAATATGAGATGTAAATGCGAGATTGCGTAGCATGATGTAGGAGGAAGACGTCTCGAAGAATATTAGAGAAGTTGCTAGATATCAGTGCGTCTGACAGACGAAGAAGTGGATGGACAATGACAAGCTGAAGCTTCGTCGCATTTGATCGCACACCCGAGGAGATGCAATTTCAGAGGAGTGATCCGGCCAGAACTGTACATGTGGTGTAAGAGAGTGATGCGTACACTCCGGGGTACGCCTTCCAGCCGAGCACCAGGCTCGGGGTCGACATCCGTGAAAACGTTCGGGAGACGTTTAGTGACGAGCCTGAGAAGAAGATTAACCATTTGACGGATCAAAATGTTGGCCAATTACCTGTGTGGGATCGGAGGCAAACAACAGCTGGAGAAAGATTGAAGGAGGCATCCGGGAGAGTCACAAGAACTGCGGCCCAGGCCAAGGGCATAGGGAGCAAGAGGACAGCGAGACCGATGCGCAGGCTACATCTAGAACCAGCGCACGGCAGAGGAGAGCATATGCCAGAAAACACAGTGCCGTAAGCTGAGTTCGCAGAAGCCAAGAACCCCTCCAGCACCAGCAGAAATAATTTGCATTCCAAGGAAAAGACAGCAGGGTACATCTATGACCGCCAGCCGACCCCCAAGAAAACCAGATCGACTTCAGAGCCAATAGAGAACATTCGGATTCAGGGTGGAAAGATAGACTCGGAGGGATGTTGCAGAACACTGCAGATACCGACATTGGTAAAGCGGAGATGGGGCCGTCGGAGAGGTGTTGGGAGTGACGGTCAGACAGAAGGATCCAGAAACTGGTCGCTTTCCCCAAGCACAGAACAGTCTGAAACACTTTGGCCGACTTCCGGAGAACATTCACCTTGATCCCGGAAAATACTGTTGATCTTACCCCAGAGCGGTTCTTTTCTGCGGAATGGTTCGAAGACGACGGGGCATGGGTTAAAGACCATCTGCTTAAGCACTCAGTGGACAGCTCCTCGGGAGATGATGCTGTTACATACGCAGATATCATGGGAATTCCTAACGAGGCCTTGGTCCACTTCTGCAACGAATGTGTGCAACGGGGTGACAGTCCTTCGATCTGGCTTAGAACGGCAATCATAGGTCTACTCAAGAAGGGGAAACCAGGCGAGATTCCGGATAGTTATCGGATCATTGCGCTGGAAAGCTGCTTTCTGAAAATTCTCACCCTGTTGATCCACCGCCGCATTACTCAATGGGCTGCCGCGCGAGGTTTAATTCCGGACTGGCAGAACGGTTTCCGCGAGAAATATCGAACGAATAACAACCCGTTCGTTCTCCGTTGCGTACGTGACTGGGCGCGAGCACATGGGAAGACAGTTTATGTCGCGGCTATTGATGCAACCAACGCATTTCCGTCGACGGACCACTGCACCATGTGGCTGAAGTTTGCGAGACAAGGGATGGCAGGACCAGTGTCGGATTGGCTCCGCAAGACATACATGACCATGGGTTATTACGTCAAGCACGGGGATTCCAAATCCGGCGAGTTCAAAGCACTGATTGGCTTACTGACTGGAGACCCCGCATCGCCGGTGCTCTGGAATTTATTCATGGCCGATCTTGTAATGCTGCCTGACCTGGACGATGTGGTACTGAAGAATACTCGAATAGCGATGATGGCACAAGCGGACGACATACTTTTGATCTCGCTGTCTGCGAGAGGTCTGCGCGCGAAGCTAAAAACTCTCCAGGATTGGTGTGCCCTGAACTTCATCCTGATCAACATGTTAAAAACTGTGATCTTGATACTCGGCCTTGTACCCAATCCCCCACCCGTCTTCATGCTCGGAAACGAAGTGCTCAAGATTACCAACGAGGAAAAATATGTCGGCGTGAATCTACGATCCGATACTCAAAATCTTCTGCAGGATCACTATAAAGCTAAGGCAGGCACTGCGAGATACTGCGTGCATCGTATCATGGCAATTGAGGATAAAACCGGTCGGCTGACTCCCAAAGAACTTAAGCTGCTCTACATGGCGCGCGTGGACTGTCATCTTACCCACGGTTGCGAAATTTCGCCCGATTGTGAAGATGTTCACGTGAAGCAACTCTGCGAAGTTCAAGTTTCTTTTATCCGACAAATCCTCAATCTCCATGGACGCTCCATGCTTATCCCGCTATACACGGAAACGGGCATTGTACCTCTCCGAGTTCGACGTTTCATCCTTGCTCTTGGATATCTGCAGTACCTATTAGAACTCCTTCCCACTCACTATGCCCGTGCCGCAGTGACCAATTCAATTAAACTGGCTGCGATGGGCAAGAAATCTTGGGCAAGGGATCTAATGTCTGCCGCCTCCAAGCTTCCATTTCCATGCCCGGCCCCTGATTTTGCGAACGCTACGGCTAAATCCATAATGGAATACGCAAAAATGGTTGACGGGTTAATGTTAAAATGGATTCAAGGCGAAGTCGACTCATCGGACAAGTTATATCTGATTCAGGGACGTCGAGAACCACAGAAAGACAAACCTCCTGCACCGCAAACGCTTCGGTTACGGCACTATTTATCAATGGTGAAGACTCAGAAACACAGAGAAGCTCTGACTTCTCTGCTGCTGTCCACTCATCTATTGGCCGTTGAAGTTCTGCGATACGGGGATCATTTGCAACCACGAGAGGACTATCGTTCAAGACGTGTATGCCGGTTCTGCAAAATTAAGGTTGAAACACCGGAACATGCCCTGCTAGTTTGCGACGCCTCGCCCGAGGTTATGTCCCTGCGCACCGCATTCCTGGCCAAACTCTTCACCACTGCACCAACCTTGCGCCGTCTCATGGATGAACTTGATACAATCGAGTTCTTTAAATCCATGGTGCACGAAAGATCGACCGTGGCCCTCGTGGCGAAATTTGCACATGAAGTTCTTCAGGTTTTTTACGCAACTCCGGTTTTTAGACTAGCTGACTAAGAGGTATCGGTGTTTCATTTCCTCAAATTTTGCTTTTATATTTCACCTGAGTTCTACGACGCGAAGGGAGACTGGGTGCGTGAGCTCGACTCGGGAGAAATATAGAGGTCAGGGACGATGGTGTACATAATAAGCCTGTAGTACACCGGGATACTTCCTGAAACCGGTGTTCCTAAGCGGGACCGTGCCGTGTAATGCTACCTACCTACCTACCTACCTAGAGGCTGGATAAGCAGGATTATGATATTAACTCGTCAATCATCCGGCGCAACGCAAGCCGACAGTTGGCCGACACATTTTGGCAGAGAGGAAAGGCGATTACGCGAAAACTGCTGACGAAAATGTGATGCACGCCCAAAAGCAAAAATTAGGGCTCTCATAAGACCCGTACCTTACGGTAGCGGGAATGATTTTGCTTTACTTTTCTGAACGCCAAAAAATACCTTGGCCCCTCTTATGGGCCGCCAGTAGCTCGACAACACATAAGGTACGTACGTACGAGGGAGTTAATCCAAGTTGTAGCGCCTGTTTATAAGTTGCTTGCAGGTTTGATGGGAAGGGGTGGCTCAAAATCAGAGTCTTGGTTGACCCACCATCCTGAATCATGTCAACCACCGTTTGACGCATCATTGGCAGCAGTTAAACTCTGATGTCGACGGTCGTGGCTCATGAGTCAAATTGCGCAAGTCGGAATCCTTAGCAAGCTGCTAGCGAAATGCCGCACACAAAAACTATTTATCAGCCTGGGAAAGAATAGGCCATGTTGAGCTCGCCATTATTATGACCAAGAAGATGCCCACGGATCGTTTGGACTGAACATATACATGAGCAGCAAGATGGGGTATTTCCACGACGCCATAAACACTAGTCTCTCGTAGACAGACGCTTCAACATGAAGCTCGTACCTCACTTGTTGAACATAAACACATCCAGGCACTATTTGTCATCGTAGTCTTGCCGCGAGGGAATAAATACAAGCATCCTTAGTTGTTAACAAGTTAGTGTGCCTAGGTTTACAGATGATACAGGTGTAGACTAGCGCATTGATTAAGCCGACCTGGTAGCATTATAAGGGCTCTGTACCACATTAAGCATTCCAAATGATCACTCACTCAGCTCTGAGAGCCGTGAAGAAGGCCGAGGAGTACTTCGAATCTACGAACTCGTTCGCTTTAATGATCTTGTCCCCGTCGAAATGGAAAGTGATCATATACTCGTTGTTGTATTTTTTGCCGGATTTCGACATTCCATCTGACTTGAGCTAGAAACGAGTAATCAACAGGCTGTAAACGGTGAGGCTTAAAGAAAGATTAAAACCAACATGGAACACGACTGCATCCGAGCCGTGAATTACATCCAACGGAAGCTGAAACTGGCGACGAATCGTCAATCCCTGAGAGATCGAACGGATCAGACAAGTCGGAACCAGGATCTCACCGTCACTTTCTCGAAAACCGTCAGAAAGTTGTATTTCAAGACGCCTATAAACTCCTCCTTCCCTCTCGTCTCTTTGCCATCAGGGGGGACTATAGACGCGGGGAAGTACTGGTGCCTGAAGTTGGGGGACAACAGCTCTCCCAAAGGAGCCCAATCCAGGGCATTCAGATGTGTTAAGAACGCGTAGGCGTTCTCGAGCTGCTTAGCGTTGGGGCTGGACATGGTGGAGAGAGGTCAAGAGCAGGCCCCGGTCACTCACCAATAGGTCGGTCCGCCTAAAATCTGATATTTACGTTGATTTATCTTTCGATTTTTGGGCTCTTGGGCGCTGATTTACCTTACGGCCGACCGAATAAATATTTTTTTCCCAGGCTATTTTCTACCCCAGGGCCGTTTTTGCCCTTCCCGTACTCCTGTCCGCCGCTTTTTTCGGCTTCTGCCCCACTGCGGGCGGTTTTTTTGGGCGGCTGCACCTTCCGCAAAGTTGAGCAAAATCAGCTGGGCAAGCACCTGGGTCCAAAAAAAACTTGCGCAGCGCGCGATTTACCTTACGCCGGACCCGCCGACCGCCGGTCGGAGTTGATTTACCTTACACCGCGGACTCAAAACACCAAATTTTCGGAGCTTGATTTACCTTATCCCGGGTCGACCTATTGGGTAGTGACCGGGGGCCTTCAAGAGCTCACCGTGGATCCTCAGCATGTCCACAGGCACATCAGATTCCCGGACGTACGTCTCGCATCAGTGATGGTATGCACCGGTTGACTCGGAATAAACCACTCACCGGTGACCCAAAGGACAATCACAAACACGCTGAGTCGAATCCCAACGGTTTTGCAAAGACGAACCACGAAAAACAACCATACAACTCGAATTAGACCGAGATTTACAAGCGTTTCAACACTTCAGTCGCGCCCACCACGTCCGCTAAATCGCCATCCAAGTGGGCCATCGCGACGCCATGCACCGTTTCAGCACTCCACGCTTTCCCCTCCTTGCTGTCCCCCGGAGTAGCCCCGCTGAAATCGGGAATCCCCGCGGCGTACGTCGCGCATGCATCTCCGACCACCACAACCGACAGCCCAAGGTCAAAGCCTGAGCGCGCCGTCGAGCTGACGCAGTGCGGCGAGGACTGTCCTACAAGGATCAAGGTTTTGATTCCCTGTGCATCGAGGATATCTTTGAGTCCCGTTGTGTCGTCGGTGACGAGATGCGCGTTGAACCCCGAGCTCTTGTCATACTTGCGCAGAACGGGTTCTTCGGCGTGAGGCGCCACATAATCTTGTGGGAGAACGCCCTCGGGGTGGGTCTTCTCGTTCCAGGGTGACTTGCCTTTGAGATCGAACTTTTCTGTGTCGATGTGATGGATGTGGATTATCGGCAGCTGTTTCGCGCGGAAGGCAGCGAGGAGAGCGATGATGTTGGGCTTCATGTTGGGTGTCGATCTCTCGCGCTTCAAGAAGGACGGGTCGATGAATGCTACAAAGAGTGCGCGCAAAATGAGTAGATAAGAGGCATTTGAGGATCAATTTGAACCTTGCTGCACATCAACTACAATCAGGGCGGTCTGGGAAAGCCCAGGAACAAGATGTGACGAAGGCATTTATGGTGCTGGTGAGGCAATTTGTCGTCGACCTTATAAGTTGTGCGGGTAATAAGTGAGTCAGCTAAAAACGTGATAATAATCAGTGGCGCGTCGGCAACCTGTGCATGGTTCGGTGCCGCACATGAGCATGAATTGACGCGGTTTGGCGACAAAAAAGGCGGAACAGGTGCGAATCGTGGGGCTCTAATAATAAGAGGTCCACTCTGGGCGATTTCGAGAGAGAGAGAATGAAATTTGACCCCCAGGGCACCTGAAGGATCCTAATCGCGGGGATTGACCATGCTGTAAGTGAGAATGTCAGAAGATAAGACCAAGTTTCAAACTTTTTTCTATTATTCGAATTTGGGCACCAACTTCGCCGTTGCTCTTGCTATTCACTGCATTCAGCGCCATAATAGCCAAGGCCACGGGGAGGTTCGGCAAGGTGCCGGTACCTACAGCCCGGCGAGGTTCGGCAAACTGCAGTCTGCCGCTCCCTTTTTGTTGCTAGGTAACGGTAGCCGGCTCGCTAGATCCGTGGTGCCGTAGGGAGCCGGCTGGGCTGCAGATCGCCACGACTCGCCGAGTGGCTCGCCTGATGCTGGCTATGGTGCTCTATGGCTATGCGGCACCTTTACGCTTGAAGGCATGAGAGTTTAGATATGGCAGGAGCCCGATGGTAAATTGCGCTCCACTCACAGTTCTATCCCTGGACTTTGTAAGATTATTTACCTCAAAAGATAACCCGAGCAACAAAGGCTTGAAGAAGTGACCATCGATTGACGAGTCATTGAGCAGAGACTCGGCCACGGCGAGTGCGCCGCGCGGGCTCAAGCGCTGACATCGAGTCAGAACTGGGCAAGCGGTGACGAAATTGTCGTCTGGAACAGGTTATGCCGCAGCGCACTTCGTGGGTTGAGGTCAAAGGAGGGATATTTCGTTCTGTTTGTCTTGATTGAATAGTAGACGTTCGGCTCGACCCGGAACCGACCGGTAACCGCCGAGTCTTACTTGAACACAAATAATTAAACCGCAAATGGCCGCATAATCTGTCGTTTTTCTCTTGGTAGTGACTGATCATGAAGCATAAATTTTTCATTCCCACTAAGATCTGCCTAAGATCTGCCGGCGCGGTCTCCGTTGCAGCTGTCCCTGGACGGTTGCAAAATGGTGGGGACAAAATCATCCTGACCGCCATCCAGATATATTCTGTGTACAAGTCACACCGTCCGACTCTTCATCAGTCAAGACACCGTCAAAGTTTAGTATTGTTGGAGCTTCTTTGGCCCAGTTAAACTCCTTCTGTTGAGGATGTCTGGATTCAAAACATTGTCTCAAGTGGTCGACTGGGCTTCACCTCTCCGTGAAGTGTTTATGTTGTTCCTGACTGTGTCTCCATGGCCAAATTCAGAATGCAGGACAATTGGTCCTTATCCTCGACTTGGTTCAGGTTGTTGCGGAGTCCATTTATCTCAACTCATTCTGCACTTGGCAGTGAGCACGAACAGGGTATTTACTCCCTCCGGATCCCTTCTGGATCAAATGACTGACATTAATTATTGCACTCATGGAGCATGCTTGATTGATCTTTGTCGTGCCCCACTATCAAGCAACGTGTCTCGTTCAGTTGGTTTGGTTGTCTGACTATTAATGGAGAGGACCTGAGATAAACTAGAGATTTGGGGTAATTGACTCTATGAAAACTTCCTGGCGTTGAAGTGAAACTGATAACCCATCAGAGCTCGAGTATAACCTGGGCCCTGATCCCTTGCACCAGATATTAGCCCATTTAGACCACTTGTCAAGTCCAAAACCAGGCAGTTCGTAGTGGCGTCGTCTTTGAGTCCCGAAATGACCGGGTGCCATGATTGAATTTATTGATCATCAACAACTGCCTGTTGCTTGGTTTAAGTGTCCTTGGATTCACATCCTTGGCTATGCAATTATCAAAAGGATTCACGGATCAATGATATCAGTGTCTAGCAACAATCCGGCTCTGAAGCCAGGCCCGCTACCATCACCTCCTTCGAGATAGTAGTGACTATCCAGGTCTCCTCTTTTCTTTTTTTGACATTGGCCTTGACATTCTGTACGGTAACCCTACCCAACCAATCCGTCTCGTGGCATTGCGTTGTGTTGAACAGAAGGCTGGGGGCGAGGTGAGACGTGAGCTACATGAATAGAGGACGCCTGCATATAGATAGGACTAAACGATAATGCGTATGGTGCGGGCCAGCGTCGACGGCGTCGCGCTAGTTTGATTCAACAATCAGCCAATGTAATTGGATCTTCTTCCTGCGTCGAAAGGGGTTTTCCCAAATCTTTTCCGAGTCGGGGAGAGCTGGTTACTCCGTTAGGCCCTGTCCTCACCGGAGAAAGAACCCCGCGATCACGACTCTAGGCATTCCGTGGCTCACGGCACCGAGAACACGAGGTAGGTGTTGCCCGCAAGATAGAAGCACGAGTCACGTAGAATCGAGACCCTGAAACATAATTGAACATCAATTTCCCGAAGCTGACTGGTGGTTTCCACGGGGTTTGTGCTGTAGGTCCATCGAAGTTGAAAGCTATAAGCGCCACACAACCATCAGGAATCAAGCCTTCTTTACTTCGACTTCGACTGAGAAGGTCGGAGATATCAGGAAAATTGGAGTGGCGAAAACAGGCGGAAGTAGGAACCAAAGAGCTCAGGGGAAATTCCGAACCATTTCCCTGGGTGGAGGTCTAGAACTTTAGGGTTGCAACGGCACAAGTTTGTATCCCCAATGAGGAAAGCTTGCATCAACGGTGGCCATACTATTCGTGCGGCTTCGTAAGAGGTTAGGACGTTATGTATGGCGAGACTTTCCTTTATCCCAAAGTTTCGAGCCGTCCCACGGAGCAACCAAAGGCGATTATCCCGGTTTACTTTCCTCTTTGTCCGTCAACATTCTCGCCCCACCTCCGGCAAGTTCCGATTACAGTATGCTTGCTCAACAGAGGTCACGGAACACAGACCTACCTCGGCGTAGACTTGGAAGTTGCTGTCCTGCCATGGTATTCCCAAAAACTCTGCTATTATCCTCCCAACAAACAGTTGAGAAGGCAAAGAATGTGTGCGCTAGGACATGAAGACAATCTCGCATAGCATGGTTTGTCATCACACAGCCGCAAACGCGTCAGGTCACTGGTGACAAAATGTGACACGGCTATCTTTGTGCCACGGGTTGGCCACGGGTGGCTCGCTCATTCACTCGTTTTCCCTTTCCCATGGCCAGGCGCAGGAACCACTCCATCGAAAAGGAATTCGAAATCGTCGAAGCACAGCTCTCAATTCTCCGGACGCGGGAGGCAGAGTTTCAGCGAATCCTAGACGACATGCAGCGACTGAAGGATTCGGTCTCCGCGGAGAGGAAGGAATTGGAGGCGAAACAGAAGGACCTCCACAGCGAACGGCAGCCCATCAACTGGCTTCCTACCGAGCTGCTCATTAAAATCTTCCTCACCTTCACCGACGCCGACATCGACAGCCACGATCCGACGGAGGTCTACCATCGCGCTCCGGTCATCATCTCACATGTATCTTCCCGGTGGCGCAGTATCTCTCTGGAGACGTCCCGAATGTGGTCTAGGATTTCTGTACAGAGTCCTGTCTGGAATGTCCGCCCCATCGGCGTGTTCCTAACGCGTTCAGGCAATGCCCTGCTGGACATCGTATTCATCTCCCCGACCACCACGTCAATTCAGGAGGAATATCGCCGAGCTCACGGACTACTTGCTCATATTTCCCATGATATCGGACGGATCCGCAGCATTGCATTCCAATCTCGCGGAACGGACGCGATGCAGAGACTCGTCACCGTCCTCAAACTCCCAGAACACAGATTTTCGTCATTACGAACCCTTAATCTCTCTATAGTGTCCTTGGGGCAGCCCTCCCCTTCCTCGTCATTCCTGATACCTACCCAGTTCCAGGGAATCGGCACCAGCTTGAATCTGACGTATCTCCGTCTCGAGAAGCTTCCGCTCTTCAATATGCCGAAACATTTCCTTCCCAATTTGACGTTCCTCGAACTCTGCTTTCCTCCAAAGAAGGCCACCGCCGAGACACCCAACTCTTACATGCTGCGCATGTCGCAGCTGGTTCGATTCCTAAATTGTACTCCCAGACTCGAAGAACTCGGCTTATCGAATACAGTCCCGTATATGGACGTTTGCTTAGACGTCGAGGATACCCTCCAGCTGGCAGACGCTCCTGAGCAGGTCCATCCCGTCGAACTCCTTCATCTGCGGATTCTGGAATGGACGTATCCCTTTGGGCCGGACATGCACCACTTTCTCTCCTTCCTCGTTATTCCAGCGCTCGAGAGAATCGATGTCGGCGTGGACGAGCTTCCCGTCTTGCGCTCAAATGTACTCCTCCTGCGCGGCTATCCCGACACCGCCGCGTCCCAGCTCTTCGCTAGCCATCGCGTCATCGACCTCGGCGCCCTCCGCGACCTCAGTCTGCAATGCCTGCAGGAAGACACAATCGGGTCCGTCCTGCGCAAGTTCGTGTTCCCTGTCCTCGAAAAGCTCGAGTTGACGCATGTGGGCGAGCGTGGGCGCGGTCCGGGCACGGGCGGACCCCCGACCTTTCCGCGTCTCGAGTCGATGTTCCGCGACCCACGCCTACCCTTGCTCACACATCTCACGATCTGCCGCTTCGAGATCTCCGGCGAGCTTGGGAAGGCGGAGGCGATGCTGGGATATATGCCTGCGCTGGTGTCGCTGACGCTCGACGCGTGCGCGGGCGTGTGGATATTGCTGGACGTACTAAAGCAGCGCGCCGCCGTGTCCCTCGCCGTCCCGGCGACGGTGCGCGTCTGCCCGCGCCTCGAAGCTCTCGCACTCTGGCGCTGCGCCGACGTGGACATCGCCCAGCTTGTCGGCATCGTGATAATGCGGAATGGAAGCAGCGGGGGTGATTCGGACGATCGCACGATCGCGCCGTCTGATAGCGGCGACGCGGCTAGCAACGGGGCAGCGAGGGCTATTCGGCCAATGAAGAAGCTGCGCCGTCAGGGTCAGGGTGTTGGAGAGGTGCGGGAACCGTCGGCGAATATTTTATCAAGCATGATTGCGATGGAGGAGGCAAGTCGGCCAGCGCGCATCAACTACGTGCGAATCGAAGACTGCCCGCTAATTGGGAAGGACGAAGCGATGTCATTGAGAGCGCTGGGGGTGGCCAAGGTGGTATGGAGAAGTGACTAATAATACATATATACTACCGTGCTCTGCAAAAAAAAAATCCCTTCGTTTGTCAGATGTATGAAAAATGCCGTCCATAGATTAAGTTCACGATACTGACGTGTCAACGCTGCCAGCGCAAGGCTAATATCTCCGGTTCCGATTCTCCGTAGATCATTCTAAGCATGGTCACTCGCTCGGTTGGCTCCCTATAGTGCGGCAGACGCCGGCTGTATGACAGACCACGAGTGCGCCGTGTGACAAGTTTCATCGACCTTCCGGAGCCGACGAAGCGCCTGTCACGAAACAGCTAGTGCACGTCGACCAGCGAACAAATCCTCAGAAAAGGCTTGGGGAATGACAGGTAAAATAGTGAACAAAACTTCGCTCCATTAGGTCGGCTAACGTAAGACCAAATATTATACCAATTGCCACACGCTGCCCTCCTCCGGATGCACACGCTGTATTCGGATCGTGTCAGCCGTGAATTAGTTTGGATGGGAAGAACGTACGTCGGGTGCAATGGCCATTTCCGCAAGCGCGTCGAGCACACCCTGGGTCACGTTAGTAATCGGTCAGGCCCCAGAAGGACTAGGCATACCTTCCCAGTCCAGTCTTCCAAGATGGCGACCTGTTCGGGGGTGATGAAGTCCTGCGAGGTGCGGGAAGCAAAGACCATCTGCGCGGCGGCGGCGCGGATGACCGTGTCGTGACCCGCGAGGACGTTCGGGAGGACTTTGGCAACGGACGGTTGGGACGTCGTCGGCTGCACTGGGCCGGCTGCGAGGGGTGGCGCGTGGTCACCTCCGGAGGTACTCTTACGCCCGCTCCAGCAGGCGGCCAGGTGATACAACCAAAAGGTCTCCATCTAGTCAGAGGTAAACGAGAAAGGAAAGTCAAGGAAATGAGGCGCGATGCTTTTCGTTCCAACTAGAAGGACCGCACCTCGAATGTGGCTAGGTCCTTGACTGACGCTTGCAGGTGTTCGATCAGGGCTTCGTTCTGGTCGGGGAAGGACGTCTGTCTCCCCTGGGAAGAGTAGAAGCTGCGTTCCAGGAAAGTACGCGTTTAGAGCGGGAAGCCCTGGACGCGATCACGGCCACTTGCCTGTCAGCCGAGGCATTCGCGCTGCCCGCGACGATGACCGCATTTCCACCTGGTGGTTTCGCAGCGGCCAGGGATTTATGGACCTGAACCAAAGATTAGGACGTTCGGGCATGGAGATGGAGGGGCTCTGAGTAGCTCACCTGGCTGTGAAACTCTGCATCCGCCAGGACCTTCGAAAGACAAAAACAACCGACAAAACGTAAGTAAGAGGGTGCCCAGAAGAATCCAAGGAGAAAGGGGACTTACGGATTTGCTAATTCTGTACGGCTGCTCCGTGCATTCTTCAGGGTTCACAAAGTCAAAGTCGAGATTGCGTTCTACGGCCACAGATGATTTAGGGACCACAACGGAGCCTACTGGGATGTCGATAAGACCCCCGCACGACCCTAGTCTTGTAGACAGAGTCAGTATACGACTTGGCGGCGGCGGCGGCGGTCCATAGCTCAGGCCAACGGCAGATCGGAAGAAGGCACCGACCGAACAATGAGCATGTCGCCACTCAGGCATTCGCGTACTTCGCGAACGAAGAAGTCGACGTTGGGATGGCCCATGCCAATACTGACGACGGAGATGGGAACTCCTTTGTAACGACCTGTGATAGTTAAGAACCCACGCTCTGAAGCAAGCTCGAAAGGCGGTGGTGTCGCATCGAAGTGGGCAGCGACCGTGTGTGCACGTGAGGGCGAGCCTACGGTAACCTATGAGATAGCCCGCAGATGAACAAATGCTGAAGAAATCGGATGGTGTCACGCACGATTCTGTTCGCGACCTCGCCAGGACGCAGGCCCAGGTGGTACACCCTTAGATCGGCTGTACGGGGAAAATCTGGAGCGACAGTGGGAAGGAGTGATTCTGTCGGATTAACGGAGATGAACATACTAGCGTCTGTCAGGGTCTGCTTCATCGATTTCGCTTCAGGATGCTAAATCGGGGGACTGAGTCGGTGTGGTACTGTGGCGGGATTACGGGACTGATTGGGACTGATTGATGACAAGATTTTGTCACACGTCACATCTCTCCAGATTCACCCACTACAACGGTATCGCCATTCTCGCGCTTTGGCCAGAAACTGCACATTTTCGGTCGACAGCTTTGCTTTGTGGTTTGGGCAGGTTAACAATCTCTTCTTCGCGCTGATGTGCACTCGTGACTACTGTCGATCCGAACCAAAATCTGCGGCAAATCTTGGGCAAATCGCCGCCGGTGGACCACTGCCCGCCAACGCTTCTCTTCTCACAGCCCCTTCTTTTCTCGCGATGACCGTCACTTGTGATCACAAGATCTGGCGTACTTGGGAATATTTATAACAGTTACTTGTCTTGATCCTGATGCTTGCACGGTCCATGGGCCGCCGTCCTTGCGCTGGAGCCCATCTCTGCTGCGGACGGGAGTTCTGGGCCGGGTGCGGCGAGATCTCACTTCATCAGGCGAATACCTCTTCCGCCATGCCACAGAAAAGCGTGTTCCAGAAAAAAGCTTCGTTCGGCGTGTCTCGCCACTAACTTGCTAGTTGCTCCGATTCGAACCCGAAACGCCGATGTACCCATGGCCTTCTTGGCACTAGCAGCGCGTGCGCTCGCATATTTATAACTCAGGTCTCCGTGATTTGATGTGGCCGGATGATGCTCGGAAAGAAGCAAGCTTGTTTTTTTCCTTCTCGGCCGTGGGTACATAGGATTGCGCGGTCCGCTCTGATTTCATGGGAAACGAGGAGCAGGATGGAACGGGGACGTGAAGGAAACACCAGAAATATCACTATCAGGTAACCCATATCTGCCATCTGCGCGACCAACTGCTGTACAAGTCTCTGGGAGATGACGAGCTTCCATTTCTGCTGACCGGAATATCTGGATTAAACTTTGTGGAAAAGCCAACCAGGAAGGGAAAATAGACTCGGTACCGTCCAGCTCTGACTCTAGCTTCATGAAACTAATTGGGGCATTTGCCAGGATTTTGCGTGACTTTTGTGACATTATCGCGCACAGCACCTTTCCATTCTCCGTAATTCTGTGTCATCGTGACCCCCCTTGTCTTGTGCAGTGCGACTCCCGCTATGGCGTCCACTGCCCTATTTATACTTCCTGCTGGCCCTCCCAACGTCGGCGTCTGTCTTGATGAACCCTACGGCCTCCTCGATCGCGATGAAAGTGGTGCGTCACCCCGCGGGCTAGCCAGCCACCCCATCCATCCTCCCGCGGAAAATTGATGCCTTGCCGCGGGAAAACATCCTAGGCACCACATCGATGCGCTCCTTGGATGGCGAGCTATGTCTGAGCGCCTGGTCGCACGGTTGGACCGCACACGACCAAATTTAACAAGAGGACCCGGATGGGGCCAAGCGCGGGCCAAGCGCGCCGACCTGGCGAGGGAAAATACTTCCCGCCGCGCCAGCCATCCCGCGGATCGCATTATTCCGCTCTGGTTCAAGTTGATTGTATGCGCAGCGTTGGTTCGCGCCCGCGTAAACACGGCGCGGCACCTGCCGCTGTAAGTGAAATAACCATCTTAGATGAGCACCTGGACTCATTTTCCCTGTCGGAAAATTAGCTCTTGCCTTCGCGGGCACGGCCAAGCGACGCCGTCCATCCACGCGTGCCCTGGTCCGAATCCGAATCTTAATCTTAATCCTGAGCGTACCCGAACCCAACAACGTGCGTTTTCTCCCGCACCGGGCCCGCAGCGCAAATAGCGCACGCCCTTAGAAGGCCTGCGCTCGCGGGCCCATGCTATTTTAAGCTGACGCAGGAACGCCAACAGCTACGTACGTCCCGGATAGAGCGGGATTCGCGCGCCTCTTCGGCGGCCGCTGGGGGTGCTGTCCGGCTGCGGGCCCGCGCGGGTGCGGCGTTCATCACACTTGCTTTGGCTCGGCCTGGACTCGAGCGCATTGAATCTTCCTGCTTTCTGTATCTACATACGAGGGATGGCGCGCTTGGTATCAACTGGGCATGTCAATCATCCATCTGCACCGCCGCAAATTGCAAATCCACCTTTGGGGTTGGGTTACGTTCGGTTTTGACGAAGCCACCCCGACTGGGACGGTGTGCGCTACTAGGGGATGGGGCTTGACGCGCCACCAATTACGGAGTCTTTAGCCACCGATCGCCGTGCCGCACTCGGTCGTCGATATCACCGTCGGCTGATGAACAGCGCTGATGATGATGAACCGTGGCTCATCATGAACCTAGTAGTATGTCGCATCGCAGAGCGATCACGCCGAGAATTTATGCTTATCGTCGATCACACACCACTGCTCGGGGACGCCCGGGAGGGTGGGCGACGAAACGACACGTCGAACGCAGGACGAACGCGACAACCGCGCCTCGCCAGTTGCTTGTCGGTGAAACTGATGATGGCGTCCTCTCACGTCTACTATTAGCGTCCGCCTTCCTGCGCGCTGGGGATATTGGGACCCGGGTTGATGATGCCTTGATGCTCCGTCATGCGATGTTAATTTTCTGCGGAGGGCCTGGGCCGCCTGGCACCCACGGCTTCCGCCCTGCGTTCCTACGTTCCTGGTGGAAACTTAGTTCCTTGGATGTGGACGTGCTGTTCATCTCGGCAACGCTGGTTATTCCTCCGCCGTGTCCGAGTCACTGGTGTGATTCAGATTGAACCCTTGAACCCTTGCCGTTGGTTGTACCCTTCCTTACACGATGCCTCCTTTTGTTCATGGGCTGATATCGGTTGAGCAACCTCGACCCCGTCGCATCGCCGACTGTCCTGATTTTTTCCAAACCCCACCTCAACACTCGGCGACCCCGGCGAGCGACTGGCTCTGGAGATCTTTTGTCTCCCGCTGATTCCTCATCCCAAAGATCGTTTCGTCGTGCGGCACCAGCTTTCCTATCCGTTGCGGCGGCGGGACGACCTGCAGGTGATCTCATCTTGGCTGTCCTCGCTGATGCTCGTCTCTCCTCTGAGTCCTGATTGATGCTCATCTTGTCTTTCCTTCGCTTCTATCTGGCTTCTATTCCCACCCAGCCCCGCTCTTCTGTGCCTACAGCTGCCCGGGAATGCGGCGGCCACGCGCTATTAACCAACAGCTTCGCCACGTTCTTAATGATGCTCGCGTTCTGTTAATGATGCTCGCGTTCTGTTAATGATGCTTGCGTTCTGAACTGATGCTCGCGTTCCTAACTGATGCTCACGGCTTTCCAATGATGCTCGTACTCTTCCAACAGACGTTCGTGTTCCCTGGGCAGTGGGATGGTCCCCACTCCTCGTATCTCTCGCCCTTTGCGTCTCGATCCTGGTCCTCCGTTCGCTACCCCACCCTCGGTGTGGGTCCGATCCCGGAGTCTCGCTCGTACGTATCGCGCCTGAACGTATTTGCATTTTGCACCGCGGGCAATGCCGTCACCTTTTTCCTCGCCATCCACCGCACCATACCGACGACTACTTCCTCCGGTGTACGTTCTGTTTCACTTTCGGTGACTGCGTTTTGCAAATCGGGCCATGCCGTCACCCATTCCGTGATGCCAGCCCCAAATTCTTTTTTATAAATTGATGGGTTGCATCTTGCCACGGCGGCATGTCCGCGAGTCGAACCACGCCCAGCCCAACAGCTCTTGTCGTCCTTCCTCGCGACATCCCCTGCGCACCTGTGATGCCGACGCTCCTCCTGCCATCGGCGAACCATACTGGACCTTTACCCCACTCGTCGACTGCCGCTTAGCCGCTGCCTGACGTGCCGGAGCTTCTCCCGCGAACGCCAAATCGCCAATCCCTGCATCTGCCTGCATACCTGCCTTCAAACTCCGACAGCGTAATTGCATTTCACTGATTTCACTGGCTCCCCGATACGCATCCTGGCTAGTGAAAACCCCCGAATTTATTTTTATCGTACGTACTGCCCAGCACGCCACGAGAAATTTTCAATCCGTGCGCCCGCCTAAATCGGGCATTAAACGTAGGCGGTGTCTTGTGTCTCGCCAAGGACGCGGACACATGCTGTTACTTATTCAACCTTAGCCGTGCGTAATTGTTCAACCTCACCCTGGCACCTGCCTACCTAGCCTGCCCTGGGCTCCTCCATTATTCCTTTCATTGCCATGTGCTGCTTACCATCCCGGTTCACACAAGCTGTTCATTCCGGTGGGATCCCGCGATTTGTGATTTCCCTCTCGTATGGCTACCCTCATGGTTCTTTTTCGCATAAGTTTATAAATTTGTTATTCCGCGGTGCTGCGCACCTACCAAGCCTCTAGTGTTGTAAGCCTCGTAAGCTTACGCAACCTTCCGGCGGGTCCTACATCTCAAGCTCCCAATGTTATTATTGTTGTTGTTGCTCAAATGTTACTGCAACGCACGCTTTGTTGATATTGATTCGATATGTACCTCGGAACGCGAGCCCAGGAACGAGTCATTCGCAGTTCAGTTACAGTGTAGACGAGCAGCCGGCAGGAACCAGGATCACTACCATCCCGCAGGTGGTTGATCCCCACCGAGTACACGTTCGCGAGAGACGAGGGGGGTCAGATTCAGATTCAGATTCAAACGCAGATCCAATTATATCCCCAGATGATCTGATCAACAGTCCCGCCTGTGTACTTGCTTAGGTTGGAAGGAGGAATGCTGTGAGGACAAGGACAAGCCCTCGCCAGCACAACGAGTGCCGAGTCAGATTCAGATTCAGATGCAACTACCTACTGTAACTTTTCTGTAACCACAGATCTGTTCAACAGGGAGCTTGGAACCAGTGCTGTGCATGGCACACCGACAAGGCCGCGCAAGCTCGTGTACATGTAAGTGTAACTATCAGGCTGCAAGATTGTATCAGGCCACGTATTGACAAGCCGGTGACCGGATCGAGCCGCACGCAGTGCCGAGTGTCAATGTAGCTGTGAGTTATCATCGATAATCGGGTCGCAGTGCCTCCCCACGTCGGGATACCTGTGTATGTGGGCTGCGCCTCTCGTTGGATGGATCCCTCGTCGTGGGTGGGTGATCCCGCGATCCGGGTGGGTAGACATTTCGGCGACGCATCGGGCAGCTTCAACGCGGGATCCTACATAAATGGTAAAACAAAACAAGTTATAGTAAGTAAGTAAGGAGGTTGAACATGAAATAAAAAAATAATTACAACGCAGAGGGTCGCGACCACCTGCACCCGCGGGCAGCTAGCATCGACGAACGAAGTTCCGCCTTCGACCACCCATTTTCGAACGAAAAAGACAGAGAACAAAGGCTGTTCGACAGGACAGGGAAGGCGAGCTTAGATTATCGGGCGTCGCAATGGGTTATCAGGGTTCGACGGTGGGTTTTGACTGCGTCGCGCGCGAGCCACGTTCTGCGCGCGCGCGAGCGAACCACGCGCGAAGGTAAACCGCACACGAAGGAAGGTAACCCTCCGGCGGCGGGTCCCCTTGATCTCATCGCAGTAAGTATGTTTAACCGGATATTTTATCGAGATGCGATGCGATGGAGTCCGGCCCGCGGTGTGTCGTTTCTAAACCATCTGACCTTGAGCTTGAGAGCGGAGGGCCTCCGCCGATCGAGCCATTACAAGAATATCCTCAGATATTTGGTTAGTTGATCGGGAGGGCTCGCCACTGCGTGTGATAGCGGGTACAGTAGGCGATTCGAGGGCGCGCGGAGGCGGGGCCACAGCTGTTGGTGCTGTGGTTATGATTAGTATTATTACAAAAGCTGATCCAGTGTTGGTGCCTCGGGCGGGCGTCTCTCGGACAGCCTGCCGCTAGATGCATCATTTATCGGTTAATTATCCTCCCAGGAAGGCGCGCGCACGACATGGCCAGCAGCGGGATGCGAGTCCCAGTGACCCATGGTGAGGACGAGGATGAGATAGACCGACTCAGAATGACGCGTCGTAGCGATTGCGGGTTCGGAAAGTTTGGATTCGGAGCGCGCCTTCCGGGCCGCTCGTAAAGCTTCTACACCATCTGACCTCGAGCTTGCGAGCGGAGGACTAGTTCTCCGCCGATCGAGTAACTATAAGAATATCCTGAGATATTTGGTTAAATGATCGGGAGCGAACTCTCCAACCCGCCACATGGCACTGCGTGTGATGGGTGCTGTGGTTGACGTCGCCGCCCTCGCCGCAGCTAGCGTAAATTTACCATTTGTTTTCAGACTGACTGCTGTGGAGATAATAATATTAATGGTGGTTGGCGATACCCTGCCGTGCCCCATGGCCAGCGCTAGATATATCGTTTATCCGGGATGCGAGTCCCGATGACCCATGGATGTAGACGTAGACTCGCAACCAATCTGCCTGCGATCTGCAACAATGTGGCGAGCTACGGTAAAGAGCTCGTCGCATTTTTTTGCCAGTCGTAGGCAGGCTGTGTTACGAGGCTACCATGGATGAGGATGAGGTGGGGCGACTCGGAATGACGCGTCGTTGCGGTGGTTGCACTTGCGCTCGAATTCGGATTTGGATTCGGAAAGTTTGGATTCGGAGCGCGACCCGAGGGACGGCGACGCGCTTCCGTCGGCGCCCGTAAATAAGCGCATTAGGTCGCATTTTGCTAGTAGACGCCCGGATGCAGGATCCACGCGCCAGGACGCCTGACGTGCGAGACTCCTGATGCACGATGCGGACGAAGTCGACCAAGAAAATGATAAATCACAACCCCGCATTTCATTTTGTGCCATGCCACAACTCGCATACTGTGTTAACATTGCTGTGGGCGGCATACCGAGGCGCGCTTCCGTCGGCGCTCGTAAATAAGCGTATGCGCATTAGGTCGTGTTTTGCTAGTAGACGCCCGGATGCAGGATCCGCGCGCCACGACGCCCGGACGTGCGGGACTCTCTGATGCACGATGGATGGGGATGGGGACGAAGTCGAACAAGACAAGACAACCCCGACCCCGTGCCGTGTCTGTCTGAACCCAATCTAATCGCATTCAAGTTTTGTCCCCCGTGCTCCGTGCTCCTTGCTCCTTGCAGCAGAAGTAAAAACTCGCATGGTGGATTGGGTGGCGTACCGCGCAGGCGAAGGTGGAAGGGAAAGAACAAAGAACAAAGGACAGACAGAACAGAGGAGAGGAGAGGCAAGCACCTCATACCGACAATAAATCCAGTCGTATTGTTTTGATTAGCGCGGCCCCTTTGGGTGTCTCAGACCCCGCGGAGGACCTTGCGAGGACAATATAACAACACGATACGCAAGACGCAATGCACAATACACCATACACGATACACGATACACAATAGACCCCTCTCCTTCGCCCCTCCGTCCTGGAATGGTTCCTGTCGAACGGAGAACGGAGAACAACGGCGGTGCCGCCCCTCGTCGGTGATCGATCGGGGTCGCGATTGGGGAGGCGCGGGGCGCGGGGGCTGGGGTTGGTTGGGGAGGGGGGAGGGGGGAGGTGTTACGAACACTAGACTGGGAACAAGACAGGGTGGAAGACAGAGACAGGGCCGAGTCGGTTGGGAGGTTGGATTTTGTAAATATAAGAGGTTCAAGTTCAACTTCAAGGTTGACTTTGTGTTGTGGGGGTGAATTTTTCAAGCGGTTCGAGTCGACGCTGCGCGGAGGAAACCGACGTAATGAGCAGGGTGCGCAATAACGCTTAAGCGAGGGTCCACAAGGACCCACATCGTGTCCGAGTCGGACTATCGGACTCCAGGATATCCGACCATCCGATAGTCCGATATCAGATACAGAACGCCGTCTGCTAAGTTAATTACGGACGCAGGACCCTAATTTTTTTCGCGTTTAGCCCTTACACGAATCACGTTTAGCTCGTGCACGAATTTTAGCTTGGTGAGCAAGAATTTTAGCGTCCCCGGCGGGCGGGGGCGAATAGAATAGGCTCGCGCGAGTGTAAACGAAGGACGTGAAAAGAAGGAACGGGCGGTCGAGACGAGAAGAGGAAGGAAAGAAGCCGAAATGAAGACAGGGGTGAAACGAGAAGCACGACGGCGGGATGAGATGAGACGACACGCGCTGTGGGCGGTGGTGGTTTGCAGTGCTGCCTGTAGGAAAGATTATGGAAAAGATTATGGGAAAGACTACGAGACTACAGAGGCTACAGACCCCGCGAAAAAAGGTGAGGACGACGACCAATGAGCGACGTGTACGTATTAACGGTTGTTGCGAGGAAGACCGGTGTTCTTTTTACGAGAGAAGGATTTTCGGGTGTGGGAGGGAAAGGTGTGCGACGGGCTGGAAATCTGTGATGAGGGTTGCAGACGCGGGTTGGGACCGGGGATGGGGACGGAGATGAGGGCACGGGGGACGGGTGGGGATGTGGATGGTTCTTGCACAGCCCCCGGGATCTCGATGAACGAGGATCTCTGATGGGTTGCCATGCCGGCTCTGTTTGGTCAGGGGCAAAGGCTGGAAAGGGGGTGTTCTCCGTCAGCGCGAGAACATCACCGTGGTTAGCCAGCCTAGCCCGATCCGGACACAGTCACACTTCCGCGCCAAAACACGCCCTCTTAAGATCCCGATGAGACAGACCGAGAGAGCAAACCGATCACTCCCCCCCCATGCACAACTACAACCCAGCCAACAGCGACGACGACGACGCCTATGCCGTCTTTGCAAAGATCGAGAGCGACCCAGAAGGTCCGTGCGCAACGGTCCACACGGCGCTCACTGACACCCCCGGTGCAGAGGACCCCCACTCGGCGCTCACCTCCCAGACCCTCAACGCGGACGGCACCCCAAAGCGCCCCATGAACGCATTCATGATCTTTGCCCGCCGCCGCCGCCCCCAGGTCTCCGCCGAGAACCAGTCCATGCGCACCGGCGACATCTCCAAGATCCTTAGCCAGGAATGGAAGGCCATGCTCCCTGTGCGTCCCTTCTCCTCTCCCCCGCCCCGTATTTACTCTCTTTGCAGGGCGACAAGCAGTTCTACCTCACACAAGCAAAACAGCTCAAAGAGTCCTTCAACACAAAGTACCCCGACTACGTCTACCGCCGCCGCCCCAACAACACGCGCAAGCGCCGCAAGCCCGAGGCGTCCTCGTCCTCGCGCGGCGACACGGACGACGCAGAGAGCAGCCCCGACGGCGAGGACGCCCCGCCGCTGCCCGATGCACACCGCTACCCGTACGCCGTCGACCGTTACACGAGCGCCGGCGCGGGCAGCAGCGCCGGGTATGGGTATGCGGGCGCGGGGTACGGCGGAGCGGGCGCCGGCGGGCACGCGCGCACCGCATCATACCCGTATCCGCAGGCGCATGCGCACGGGCACGCGGGCGGCCCGGGCGATGTGTACCGCTCGGGCCACACGCTCCTCAGCTCCGCGTACTACCCGCCGTACGACGCCAACGCCGCCTCCAATCCCCAGAACGGGCACACGCACAGCGCGGGCACGCTGCGCCGCGCGGCGTCCATCCCCGCCATGCCCAGCGCGCTCTCGCTCTCCCCGCCCCCGGGCTGGCCCTCGCCCGCGCCCAGCTCCGGGGCGACGTCTAACCACTCTGCCTCCAATTCTAATCACTCCAACTCGAACGGCAGCTCCTCCGGTTCGAGCGCCGGGTACTACGCGCCCCCCCTCCTCCGCCTCCGCGTCCGCGCCGTACGGCACCTACGCGCCCGCGCCCACCTCCGCCTCGTACCCCGCGCACTCGCACTCCCCCTACCCCTCGCACTCGCCCGCGTACAGCGCGCACTCCCCGCCGTACAGCGCCTCGCCCGCGTACAGCGCCTCCCCGCGCTTCGACGCCGCCTCGCCCGTGTACGCCCCGTCCCACTCGGCGTCCCCGCGCGGCGGGTTCGACACCTCGCCGCGCGCGGCAGCGGGCTTCCTCGACCCGTCGCACTCGCCGCGCGCGGCGTACCTGACGCCGGACGTCCCGCGCGCGGCGGCGCTGGGGTCGTACGGCTCCGGTGGGGGAGGGGGGGCACCGATCGCGGTGCCGGCGGGGTATTGGCGCGGAGAGAGGCTGTAGCCGCCGCTGGCCGCACTAAAAGCTCAGACTCGTATTCGCCCTGCTTCTCCTCGCATGCACGCCCCCCCTGCCCCCCGCCCAGCCTGACCGACTCAGCCGCACGCACCAAAACCCGCCCCGCACCCGCACGTCTGTATTTTATGCTATGTATGTATGTCCCGCCCCCCGCCCCGCCCCGCCCCGTCCCGTCTGCACATACCCTACCCTATCCTACCCCCGCCACTACTCTACCCACCCACCCACCCGCTACGCCTACTCTACGCCCCCCCGTTTGTTTGTTCGCGCCGCTACAATATCCACGCGCGCTCTCCTCCGATACGATACGATACAATATATTGTATATTGATCCCCCACACGCGCTCTACGATACGATGTCCCCACGCCCACGACCACGCGCGCTTTGTACCCCTAGCATCACCTCACCTCATCTCATCTCATCTTTGTGTACATCCACCAGCCACGCATCACTTACTTATCTCCCCACGCACGAACACGAACAGAAGAGAACGAACACGACAACGGACGCGATATACTGTTTACTGTAGGCAGCGTTGCACTTGCAATTCGATATTTTTTTTTGGTTGGGGTTTAAGCTCTCTCTCTCTTTGTGTGCTTTGCCTTGCAAAAACCCAAATTATCGACTTAGAGTATTGGCAATAACCAAAGCAAAGACCGCTAATCCCTTAATGAAAAACTTTTAAACCCCTATCCATATTCCATCCCATTCAATCACGGCCTTTGCAAAATTGCAATTGAATTGGTGGAGATTGGAAATTACCCCGCAGGGCGAGAGAATCACGGGCCCCCGCGCGTGCGTGGTGGCGCGCGGATCCCGCGTGATAGGCGAGGATTTTTTGTGGTCTGGTGTATGTAAAGTGCGCGTGGGGAGAGTGTGTAGGGAGGAGAGTAGTGCGTGGGGAGAGTAGGGAGTAGTGCGTGGGGAGAGTGCGTGGGGATAAAAAGAGGGAGGTGGGCGAGCAATCGGCGTCGAAATTCGGCCGGAGGGGGGTCTGCATTCCAGGTGTATGCGTGGGGAGGGGAGTGGAGTGGAGTGTAGAGAGGGAGGTGGGGTGGGCGAGGGATCGGCGTCGAAATTCGGCCGGACGGGGTTTGCATTCCATGGCGTCAGTCAGCGCCAGCGCCAGGCACGCTGCTGCGCGCTGCGATCTGGGCATGCATATGGATATGGATATGGAGAGGAGCTCCTCGTGGCTTGGGTTAATTACCCGTAATCTGGGGTGTGTTTGTTCTGGCCATGCGTTGTCTGAGGTAGGTAGCCGCACGCGCGCGCGGGATGTAGGGAAGTAGACGCGCCGCTGCCAATGACCCGCAGTTAGACGCGTAGACTGCATAGGCATAGGCATGGCCGGACATGGCCACCGACAAGGTAGGCCGATCGCCGCGCGCGCGCAGGAAGTAGAGGACGGATGGATTTGGGAAGTACACGCGCGCGGCGCGCCCCGCCGCGTGATGACTCGAATTTAGACGTGCAGACTGCGCCCATAAGCACATAAGGATAGACACAGACAGATATAGACACCGACAAGGTCGGTAGGTAGCCGCGCGCGCGCATGAAGTAGAGTACGGATGGATTTGGGAAGTAGATGCGCGCGGCCCCGCGCGACAACTCGAATTTAGACGTGTAGACTGCGCCCATATGTAAGCACATAAGCACAGACACAGACGGACGTGGACGCAGACATAGATAGACTCCCCGCGCGTATGTAAGCACCACGGCCGCCGCCAGTGACTCGAATTTAGACGTGGAAACTGCAGCTGCGCCCACAAGCAGACATAGACGGACATAGATAGACTCCCCGCGCGTATGTAAGCGCCACGGCCGCCGCCAATAACTCGAATTTAGACGGTAGACTTATAACAAACCGAGGTGCGAGGTTTAATGTTATAGCGTCAGTTTATAAGAGACTACGGTAGACTGCAGCTGCGCCCACAAGCACAGACACAGACGCAGACATAGATAGACTCGCGCGTATGTAAGTGCCACGAAAATAGAGGCGTACGTTCCGCAGGATCATAATAATCCAATTTACATTCTGACGCGTCCCCTCTGAGGGAGCAGAGCAGTAGAGGACGGATAAATTTGGGAAGTAGACGCGCCGCCAGTGACTCCGAGTCGAGTTGGGAATAGCATAGACGTGTAGACTGCGCCCGCCCACCGTGTATGTAAGCGCCACAAAAATAGGCTGCCGCGGCGTACGGTAGCGTTCTAATTCCGCAGGATCATGACGTCGCCAGATGATTCCCGCCTCGAGTCAGGAGGCAGCCGCGTTTGCGGGATCCGGATGGGGACGGAGATGCGCCTGGTGGGATGCCGCCTGGGAGGGGATGCGGCTGCGCTTGCGTGTCTGTGTTCGCCGTGTCGCGCAGATGTAGACGATAGATCATGGGTGCGCCGGGCGCAGGGTCTTTCTTTTTCTTTTTCGCATGGATGCCAGAGCGGTTGCGTTCTGCGCACGAACTTGGATGACAGGGAGTGGTAGGGATCACTTGACGCGTCGCATCCATATGTGGGTGGCGCACGGCAGGCTGTTGGGTAACTTGGGTTTGAGTTTCCGTGCGTTCCGAATCACTCGAATCATTTGCACCGAACCCAAATCCCCTCGCGTTTGAGCGCGCGGGAGGATCTGCTGATGCGGTCCCTGATGCGACTTGCCTCCGCGTTGGCATTGGGGATGCGCCACCCATCCTGACTCGTCACGCAGGCCTCTGTTTCGTCTCGTCTCGTTTCGTTCTGTTTTGTTCTGCGTTTTGTGTGTTTTGTCGCCGCGTTTCGCTGTTGGTTGCGCGATTTTCCTTCTTCTCCCCTTCTTTCGTTTGGTTTCCCTCTTTCGTTATTTATTTGTGGTCCCGGCGGTTTTGGTTTTGTGTTTGATTTTGGGTTTGATTTTTTGGATTGGACGACTGGCTGAGACCAATAGCGAGCGATATGCCACGAACCAATACGCCGGGATGGAGATGTAACTCGCATCAAGTTCGAGACAGATCAGGACTTGCTTAAGCGCAGAGATCGCCCAAAGGGGACTGATGGGGTGGGGACCGAGGCCCGACGACGTCGCGTACTCGTCGCGTAGATAGCCGAGATTCGCGTTGGGAATTGGCAATTCCCGGAAGCAATTTAGACTCGCCGCGGGGACTCGTTGTGTTCTTTGAAGTTTGGCTTAATTAACGGGCTGATGGGGATCGGTGCGATTCAATGGGGCGGGTGATTGGATTGCAGCAAAGTAAGTACGGATATGCGGGATTTAGGTTTAAGGAGGAGAGCCAAAGACAAAACAAAAAAGGGGGTAGGCATCGAGAGTGACGGCACCACCCACATACACCGAATGGGATGCATGGGCATGGGTATGGGCATGGGCTGCAGCATGGGACCGTGAGGGGCAGGCACTGCATCCCATCCACGCCACGCCGACAGCCATCATACATCAGATGCTTCCTGGCCAGACGCCGGAGAGATGTGATCGTGCGTACAGCTTCTGCAGCAGAAGATGACGGAGAGGTTGACGTTAGGGTTGCGTTAGGGTATGTTATGTTATGCAGAAGTCGAAGCATGGCGGGCACATTGTGCTGCATCACCGGGCCTGTATCCGGAGAGACGGGGGCCGCCAGGGATTTGGGCGCGCGCGAAATGGAGATTGGGGCGGGAGATTGGGCGGTAGGCACTGCGCCGGATGGGCATACCGCATCGCAGCACTGGTCGCCTAGGCGGGGACAAGTGGCAGCGAAGCAGGCAAGGGGAAACGCGGGGAGACGTGGGGCCTGTCCTCTTCCACAGACGGTCGGCCAATGGCCGCCGCATCTTTGCGTTGTGCGTGCATCCAGATAGAAGTGCCGAGATGCGGCGACAGTTACGAGCAAAGGTAACGAGAGGCGCAGGCGAGGGGAGTCACGGGCTGATTGCGCTCGGGGGCTGCCGGTGCACTGGAACCTCCGAAGGAGACGGGGGGTGTCGAGAATGAGAGGTGGGAGCGACCCGAGAGCTCGTCCGTGCGGGCGGGCGTACGACCCGGGCTGGTGGATCCAGCGATTAGGATTGATCCAGCGAAGGGCGTGGTTGCCAGGCAAGAGGAAACGAAAGCGCCTGATGCGAAGCGCGGCGAGCAACGTTACAGTACTCTGGCTCGTGCATCTGGGATCGACACTCAGATCCCTTATAGACGGCGACGCTGGATCCGCGGGTGCGCAGAAAATAACATGGAGCATGGCGGGAGGAATAAAATCCGAGGAAAAAGAAGAAGAACGGGCGAGCCCTGCTGGACTCGGATGGTGATGTGCTGGAGTTGATGCATGTCTCCTTGGGAGGCGAAATTGGGGCGACTGCCAACGTGATGCGGAGGAGCGCCATCACGATTGCTACGACGCTCGCGAGTCCATCGCGCATGGATATCAACAAGAAATTTCCATGGACGGCGAGCACAAGATGAGCGTCGGGAAATTTAATATTGCAGCCGCCGTTTAGCAGCGTTGAGCCGCGGTCAATGGACACCGTTGTTATCCGAGGAATACGCCTATCAAGCGAGTTTAGACGTCGACCCACTGACAGGACGCGGAAACAAAAGGGCTCGGAGGGGAAGGCTGGGGAAGGCGGGAGGAATTAACATGTAGACGCGAGAAATGTAAGGGTGCAGAAGGAGAGAGGAAAATGGGTTGTATATTCACGTGCTTCGAGTCGGGATGGTAGCCGGCCACCGAATAGCCGGGCGCCACCACGTCGACGACCTCCACACTTCTCCAATGGCCCCCACAGCGTTCGTCGCGCCCATCGCGCTCTCCACCTCCGTCTTCAAGGAGGATATCTTCAAAGGCAAGGTGCTCTTCTGCACCGGCGGTGGGTCTGGCATATGCCGAGGAATGACGGAAGCCATGGTACGTCTCGTCTGTTTCCGTGAGAGCATATTTCCATGTAGGATCCTCCTTCACCGTTCAGATGCGCCACGGTGCCTGCGCAACCATTGTGGGCCGCAAGTGCGTCTGTTTTAGGTCTGCACGCGCCCGGTTTCTCACCAGGCGCATCTGTTTGTAGGTTAGATCGTCTCACACAGGCTGCCAAGGAGCTGGCTGAAGCGACCGGCAACAAGTGCCTCCCCGTCGCGGGCGACGTACGCCAGCCCAGAACACTCCAGGACGCCGTCGCCAAAACCATCGAGGCATTTGGCCGGATCGACTTTGTCATTTGCGGTAAAAATAATAATACCTACCAACTAATACCGCATACTCACCCGCCGCAGGCGCCGCGGGCAACTTCCTCGCGCCCATCTCGGCCCTCTCCGAAAACGCGTTCCGGACGGTCATCGAGATCGACACGCTCGGGACGTACCACACCATCAAGGCGACGCTGCCGCACATCCGCGCGAGCAAGGGCGCGTACATCCACGTCAGCGCGACGCTGCACTACAAGGCCACGCCGTACCAAGCGCACGTCTCCGCCGCCAAGGCCGCCGTCGACGCGCTCTCCGCCGTGCTCGCCGTCGAGGAGGGCCCACACGGCGTGCGCTCCAACGTCATCGCGCCCGGCCCCATCGCCGGAACGGAGGGCATGGACCGCCTCGAGGGCAAGTCCGCCGACGCGAGGCAGACCCTGTACCCGCTCGGCCGCATGGGCGTCATCGGCGACGTGGCGAACGCGACGGTGTTCCTGTTCGGCCCCGCGGCGTCGTACGTGACGGGCGAGGTGCTAGTCGTCGACGGCGGGACGGAGCATCTCAGAGGGATGGTCTTCCCGTATCCGCAGTCTATGCTGGATCCGGATAGTATCAAGCATATGATCAAGGGGAAACTTTGAGCGTCGCGAAAATACAGCCTTCCTCGATACGTGCGGGTTAATTATTATATGTGCACTGATTATATTTTTTCGGGGATTGAATATGCTGCACCTATGTATAAAGCCTGCGTATACATACCTCTCGACTTGGTCTTGAGTCTGCATACAATGTTGCCAAGTTGGGTCGACCACGATTTTTCCGTCGCATAATTCGAACGCGGATGGACAGGTTGTATTTGGGAGATTTGTCTGTTCATCATTCAGTGACCAAATAACACAGTTCTCAGAAGAAGTCAGCGTGCGAGTGTCCGAGTTTTTCTATCCGGAAAGAACCGGACAGGCCACCACGCCTTCTGCAGCAGACATGTATTATTGGGGGATGGTATTCGCCGAATGGCGAGACCAAAACCTCGCCCTCCGTCTCCAACTCGTGCTTCCGGCTGGTGCTTCGGTGCCGACGCACCTTAGCCCGCAGATTTGATTTGGCTCCAAGCGACCCCCTTGGTGCGGAGATTCTTAAATTCGGGCCCGAGGGCTTTGACAGAATCAACTGATGACTTTGGGCCATTCAGTCCTCGAACTAGGCGTACAATATATATATATGTATTTCGGAGTCGAAGAGTTCGTGCGTCGAAGAATTCGTGCGTCACTGGGGAGTCGCGTGCCTACAACTAGGTCAAGCGATGCAAAAAGGATAAATTAAACAACGCAGAGCTCCAGCGGATCGGACGCAAAGCTTAATGGAGACATGCACCAGAAGAAGTCCAAATTTTGCGTGAAATTTTGTGACAGCCTCCTGCTCAGCCGGAACTGCGCGCGACTCTTGGTCGCCCTCGAAGGAGACTCGGCGAGACCTTCCATTCGGACTCTTGACCGATGGTTAAGAAGGCGGGTCCAGAAACAGTAATTATTTCGGGGTGGGGCCTTCAAGTGACCTGCCATCCGAGCCTAAAACGCGCAGTTCCATCAGACGGTCGAAGATATAAGAATATAGTGATGATTCCAAATAAGTAACTCGCGCCAGCTCAAAAGAATTTTCGCGAAGAGGTCTCAAATAGTGAAAAGCCCCCGGAGACGTTTAACGCCGGGAATGTGCGATGGGAGAGGACCTGGGGACGGAGTCTTCATTCTTGTGGCGCAGGCTCCGCGTCGAATTTCCTCCGAGTCCGGAGGTGGGTTAAGCATGAGTGTGAGATAGCTGTTCGCGTGGGGATGCGGCGGTAGATCCAGGGGTAGATATGCGGCACGGGAAGGTGGACACGACAAGACCTGATCGCTTGAAGCTCCCTGCGGAGAAATCGTTAGTTTGGCGCCGAAAATGGGGCGAAAGTGGTGCGCTTGGCAGGCCCTTGAAGAAGGCCGAGGGTGGTGGGCGAGTGTGGCTCCCTGGAACACGACTAGCCAGCAGGATTCGAAGCTAGAGCAGCTGATAGAATCAACTGACAGCAGACGTCTCCGGTTAGATGTAGCTTACCGTCCGGTCCATTAAGATGTCAAAGGTTCATCCGTCGTTGGACTTGGTGGGTTGCGCACTGCAAGATCCCGCAAAGCGAGCGCCTGACCAAGTACAAAGAAATTTTGACGGACCATCGCTGCACTCCGAAAGTGTGATGGCCTCCGTACCACTCAAGCCTACATACCTTCCTAAGGCAAGGGCATGGGATTCGGTTGGTGTAAGATGACACGATCGTGGAGAAAGGTCGCCAGTGGAAGCGCGCCGAGTTTAGAGGCCCGACGGTTCGCTTGCGTCAGGGCACAGAAGGCACTGCGCACCGGGGATATGCGAGAGGGATTGCAACGTGACAGAGGACGGTACTTGGTACCTCGACCGGCGGCGATACATACCCGACCCGTTCCCCAAGAGTTAACAATGCGTATTGTAGCCGTAGAATCCCGACTGGAATCCTGGATGGGGATAAATGACGCAGACGAATCCTCTCGTAGGGTTCCAGACAGACGCCCCGAGAGAGCGCTTATCGATCGTTCCTGGGGAAATTTATCTGGCTCTGACTAGGGACAGTTTGGGAAGAACTGGACACTCTCCAGTACACGCTGGGGAAGAAACCGCGACACGTGTAGGGAAAAATACCGGCCCTTGGCAGAACGAAGTGGACCTTGTGGTGAATTCCAAGAACCGGATCCCTAAAATCCAGGGTGTATTTCGGGTGATGAGATCCCAGATGTCCCGGGTTTCTTTGGTTTCGCGGTCCAGACGCACTTGTAGGTGACATCCGGTCCGGGTGCATAAATCTCGGATCTCGTGTCGGAAGAATCCTCTCTGTGAAGTTAAGCCTGTTGTGAGTTTGTGGGGGAATGAATGGGATCGGCGCTCTTACATCATAAAGCTGGTTGCGCTGCTGGGGGAAAAAAAAAAAACAGCACAGCCCACGCCATCCGGATCCAGTTTGAGATAGAGACCGGAATAATCAAGCCACGAATACTGTTTCCGGGCGGGAACCACAGCGATCAACCCGATCTAAAGAAGGGGACAAGGTTCTTTGAGGCGATTGGAGGGAGGAGGTCGATCGCTTGTGACTATGAGGCGTAAAATCTGGTGTCGGGGGGAGAGTGGATGCGGATTTGGTCCCATTTGAGGACCGTTTCAGTCGATCCAGGATACGATTTATCGAGTGCAGATCAGGCGCAGATGTTCATCTCCGTGTAGGTAGGATGTTGAGGGACACGTTGAGGGACCTCGCGACAACCTCGCGAATAATCTGAGCCTCCTCCGTGCAAATCTATCCACCGCCAGCTCAGAGCAGATCTTGGGTAAAATTTAAGGCACAAGAGTGTCAAATACGCCAGCCCGAGTATCTGACCGAGACCTGAAGCATAAAGTGCGAACAACCAATGGGGCATGGAGAGAGATAAGATAACGGGGCTGATTACCAAACACAGCTCTGATTCAAACTCCGACCGGCGACCACGCTTTTTTTTCACCGCAGTCATGGCTCGTCGTTCAGCTCCCCCCAACTCTGGCCCTGCCTACATCCCACAGAGCCAATCGCAGCGCCGCACCCTCGGTGACCCCCACGAGTCCGCCTTTAAGCGCTTCCTCCGCGAGGAGATCTTTGCCCAGGACAAAATCGGCGGAAATTTGAGCTTGCTGACGGGCGTCGGGATGTTTGTGGGCGGGATTTTGGCAGTAAGGACCTGGGGTGGCATGATGGTGCCTGCTTAAGGTGAGCGATATTACCTCTCGTCGCCAACTCCGGTCCTAACGACTGACTTTCAGCACAAACACTACACCACGATGACGCGGTGCGCTAGAAAGACCGATATCGATCGCTCCTGAGGAGGGCTACGCGCCTTTCAATACGAACATCAGCCGCACATCGATGACCTGTATTATTTTGGCCACACTTATTACCCGCACGCGCGTAGTAATTCCACGACAATCCCCACTCAGATCCAAAATGTCTTTAAGATGTGTATTGGCGCACAATTATTCGCTCAAGGCTTTAGGTCTCGACTGCCAACCTGAGATATTGAAAGTCAACGGCTTACAATCAAAGCGATACTATAATTTAACCCGTTTTCCCCGTCCGTTGTCCTCCCCCTTTGGTGTCACCGAGATCCCCATCCTCCTTCCTCTAACTTGGTCCCTGGGGCCCTCGACTCGAGGCCTCTGTAAATGCTGCGCCGACCGGATGGACCGAGGGATTGGTCTCGGGCCCTCGGATGGCAACACGGGTACGGTGCTAACTGCGGTTTCTTCTCGGTGTGAGACTGGCGCAGGCGTAGCTGACCTTCCTTTAAATGGGGATGTCTGCTCTAATCTCGACGCTGGACGCGGAATACGCGATGCCGCACCAACTGATTGTGACCGTTTTCTCTGGCCTTGGAAACCGGCTGTCGGCTTTTCCCCCTGTGCGACTTGGTTATATTTGCTCATAAGGACGGTTGCGCGGACTGTATCATTAGCCTGCTGTGGTTTCTTCGGGGAGCTTGGCAATGACTCTCGAGGCGGAGGTTTCGGCAAAACTGGATCCGATCTTCGAGTGACCAGCGCAGAGCTAGGAGAGACGGGGGCCACCTTGTTTTCG
Organism: Mycena vulgaris; assembly: GCA_029204335.1. Classification (NCBI taxonomy): domain Eukaryota; kingdom Fungi; phylum Basidiomycota; class Agaricomycetes; order Agaricales; family Mycenaceae; genus Mycena; species Mycena vulgaris. Next base: position 499,089 of record JARGYA010000073.1, on the reverse strand, counting down.
GCTGCGGGACTGGTGATTGCGTGAAGTGGCTGGGTGAATGCGCTCGGCGCGAATCCAGTTGGTGCTGGACGTATCCCGTCAGACCGGTTTCCCTCTGAGTATCATTAACTCGGATTCACCGAAGCAACTGGAGAGCATGCGCGGACTCACGCTTGTTGGGAATTCCCTCTGAATTAGAGCGCGCACGACCAGCAGGTCGTGACGCCACCCCCGCCTCTCCGTGAGTCTTGTTCCTATTCTGGAGGTAAAGCCATGTTCAGCTAAATTTTTTGGGCAGAATATCCTACTCGCCGCGTGGATAGCGAAAGCCCTAGAAAGGATGGTCAGATTTGGGTCTGCGCCAGACAATAATGTTTACCGGATCTGCAAACTGCGGCATCCGCACGAGGCAGCGATCTCATAAACCCCGGCGGCGGTGGCTTCTGAAAGAGCGAGATGCATGGCGTGTTTGACGAGGTCCAGGAGGTGAGGGATCTGGAACTCCGTCGAGATGAGCAGGAGATAGCTGAGTACCGCCGGAGCACGCTGTAGCGCCGTCCCCAACGCCATAGTGTGAAAATACTGCACTAGCGCCATCGTGACGGGGTACGACTGCGACAAGGAACAACTTGTCTGAGTAACCGCTATCTCCGTGCGCTTGCCGTGTGTTGTCCTGCCGCTAATGCCGTTCCCGTCCAGCCGCGCTAGCTGGTCGCAGAACCAGGGCCAGCGCTCCATAATCAGTTTACGCCGGCATGGGATTCGCCGCCCGTCCTCACAGAGGAAATCGAAATCCGCCCTCGTATCTTCAGCGAGGGATGCGAGGCCTAGGCGTTGATTGGCCGCATCCAATATCAGCGGTGGCGGTTGATAAATCCCCATCGCTTCCAGATCCACCACTGCAACCTCGTCCCAGCTAAGAACAAGCTTATTGGAAGCAAGGAAAGGCTTAGCGCGGTTCCCGAAGACGATGAATTTGTTTTGGCTCTGCCAGAGACAGCCCTTTGCCCATGAGCCCTTTTTGAGGAAATCGTTGGTGGAAATTGGTGACCAAATGCTAGCGACGAGGTCCAGCGTCCAGATGGAGAATAGATGCTCCTTGTTCTCGGCAGGGGAGTTCCCCGCAAGTATGAGCCTATTTCCCAGGATCCCACCACTGGGGAACTGGAGACTGGGTGGCTGGTTGACTGCTCCAGCTGGGTGATCGTTTAATTGGATGTCGGCGTTCGAGAGGGGGGACAGGACCTCGAGTCTTGGTTGTGGGTCGTCGGACTGGATAGATGAATAAGGATTTGCGCGCTAAAATGTATATTGACGCACATGGTATATATAAATGTCGCTTGGCGATTTACTCGTTGTTCGCTCAGAATAGGAAAGCGGCACGGGATGCTCTGGACTATCAGCATCTCCCGTCCGAGGTGGATCCGATGGTGGGACACGAACATGCCACCGGGAGGTAACGGCAAATGCGTGATTGAAGTCGAATGTAGGAATATACCGTTGTTTCTGAATCCATTCCTTTTTTGCGAGGTCATAAACACAGACGTCGTCCAAGACCTCACCGAAGAAGTCCTTGCCGCCAAAAATAAATAGACAGCTCGAGGAAATGCCGGAGAGATGTGCAGATCGGGGTCGTGGTACAGGTGTCAAGGGAGATATCGCAGGAACGTGAGCCGGCGGAAGCCAACGCCGAGTTGCAATGTTGAACAGCCGGACGTCATTCAAAACTTGCAATTGTTCTGACTTGGGGTTATTCCCTCGGGCCCCCAAGCCTCCGAACACTACCAGATGATTATTCCCTGTTAATCAGCCTAGATCAGCTTCGATGACACACGCAAACTGAAAGGCGGGACGCACAGATATCAGCAGTGTGAAAATATCGCGCCTTCGGAACCGCATCATCCACGGCTGGGATTATTCTTTCCCACTTGCAAAGCTCGAGATCGAATGCATATAAAGTCGACAGAAGCCTGGTCTCGGATGCGGACGCAAGGGAGCCACCCTAATGGCCCGTCAAGTGATGAATTCGGTAAAGTCATCACTTACTTACGAACAAGTACAACTTCGACCCCGCCAAAGTTGTTGAGGCGCCCTAGAAAACGCGCCCCTCAGATCCTTTGCTTGTCGCTTCTGGTCATGCTCACTATCAGCCGCGGGGGGATGTCTCCTATCGTCTCCCGGTAATGGACAAGCATTTCGGACGCTGAACGAAGCATTTTGAGAGTCGGAGCGCAATGGATCGCGGGAGACAGTAGTGGTCGAAGTCAAGATATGAATGGAGAAACTGATATAAGGATAGCGCACCGTGGGAAGCCTACTAAGGGTGATCCCTTGTTGTCGCTGTGCTTTAATTGCGCTATTTCGGGTATTCTGTCAGCGTATCCATGGATCGAGCGACCCTATTCTGTGGTGGGAAAACGTAGTATGTACAAGAGGATGATGCTCAACATTCTTTCCCTGGCATGAGCCACATAGCTCATTGGCAAACGACATGGATGATCAAACCTCAACATCTCGTATGGCATTGATTCCAGTCAACGCCAAGTATATCTGCGCAGAGGAGCAGACGGTACGCGGACATTGAGACTGGAGACAGGTGCAGTTCTTCAGACCATTTGACTAATGCGCTCGGAGGCGAGGAACGAGCTCGAGCCTCAATAAATGCTATGTCAACTGAGATTGGTCGGCATAATTTCGCACGCATGAAGAGCACACTGCGGCGCCGAGGAATGCTGTTCACATTGTGGACCTCAGATGGAAGTCAGGAAATAACTTGATCGGGAGCGACACTGGAGACTCAACTGCCCATAATTGGAGCCTAGGGGCATGGACACCTCGAGGAGACAGCGCTTAGCATCAGTTTGATAATGAGTTGATAATGAGTTGAGGTCCGATTTTGAGACCGGCGAAGATTGGGTGAAAGAAAACAGTTAAAATGAGGATTCAGCCAATGAAGCTGGACAATGGTGGAGATCGTCGACGTTTGGAAATAAGCGATCCAGACACGTGACTTAGCCGCGTCGCTAAAAGTGGACTAACAACGACAAGCAAGAACTTCCTGAGGACTTCCGGTCGGACGACGTCGGTCAGTGTAGGGTTATATCTGGGATGTATGTAAGCACTGGTATGAGACAGAACAGCTTCGGAGAAATCCATATTGTGGAGTATTTGGCTGATCTTTTGCAACGCTGCGGGTCACGTTACCCTGCTACTTTTGTGTCCGAGCCAAGTCCGAGTTCGACCTTTCGTCTTGCTTGCTTCCCTTCCTTCCGTGTTTCCGTGTTTCCGCAAGACCTTCTTGCTTGCCTCTTGCTACCGTGAGGATGTAGGACCATCCGCCGGAACTCCCGCCGGGACTGCCAACTGAACCCCGACACTTGCGCAATATCCGCCAAAGCTGATCCGCCGCTCGAGTCTTCGTCGATCTGAGCACACTGGCTAGGATATATTTCCCGGTTGGTCGGAAAACTGCTCGAGTACATAAATACTGCAGCTGGAAAGGGTATGCCATACATTCATTCACTTCCATGACCATCACACAGAACTCCACCGCACCTCTCGTTGCCGTCGTCGGCGCCACGGGCAATCAAGGTGGCAGTGTCATAAAAGCGCTCGCAGAGTCGGATAAGGCGTACCGCGTCCGGGCGTTCACGCGCGATGCGACAAAGCCGGCTGCTCAGGATCTCGGCAAGCTTGGGGTGGAGGTAGTGACCGTTTCGCTCGTTGTGGAGAACAAGGATGTCGTCTATAAGGCGCTGTCGGGGGCGGATGTCGCTTTTGTGAGATTCCACTGCCCTAGAAATAAACTTTACTCATGCTAGTTTGATACAGCTCGTTACCAACTTTTGGGAACACGTGGATAGTAACAAAGTACGGCCTAATTCCTTCATTCCAGTGATGTTCCTAACGCATTACGCGCGCAGGAAATTGACGAGGGCAAGCTGCTTATCGATGCCGCAAAAGCTGGCGGCGTCTCCCGCATCGTCTGGTCTGGCCTGCCTTCCGTCACGGAGCTCAGCGAGGGCCGATACAAGGTACCCACCCACTATTCATCCTGGTGACATTTTTCTTATTTATACCATAACAGCACGTCTACCATTTCGATGGCAAGGCCAGCGTCACCGCCTACGCCCGTCAGTCAGGGGTCCCCTTCGTCGATCTGCAGGCAGGATTCTACGGAGCGAACTTCCTCACGCACCCAATCAACCTTATGAAGCAGGACGATGGGTCGTTTGCTATCCCCTGGCCCGTGAAGCCTACGACCATGGTGCCCTTCATCGACACAGAGGAGGATTACGGGCTGTTTGTGCGCACGGTGCTCGAACTGCCCGTATTCCCTAATGGATCGGAATTTTTGGCATGCGGCGAAAATATCAGCCTTCAAGATCTCGCTCTGCAACTCTCTCAAGGTTCGTGCCCTAGATATTCCTGATCCAACATTAATTTGATCATGTTTAACATTAGCGACTGGAAAAACTGTCGTGTTCAAGCAGATATCGCTGGAGCAGTTCAAGACGAATGTCCAAGCGCTGGGGGCGCCACCGCACATCGTGCTCGATGTGGTCGAACAGTTCCAGTTTTACGAGGAGTTTGGATGTCAGTAGCCATTCTCTTTGACAACCGAAATTTATTGAATGGATTGCAGGGAAACCGACTGCCATTCCCGAAGGTATGACCAGACGCCCACGTACGTGGGCCGAGTTCGCGAAGGCTACCGACTGGAGCAAAGTGTTGGCGTAGTCGCTACACCAAATATGTAGACTATATATGCCTCCATAGCCTGTGGAATTTTTCCAGATGCCGGTTTCCAATAGAAAGCAGTACACAATGTTGTTTTCTCGTGATTGAATGCAGTGGTCTAGATCCATCTACGTGATACGTCACGAGCTTCGTTTTCTTTTCACCTTCCAGGTCGGTAAATAGTAAATTTGTCCGAATTTCTCTCCGAAGGTGGACTCACGCCTCTTCCTCACACCTGCCCAGTTCATCTCTGCGCAGCGACTAAATATGGATTATGGAGCATTCTGGGGATCAGTTGAACCACCTCAAAGAATGCTCCGGAACCGCTCCCAACCCAGAATAACATCGGTAAAAGGACAGAATAAATTTCTAAAACACTTGGTCGCACCTCCATCGACGGCCACTGACCGCTGTTAATTAATCATTTCAGCTGTAAGAAGGCTTCATGTTGGGAACCGTCCTTGCACTGGTTTGCGTTTTTCTTCCCTCGGGCCTCAAGCTTCAAAACGCGTCCAGTCACACCAACGTGATATGCTCGTACGTAAGAACCAGAACCAGGCACAGATGCCGGCGCGCCCTTATAATTAGCGTCATCGGATACCGATCTGTACTGATTGGTATCATGACTCACTTATTACCCACACAACTTATAAGGTCGACGACACGTCGCCTCACCAGCACCAGAAATGTCTTCGTCGTATCTTACTCCTGGGCTTCCCCAGACCGCTCTGATTGTCATTGATGTGCAGCAAGGTTCAAATTGATCCTCAAATGCCTCTTATCCACTCATTTTGCGCGCACTCTTTGTAGCATTCATCGACCCGTCCTTCTTGAAGCGCGAGAGATCGACACCCAACATGAAGCCCAACATCATCGCTCTCCTCGCCGCCTTCCGCGCGAAACAGCTGCCGATAATCCACATCCATCACATCGACACAGAAAAGTTCGATCCCAAAGGCGAGTCGCCCTGGAACGAGAAAACCCATCCCGAGGGCGTGCTCCCACAAGATTATGTGGCGCCTCACGCCGAAGAACCCGTTCTGCGCAAGTATGACAAGAGCTCGGGGTTCGGCGCGCATCTCGTCACCGACGACACAACGGGACTCAAAGATATCCTCGATGCACAGGGAATCAAAACCTTGATCCTTGTAGGACAGTCCTCGGCCCACTGCGTTAGCTCGACGGCGCGCTCAGGTTTCGACCTTGGGCTGTCGGTTGTGGTGGTCGGAGATGCATGCGCGACGTACGCCGCGGGGATTCCTGATTTCAGCGGGGCTACTCCAGGGGACAGTAAGGAGGGGAAAGCGTGGAGTGCTGAAACAGTCCATGGCGTGGCGATGGCTCACCTGGATGGCGATTTGGCGGACGTGGTGGGCGCGGCTGAAGTGTTGAAATGCTTGTAAATCTCGGTTTAATTCGAGTTGTATGGTTGTTTTTCGTGTTTCGTCTTTACAAAACCGTTGGGACTCGACTCAGCGTGCTTGTGATTGTCCTTTGGGTCATCGGTGAGTGGTTTATTCCGAGTTAACCGGTGCATACCATATGCATCACTGATGGGAGACGTATGTCCAAGAATCTGATGTGCCTGTGGACATGAGGGTCCACAGGACCACAGCGAGCTCTTGACCTCTCTCTACCATGTCCAGCCCCAACGCGAAGCAGCTCGAGAACGCCCACGCCTTCTTGAAACATCTGAATAACCTTGATTGGGTCCCTCTCGGAGAGCTATTGTCCCCCGAGTTCAAACACCAGTACTTTCCCGGGTCTATAATACCGCCGGATGGCAAAGAGACGAGAGGGAGCGAGGAGTTTATAGGTGTCTTGAAATACAACTTGGAGAACCTTCTCGACAAAGTAACGGTGAGACTTCCCCCCCTCCTCCGTCCGCGGTTGCATGAGTTGACGATTCTGCATTGCCAGTATCAGCCCCCGCTGGATATAATCCATGGCTCCGATGCAGTCGTATTTCATGTTAGTTTCAGCTCTCTTTCACCGGATCCATATAGGTTAAAGTTGAATCCGGCATAGCTCAGGTCGGATGGAATGTCGAAATCGGGGAAGAAATACGATAACGAGTACATGATCACATTCCACTTCGACGGAGAGAAGATCATCAAGCTGAACGAGTTCGTGGACTCGAAGTACTCCTCCGCCTTCTTCACAGCTCTATGGGCCGAGTCTAAGTAAGTGATAATCTTTGAATTAAATTTGGTACAATACCCTTACAACGCGACTAGGTCCGCCTCGTAATTTATGACCCAGTGAAGACATGTGTCGGATATCACTCTGTTTCTATCTCTGGATCAATAACTTGCTGATGAGCGCTTTCTCTCGAACTGTGGGCAAAAGATTCTGAAGTCGAAAACTGGAGGCGGACGCGGGGAGTCGAACCCCATCAACTGCTTTTCAAGTCTACTCTCTTATGGAATGCAGCCGTGCGCCATGCACTACATCCGCTTATACTTCCCTTTCCAAGCCCCGTAATATCCTTGTGAGTCGACTTTCTGAGACAAAACCTGAGCGGGAGTGTTCCATAAGGTGGACTACGTAGGGAGTCAACCCCTGCGTTCAATGCAGTCACGGTTGTGTGCACCGTGCACTACGCGCGCCTTCAATTATCCGGTTCAATCATCCTATGCGATCTGTTGAGCCAAAAAGATGGTGCAAGTGCCGGCGAACCCCATCAACTGCTTACATCCTACGTCGGATCCATTAATTCGATGCAGTAGTGTGCCCTACAATACGCCGGCTTATTGCCTCCATTTGAGGCTTGAATATAGTCCGAGTTTCGAGTTGGTCGTCCGAGCAAGAAAAGGTCCCGACTGAGACAAACAAGGCGGACGTGGGGAGTCGAACCCCGTTCAACTGCTTGAGGCTTTCAAAACACGATCCCTCGTACTCAATGCAGTGGTGCGCCGTGCACTACGTCCGCTTTCAATGCTCTGTTCCAAGCATCGATATATGTCAAGTCGACCTCTGAGCCAACAAAAAGGGTGTTGTGAGGTCCCAGGCAGACGTTGGGAGTCGAGCCCCATGATCAGCTGCGCGCAAGGCCTTGACCATAATCTTATATTCAGTACAGCGGTGCACCGTGCACTACGTTCGCTACCTTCTCAGCCCCTCCTCTCACCCAAGTAATTATGTGAAGGTCGCAACTTTCACTGGAACAGAGCAAAATATTGCAGGACGCGGGGAGTTGAACCCCGCTCAACTGCTTCGAATGGTCACTGCATTTCCTTCACAGATTGCATCCGTGCGCCGTGCGCGCTTATTCCCTCCAATTGAGGCATCGATATCATGTCAATGGGTTTATTGACGCAGAGGCTTGTTTTTCTTCTCCGTGTTTGCGTTGAAAAAATGGAACCATCCCTTGATTTTCGAGGCGATACAGTTGGACTGGACTAGCTTCTGAGGACGAAGGACTAGATTATTGAGGACGAAGGACTAGATTATTGAGGAGCCCATGATGATGGTTCAAGTTGAACGTACAGTAACACGGGGTGTGACATCAGTTCCACTACTTCGGGTTTACAGTAAATCAGATGTATTTTTGTTGGCAGCTTGCTTGCTCGCTACTCCCGCTATACTTGTGTGGCCACTGGATCCTAATCGCCCTGTCCATCCCACGGTGGATCTCCCCCTTACCGCCTGCCCACGATGATGAAGCATCTATCGATAAAGGATGCGCTCCTCAAGCAGCCTGCCAGCTTTTACAAGAAGAAGAACTATGAAGTACACGACGTCCTCGGTAATGGCACCTTTGGCAAAGTCGTCGTGCGTCCCTTGCCTCTCCAAACTGCACAGCGTGCCCACGAATCGGCTGCAGCATGCAACGTGGTACGTCCCCATCGAGCAGGCGGGCCTCGCCGAGCGCGGCGCGGCGCTCGACGTGCCCGACGACTCCTCGCGTGTGTCCTCCAAGAAGTCGTCGCGCTCGCGCTCGCCGTCGCCGTCGCCCACCGCGCTGAAGAGCGGGCTCACGAAGGACGTCGCCCTGAAGCTCATCCCCAAGAAGAAGGTCAAGGGCAACGAAGCGAGCGTGTGGGGCGAGATGGAGGTCCTCAAGGGCCTCGATCACCCCAACATCGTCAAGTTCTACGAATGGTTCGAGTCGCGCTCGAAGTACTATCTCTCGTTCGAGCTCGCGGTGGGTGGGGAGCTGTTCTACCGCATCCAGGAGCGCGGCAAGTTTACGGAGAAGGACGCGGTGGGCGTCGTTACGTGCGTCTGCTCCCATACTATGTTTTCTGGGAACGCTAATGTGAAGCAGGTCGATACTATCGGGCGTGAAATACTTGCACGACCACGACATTGTGCACCGCGACCTCAAGTGCGCGGTCTCCGGGCCTCCCTGTTCTTCTCCCGTTTCCCCACGCTGATAGAGCGTGCGGTGCACAGGCCGGAGAACATCCTCTACCGCACAAAGGACGCGCGTAGCGACATTGTGATTGCGGATTTTGGCATGTGCGTCCCTTCCCTCTCATCCATCACTCGTTCTGCTATCCCATTCGTACCATGCGCTTCTGCGTCCTCTGTCTTACGGCAGATTCCTCGGTTCCTCCTCCTCCCCCCCCCCTCCCTCTCCCCCTCCTCTCCTCCCATTTCCCCCCACCTTGTCTCCACGAACGCACTAACCCCTCCCCAGCGCGAAGCACCTGCACACTGCCGACGAGCAGCTCACCTCGCTCGCGGGCAGCCCCGGGTACGTTGCGCCCGAGGTCCTCGGCAAGACGGGCCACGGCAAGGCCGTCGATGTGTGGTGTACTGGGTGCGTTTTTTTCTTTGGTTTTATTTATGTTTTGGGATTGGCCGATTGGCCGAGGAGGATTGGGTGTTAGGCGGCCGCTCTCGCGTTGCGGCTGCTGCGTCCATCCAGCATTGCTCGCCCTCTCCTCCGTCCTCGCCTCCCCCTCCCAAACACCCCGTCGCGGAGGCTCCTCCCTTTGCCACGTTCCCCCTTCCCTCCACCATTCTGCTCCCTGCCGTCCCTGCCCCGCTCTCACATCTCCCTCCCTCCCCGGACTCACCTCTGCTCTCCATTCCACGGCGCCCGGGCGCCCTATCCTTCCTCAGCTCGCGTCTCGATCCCTTATCGCACACGCGCCGTTCCCTCCCCCCTTTGCGCATCCTCATACCCCTCTCCATCCCATTTCCCTCCCGCGCTGAACGAGCGTGCCTGCATACCGCTTTCCCTCCCCTCCCTTCGGCGTTCCTTGCCCACCTACATTCCCATCTCGTACCACCCAGCGAGCGGACCCCATCCCAGCCTCTGTCCCAGCTTCCCGGTCCCACCCCATCCGTTCGCTCGCCCCACCGCACGAGCGCGGACACGTTCTTCCCCGTTTCCCTTATCACTCCCCTCCCCTTTCCCGCCCCTCTTTCTACTCCCTTCCCATCGACCCGGCAACGGCGCGTTGCCCTATTCCAATTCCCATCCCCCCTTCGACATCATCCCTCTACCAGCGAGCGTACCTCGCCCTCCTTTCGCACCCACCCTTCCATACCAACGGAGCGCTGCGCCTGCTCGCCCTTGTTCACGCTCCTCCTCCCCCGTTCCCACCCCTTCCGTCTCGGCCCTTGTCCCCTCTCGCTTTCCTCCCACACACTAACGCCCCCACCCAGGATAATAACGTACGTCCTCCTCTGCGGCTACTCGCCCTTCCGCGCGGAGGACGCGGCGGGGCTCGCGCAGGAGACGATGGCCGCGCGGATCGAGTTCCACACCAAATATTGGAAGAATGTTTCTGGGGAGGGTAAGTGGGTTTTTTGATTATTATTACTATTTCTTTTTTTTGTTGGCGGGGGAGGCGGAGGAGGCGGAGTTTTATGGGCCAGAAACGGGGGTGGAGCGAGAGCAGAGGGAGGGATAACGGAGTGGGTGATCCGTCCCCGACACCCGAGTGTTTTCGCGCTGGGCTCCGCGGCAGACGATGACGACGCGTTAGCGGCAGGCGGAAGAATCCCTCCCACTTCTTGTTTCTCGGGCCTCCTTTCTCCCTTGGTTGCTGTGCGCCTTGCCCACGGCAGCGCACTCCCCCACTTCACCTCCGCGGCCGACGGAGCGCGTCCCGCAGTGCTTCCACATACGTGTCTGCGCCCTCTCCTTCCTCTTGTGTGTGACGAGGGCTGTCTGCTTCTCCACATTCCTTCGTACTTATCCGAGCCCCACTTTCTTCGTACCTTTCGTGCCGTCTGCTCGTCTTCACTCCTTGCCACTTCGCACGGCTTGTATCCCCCTATTCGCACGGCATGCTAACGGCCCCACAGCGAAGGAGTTCATCAAGCGGCTATTGAGCCTCGACCCCGCCGCGCGCCCGACGGCTGAGGAGGCGCTGCGCGATCCGGTGCGTGTCGCTTTCTCTTCTCACCCTCCCCGTGCTCTGCGCCGCAATTGCTGGCTACCATCCGATTCAATCGTCACACTCTGCCCTCCCTCTTTCCCCTGTCTTCTTGGTACATTCAAACTAACCCGCGCCCGCAGTGGCTAACAACACACGAGCCCTCCACGGAACACGATCTCGCCGTCGGCCTGCGCGACAACTTTGACGCAAGAGCGCGGTGGAAGACGGCCATTACCGGCGCACGCGCGTTGGGGCGGCTCAACAGCGGGCTGCTGCGCAAGTCCGGCTCAGCGTCGAGCGGGGCTACGAGTGGGAGCGGGGGGTGGGCGGGGGTCAGCGACGACGAGGACGAGGACGACGAGGAGGCGGGGCAGCCGCAGCCGGGGGGGTTGAAGCGGGAGGCGGGGGAGAATGTGCATGTGAATGAGAATGTGAGGGTTACGCCGCCGGAGCGGGAGGGAGTGGAGGAGCAGAGGGAAGGGGGGGGTGGGGGTGAGGTTGTGGAGGGGCCCGAGTCGACTGTGCCGGAGCTGGAGGACGCGGAGCCGGAGCCGGAGCCGCGCGTGCCGGGGTCGTTTGACCTGTCGGGGCCCGAGGCGGAGGGGGAGGGCGCGGGCGGGTGGGGGGATATGTTGCGGAAGATGCGGGGGCGGTGAGGCGGTGTTCTTTGGATTTGATGTAGTGTAGGACTAGGACCCGGGGAGGGGGGAGGGATTATGGTATGGTATTAATTATCCTGGTACATAGTAGGATCTACGGATGGTGGAGGATGTATGTATATGTACAATACTTACGACTGGAAGGAATGAAGAATGGGACTGGGGGATACACGCAAGGGAGGGCGGGTGTTATTGCGAGAAGTCGTCGGCCAGTACCTTGCTGAGGCCGACCTGAGGACTTGGAGTAGCACAGATCTGTACCAGTCGGTTTGGCGCCCGAGTGGAATTCTGTCCGCATATGCATGTAGACTCGAGGGCTGGAACGTCATTGCAAGGCTCGGACGGGCATGATTTCATTGACTCGAGAACTTGAAGGCGTTTTTCCTTTTTAGAGGCGAGGGACGAAGGTGTACATAAACAGCCTGGGGTACTTCCTCAAACCGGTGTCTAAGCGGGACCGTGCCGTGTAATGCTACCTACCTACTTCTAAGAGGACTGAACCCAGTCGATGGTGAAGGCGTAAAACTCGGGATAAATTAGCAGGGTAAGAAGGGAAGGGAGTGCGACGACAATTCAAATAGGCCGGGCCCCCCGGTCACTACCTTTGCGGTTCCTCCGCTTTTCACCGGAAATTAGGGCTGATTTATTTTATGAAGATGGCCGCTGGGAGCTTGGTTTACTCTATTTCGGAGCAAGATTTGGGGTATTTAATGTTTAGCGCTCACGGCAGCTTGAGCCGCCATTAAGCCTCAATTTTCATTTTCACGAGGAATTGAAGCCTCCCGGTGTCCCAATTTTTTTCCCGCGCAGTTGCACTCACTAGACACCACAGAAAAAATCCTGCTGCGCGCGATTTACGCCAAGGTGAGACGGCGTTCACAGCTGGTTTACTCTAGCTACGGGCGGGAGGTAGGGGTTATTTTCGGACCTTGATTTACTAGTACTCTATCCGGAGGGGGGATAAAGGCTGATAGAGGTGTACGTAGTGACCGGGGGCCTATTCAAATCCAATCTTTCTGCTGCCAAGCCAATGCCAAGCACGTATGTCGGTTCAGGATAAGGCTCAGAAGACAACAGAAGAACAGAGAAGAACAGCAGCGAATTTCAGCGGTGCAGATATGTAGCGGATTGGGTCGGGGACCGAGGAGAAGCCAGTCTTGGCGTCGTGTGTGTCGACCTGAATTGGCAATCGCTGTTGGAAATAACGCAATTCGAGCTGATTCGAGGCCGGGATCGAGGAAAAAAAAGAGACAAGGTGGAGATTAAGACCGGTTGCCGCTGAGACTCAGACAACACGTCGCCGCCGATGCGGCACAGCCAACTTGAAGTAGACGTGGTTGGCGAGGCTTATTGTAAAATCAACTCCACGGCCAAATGTCGGCTGCGCCGGCGGGCAGACGCATAAGGATAGCGCCGGCGCTTGTCGGTGTCCACGCTGGATCCCGTTTGATAAGACACGCGAAAAGGTTCCACTCATCAATTGACAATTAATGCGGAACTCGGGTGTGGATGCCGGAGGCCCGAGGGCAACGTAATACGACGGCGGACAGGTCGACGAACCCGAGGGAGTGGGAGGGCGAATATCCGAGGCGGTGGATTGACGACGGGCTCCTCAGCGTAGCGGAGCGCTATGCAGTATGGGGCGAGCACAATTGCAGAACAAGATTGGAACAAGACGCGAATTCGCAATTTACGTCGTTGAATTGGAAATTTGACACACAGCAGTGGAAATTACACGATCGCGAGGTCAGGCACGCGGCCAGGACCTGGGCGGACAGGGGATTCAAAAGTGGGGGGGGGTTGGACTGTGGGCGCCAGACTGGCGAGAGACGCAAGACGAGGAGTTTTAAGAGATTGGTGGTGTGGGATGAGCGGGGGATCAAGTCATCATCGAAACAAACGAAAGCGGGTCGTGTGAAATAAATACAACTTGAAATCTCCCACCAACTTGTCTGGACCCTGAAGACGGCGCGCCAGAATGTCTCAGCCCCTTGCCGCCGCTATGCTCAGGAGCACCGACATTCTCCCTAAGACCCGCCAGCTCGCTCCAGAGCCCCGCAGGTCCGATCCATTCTATTCCAAGAAGATTATAAAAGTACTCACAGCACTCCTGAATACAGGTGTCTGTTCGCCATGTGTACCCACGCAGTCCCGAAGCTTGGCTGCATTGTGGACCCCGTCGATACCATTCTGCTCAAGAGCAAGCCTCTCAGGCCGCAGAGCTACGTGTACGACCCCCCATCTCCCCTGCGCGTCTAAATTACTGACTCGACCCTAGCTGCACACCATACAGATATGTGCCGCAGGTTCCCCAGGAGATCATCGACGCCATCGTGGACAACGTCGAGGATGTAGCGACATTCAAGGCGTGCTCTCTCGTCTGCTGGGCATTCGTCCCCGCGAGCCGGACCCATATATTCCGCGCCGTCTCTCTCGATATGCTCAACGACGCCCCCCACAAAATATATGCGATGCTCCTGCGCTCTCCCCACATTGCCCTCTACGTCCGCGATCTCACCATCTACCGCTCGCACGACACGAACATGTGGATGCAGCCGGACAGCCCCCTCCCCGCCGTGCTCTCCATGCTCCCCCATATCCAGCGCTTCTCGATATTCGGGTGCTGGGGCGACTGGCACGACGTCCCCACCCCTCTCGCTGCCGCCATCCTCCGCGTCCTGGCCCTTCCCAAACTCGACCGCCTCCACGTCCTCACCGCCGCCAACGTCCCCCCCGTCTTCCTCCAACGCGCGCTCTCCGTGCGCGTCCTCTCCCTCTTCCACGTCAGCCTCGACGCCTCCGCAGACGTCCGCCTACCCCTGTCCGCGACGTCCCCGGAATACCTCAACCTCTCCCTCGACAGCAAAGTCGGCAAGCTCCTCTCGCACCTCGGCGCCGCACCCCTCGCCGGCGTGCGCCGCCTCGCGCTCAACCCCCTCCCCAACAGCCCGCACAGCGCCGCGCACCTCGTGAACGTCCTCAGCGCCGTCGAGGGCACGCTCGAGCGCCTCGACCTCCAGGTGCACGAGCGCCACTGGCAGCACCCCGACACCGCGCGCCTGCACGCCCTGCGCGAGCTGCAGCTGCACGTCATCATGGAGTCCCCGCGCGCGACGCTCCCCGCCTTCCTCCCCGGCGCCCTCGCGCGCTTCCGCGCCGCGAACCCGCGCCTCGCGCGCCTCTCCGTCGTGCTGCACCTCCCCGGCGTCTCCGTGGGCCCCTGCGCCGCGGACGAGGCCGCGCGCCTCCTCCGCGCGTGCGACGCCGTGCTCGCGGGCGGCGCGCTGGAGAAGGTGCACTGGAAGGTCATCCCGGAGGTGTCGCCGCCGAGCCTCGTGCCGGACTATGCGGCGTTCCTGCGCGCACACCTCCCCGGCGCGCAGGCGCGCGGGATCTTGAGCGTGGAGCAGGGATACCGCGTGCGCGGGGCGGCGGTCATGCCGCTGTTACCATACACGAGCGTGTGGCCCCATCGCCCCTCCAAGTAGGGCGGGCGAGTCGCACGCTCGCGAGGGCTTTTGCGAGTGCGTTGCGAGCGCGGCTGGTGGGGCGGAAGGGGGCGGGAGGTGATGCAGATTTCCTTGGGACATTCATTTGTGGGTCATATACTGTACTACACTCACTACTTACTTGTAACCTACGCTCCGCTACTCACCTACTTGTTTACACATGAATACCTAGATTGTATCCCATTCCTTGGTCTGTTCACTATCCGTTCCTTACTTATCGTCGTATTTATGCGCTTTGCCTAACTTGAAATTGAGCGGCTTGAATGACGCGTAGTACCACTCCAGTCAAAGGTTTTGCTACCTCAGTGAGGTGGCGATTCCTCGCATCTATCCCGGTTTTTGCCGAATGCAGCGCGGGTAGTGCCGTTGGACATGCGCCGGGGACGGAGATTCCGTGAGCGGATATTTGGGGAGTGATAACAATCGACACGAGACGTGGGGCGGTGGCCAACTGGGATTGGGCCGCAATTTTAGTGCGCGTTTGAGATTGCTAATAGTCGCGAAGCTTGTCCGCGTAGCCAACGTGTAACTGCATCTTCTGTGGCTGCCATCAGTCAGCGGCTGAGCCAAGATGAAGCCCGTGTCGACCGATACTTGGCTGGTTGGCGAGATATTCGTCAGCAAATGTGCGTGCATCCTGCGGCGACAAAAATACAGTGCTGCGCCCCGTACGTTTTGCGCGGGCATCAGCGGGCGGGCGCCCGCCTCGTCCAGCCATTCCGTGACGCGCTTCCCGTGAGCAGCACGCGTCGAGCCGGTATAAAATGGGGTGCGCTCGAGCTATGGATATTTCAGTACACAGTACACTGAAGAACGCGAGCAAGCTACATAGAAAATGACCAACACACCTATCACTATCACGCTGCCCAGCACCATGCGCGCCATCGTCGTCGAAGAATTCGGCGCGGTGGAAAAGTCGCTGAAGCTCAAGACCGACGTCCCGACGCCCGCGCCGCGGCCAGGCTACGCCATCATCAAGGTGAAGGCGTTCGGCGTCAACCACGCGGAGATGCACATGCGGCGCGGCGAGTGGGCGGAGAGCATGCCCATCATCGGCATCGAGTGCGCCGGCGTCGTCGTCTCCAGCGCCCCGCTACCCGGGAGCCCAGAGCCGGCGCTGGCGCCCGGGACGCCCGTCGTCACGCTGATGGGCGGCCTCGGGCGCACGCTCGACGGCAGCTACGCCGAGTACACCGCCGCGCGCCTGAGCAACGTCGTGCCCATCCCGCACGCGCGCGTCGCGGAGGTCGGGTGGGCGCGCCTCGGCGCGCTGCCGGAGACGTACGCGACCGCGTGGACGTGCCTGTTCCGGAATCTGGACCTGCAGCGCGGGGAGCGGCTGCTCGTGCGCGGCGCGACGAGCGCGCTCGGCACGGCCGCGACGAAGCTCGCGCTGCACAAGGGGGCGGTCGTGAGCGCGACGAGCAGGACGCCGGAGCGCGCAGAGGGGCTCACGGCGCTCGGCGTGCACGAGGTGCTGCGCGAGGACGGCGGCGCGTTGACCGAGACGCTCGTCTCCGCAGGGCGCAAGTTCGACAAGGTGCTCGAGCTCGTCGGGAACAGTACGGTGGTTGGCTCGCTGAAGTTGCTCCGACGCGGGGGGGCGCTTTGTCTGGCGGGCTGGCTGGGTGGCCTGGACCCGTTCGAGTTCAATCCGTTGCTGCAGATGGCGAGCGGCGTGCATTTCTCGTTCTTTGGCAGCTTCGTTTTCGGCGAAGAGGAGTTTCCGCTCACGGATGTGCCGTTGGCGGACATCGTGGGGATGGTGGCGAGCGGGACGCTGGATTCGGAGCCAAAGAGGGTCTTCCAGTTCGGGGAGGACGGGGTGAGAGAGGCGCACCGGCTCATGGAGGCGGGGCAGGCGGGTGGGAAGATGGTCGTCGTCGTCGACTCCGCGCTGTAAAATTGAAGACTTGAAAAATACACAATAATGCTACATATATTACCTACCATCCAGGGTTCAGTACATGAACAAGAGCGGGCGTAAAGTCCAGAGCAGATTCAAAGCCATCCAAAAAAGTGATCCGCCAAGCCGTCCTCCAGATTCCTCGCATGCTTCCGAACAGCCTCAAGCGCGGCGAGCCTGCAGTGAGGGTGCATGTTCTTCGTCGCTTCTGGATCTGTTACAAGCTGGTCGCGCATGGTGGTCAGAAGCGCCAACACGCTCGCCGAGCTCAGCGCGTTGACCTTCTCCCCCGCAGCTACGAGGCTCCAGCGCTCGCCCCACACCGCAGCACAGCGGCCCTTCCCCTTCGTGCATCCCTCCGCGCACTCGAACTTCGGCGGATTACGTCGTAGGCGCTCCCACAGGCTGACGAGCGACCAGTAGCCCGAGAGCAGCCGCATGACCTGCGCGTTGCTGAGCTTCGGGTCCGTCTGGAACTGCGTCGCGCCGCGATCGGTGACGGTCGTCTGCTGCGCGATCATGGCTTGAATGTGGAAGTAGTACGCGACTCCGCGGAGGCGCGGGAGCTCGTGCGTATCCGCCTCGAGGATCGCGGGAACGCAGGGGGCGTCGCCGCGTCGGATGCGTGCTGCCCACTGCGTGATGGTAGTGTCGAGGAGGTCGTCCTGCCGCGTGCGGATGGCGACGTCGATGATACGCTTGAACATCGCAGAGGAGCAGCTCGCGATGAAGGCGTCGTCGTGGGATACCGTCCGCAGGATCGCGGCCTTGGACCATGACTCCAAGGCGCCGCAGCGGTATTGGCGTGAGATGGCGGTGACCAGTAGGAGGCGGTCGACGTCCTCGTGTTCGCGCGGCTGGGCTGCGCGTTCCTGGGGACTGGAGATAGCGCGGAATCAGTATGGTTAGAACCGTAGACGATCCTGACATCCGTACCTGGCATACAAGGCCCACAAGAGCGCACGAAACTCGGCGGCGTCGGCGATGAGTAAGAGCGGGGCATCCAGTCGGCGGGTGGTGTCGCGGTGCTTGGTAATAATGTCATGAAATACTGGTGATGAATCCAACAGCAAGGACCCGTTAATCTGCGGCCGATGTGAGCCCAAGTATGATTTGCAAGGAAGGTCAAATCACACACCTTGAAGCGGGTATTCTCGATCCGGACAACACAGTCTGCGGCATCCTCGGGTCTGTAGAACTCTGGGTCATCCTCCACAGGTCCTGCAGATGTTAGGCAGTTGTCGCTATAGCCGCCCGTGTCGATTCCCGAGTCAGTTCGTTGGCGTTTACGTGGCCGCGATGGAACCTCGTCGCGAGTTTCTCGAATCGTGCCCTCATCTTGAATGATAAAACGGGGAGGCATTTCTGAAAATGTGCGTGGGGAGACCTGTGTCTTTTGACTCGAAAGAACAAAAGACGAGAACAAAGAGGCAGATTGGGATCGGTTACCGGGTGATGCCCAGTGAGAAAACGCTGCTCCGAGACAGACAATGAGATAAAACCGCTCAAAATTCACTGAGCCGAAGGCCCAAGGACGGTGAGGTAGGTGGCAAGAGGTGGCCAGTGGCGCACACGAAAGCGGCACCGCGTTGTGGATCAATATTTGTGCGATGGCGTGTCAGGTCACTTGACCTTCACCCAACTTACCTGGTACCGTAACGGTACCAAACTTCGGCGCCCACGCTTCGATCAGTGCATCCATGCACCCACGATGCCCTCCCCTGAAATCAGGATAAAATTTGTATATGAAGACTCTAGACTGGGTAGGTTTGTTCCTCGCTTAACCTCGCTATCTCAAATCCCCGCCAAGTGCCAGCCGAATCCTTGATCACCCAGAAAACGAACGAAAGTCTGGCCCTGGCTTTCCGCCACGTCGAGGTGAGTCACATTTGCTGACGCAAGCTGGACCTCTACTGGAATTGCGCTCATTACGAACTCCCCAGGCTCTCTGTGGGCGGAAAACAGGCATAACCCCTTTTTACAGTGCTTGCTCAGATACCAACAATCTGCTGTTAGGTTCTCTCGCTTTCTCTTACAATCGGGCATGGCTAGAAGACGCCGATACACCTCTTCGCGTGCGAGATAATTCCACTCGGCTCGAAACTAATCACACTTACCGCGGAAATGCACAGCTCAAAATGGAGGATGGAGACACAATCCAGTGTGTAGCCGTCATCAAAATCGCCATCCTGCATCCGAATGCATGTACGTACTGCGATGTATTTCAGAAAGGTAAACTTACGTAAAGTAACTATAGCAACCCAAATTTTCAACGTGGATCCCCGTGATGTTTCCGTCACATTTTCCATGCTCTTTGCTACATATGGGGTAGGCATCCTATTCTCCTTGTGTAACTTGAATTAAACTTCGGAATGCTCTCTTGGCAGACTATTACTCAAACAAACCCAGGTAGCTCAACCATTCCAGATAATCACTTCTCTGACATCCACAGCCCTCCTCCAATTTACGCTCAACGGAACGCGGCTTGTTGAAAACGCCTTCATAGTTGAAACAGTGCGTATTTTCAAGTCCCTTTAGCCGCTCAATTATCTGAACTGCGACTAGCTGGGCGTGAACGACGATGGGTTCGTCCTGGTAGCACTTCCGGTCGACACTGGCCCCGACATGGGCTCCACTGCTGTAATGATTAGTTCCCCCGGACTCCTGCCGCCAAAGACCTTGGAATCTCAGCCCACTCTGGAAACACCCCAAGCGATGCTCCTGCGGGTGAAAACGTCCCTGTTGACACTGGACGCGAACTGGCTGGGTACCTTGATCCACTCGTGGCCAGATGTCTGCCCGCCGCAAGATGATGACGATATTATTTGGAATTTCGCACGGGATTTCATGACCTGGAGAGACGGTGTCGTTCATCAAGCTGGAAGTGGACTAGAGACAATTAGGGACCCTGGTAATTACTCTAATTCCATCGTCTCGGCAAGGGAAAGCACCGACGTCATCTGATTCCAGGGAACTTTCTGACTCGCCAAACGAACTATATCACGTCACTAGAACAACTGCATCAGGAGTGGAAGAACGAGTCGCTCGAAATGTGGAAGGCTCGCAAGTCGGTTCAAAAATATGAGGCCACCCCGATCCAGCAAGCCATCCAAGTCAGTGCCTCGAAGAGAATGCTGAGGGAGGCGAGAATTATCTCCGTCTTGGGGTTGCTAATTGGGGCATGGAAGAGTCATCTATTAGGTGGACTTTCCTCGTTGTGCAGTGGACCGGGCCTGTATTCGGACTTTCGCATATTGCGGGAGTGCCGATCCATCACTGGAGATCAGACGATTGAGGATATACTTGGGTATCGAAAGTTAAATACTGGGGCTAGCTCTGAAGGTACGCGCCATATCTTTGGGCTTCGAGAATGCTGACGTAGGGACCACGTTTGTCTGCGCTCCCTCAGATCTGGCAAGTTCGGCTGCGGAAGACGAAGGGCCCAATGTAGATTATCGCACTATACGACGACGGCAATCTGCACGGCTGAGACGACAAGCCGTACAAGTTCCATCTCAGGCTATTGCCCCAAAGGCACCGCTCAATTCAATTCGACTCGAATCCCCTCCAGCGCGAAGTCCCGAGACTCGGTATATTCTCATCTCCCCGCCATACGCATGTATTTACCTTCGCTTTCCTATCATTAGGCGCGAGATAATCCAGTACGAATGGAACAAGATTGCGCGCGGAGCAGGTGCAGCTGGGCTTGAATTCATCAACGACGTCGATGACGAGGAGGTGCCACCCGGCATTGGGATCCTCTTTCCGTATGTCGAGCGGAGTTATCTGTTGTAAGCTGAATGACCTTATATTTTGGCCTAATCTTCAATGATGGACCCGGATTCAGTGACATTGGAATCACCGAAACAAGTCCACTGGTCGGCTGCCAGTGTGATGGTGTCGTGGGCTGTCGCCACGCCGGCCGATGCTCCTGCCAGGCCGACCTCGAAGACGGACCTGTATATACTCCCCAGGTTCAGAATAAATTCTTCTGCATTTCATCGGGAAAGTTAACTATTGATGTTCTCAGGGTCTCTTCAAGTTTAACACGGAGTCCGAAATTATCGAATGTAACAGTGTGCGTGAATTCCCGCCTCTGAGAAGTGACCGGCCAGAATTCAGGACCTCTGTTAGTACTGCCAATGCCCACCGAAGTGTGCAAATCGCGTCGCCCAATTCCCGCGACAAGTCCCGGTTCAGATTTTTAAAACTGAGCAGCGCGGATGGGGCGCGCGCATTCCAATCGACTTAGTCCGAGGACGAGTGATTGGTATTTATACTGGGTATCCCGGATTTCATACTTCACCACTAAAAATCGGACTGATCCACACATCTCTAGGCTGTTAATGCGAGTCGTCTTCTTTGCATTCGAGTCCAACTAGCGCCCTGACCACGCTATTTACCCAGTCGAAGAGAAGAAGCGAAGAAGTTGTCGGGTAGCAGAGCATCATATTGTTTTGACCTTGATATCAACGAGGAGGCAGACGAGGAACCTCCGGAAAATGCGTATAGCGTCGACGCATTTGGATGTGGTACGACTTATCTTCTTGCGCTACCTTCTATATAGCTCAACCGTCAACCTTCTCAGGCAATTGGACTCGCTTTATCAAGTAATGCAATTAAATCACACCACGAATGCTTCTTCTAATGGCCATATCCTTAGCCACTCCTGCAGCCCCAATCTGCAGATCATCTCGGTGGTTTATGACACCATGCCCCAGGTGAATTTACACTTCCTTTCCGTCGATGGCCGGATATAGGGCTAATTCTATATGCTCAGGACAATATCCCCTACCTGGTCTTCGTGACGACGAAGAATATCCCTGCTTATACGGAGCTCACGTTTGACTACAATCCGGCGCATCAGATTGAGTTTGAATCTAAGCGGTTCATAGAGAAGACAAGTTCCAAGCGAAGCAAGAGCAAAAAGCACACGGCCTGCCTGTGCGGGACGCCCAAATGTAGAGGATGGCTGTCTGTGGTGGCATAATTTAATTTTGGTGGGTACCAGATGCGTGGCTTTATATTTTTAATCAAAGAGCCTTTATCGTGAAGAACTGGTATTGATGGCGTGCGACTTGGGAAGATAATTTTACTAGTACCGAGACATCCGCATGTACATAGACGCAACGAAAAGGCCCAGGGAAAATCCAACCAGTAGATTCACGGGGCTGACTGCCTCCATTGATCGGCTACTCGTCTTTTCATCGTCCGCTTTGTAGCTGTTGCTCTTCACTGGGAACGTCGGGGTCTTGAACGGGGCAATCGTCATGCCGGTAAGTCCGTCGAGACTTTTCAGATTGCTCTTGTTCCAATAGGCCAGAAGGCCGGATCCCTGTGGGTCGGCCTCGACCACGTCAATACTCTCCTTCTTGGCGGCCCACGTTAAAAGCCGGGTGCGGTGAGCTTTGAAGTCGAAGAATGGGACCGCGTAGCCGCACGACTGAAGGCGGTACATTAAAAATCATAATGCAAAACGAGGCGAGGACGCTGAAGCTTACCGTGCCGACCTTATAAACATCGACGACAATGACTGAACGGGATCCTGGTTTGCGAGATTCTGCCGGGATAAAGCTGTTATATTCTGGGGTCCCAAACTCGTAGACAGTGCCTTATCCTCGACAATTAAGCACGGTATACACAACAAGAACTGTATTTACCTCGGCCGTATAGCCTGGCAATACGGGGCGGGCCCTCGAATGCATTGAACAACACCGTGATCCGTCCGTTCTCGCGCAAGTGGGAGATAGTCTCAACACCTTCCAGGCGCATCAATATGCGAAGATGCAGAAATGCCAGACTCACCGCTGCCAGTGAGATCTTCGTACCACACTTGACGGGGATCCACGATGTGAAACATGCCTATTCGATGTCTTCATTGACCCATTTCTTTGAGAACCAGCTACATTCGATACCTTCGCCGCCCTTGGGCGAGAGGTTGATGTGTCCGTCGCCGGAGAGGGGGGCCGTCGCGACCCAGAACATTTGCTGTTGGTCAATCCATTTGCCGAGGCTGGGGGATATCTCTTCAAAGTACTGGACCATCGTGGAGTAAAGTGAGGTCAACGTGTAGGAGTCAAGGAGTCAGGCGGACTGGATACGCATCTGCGGTTCTTCGGTTTATCGGCCGTGCCATCGTCCAGGGCATCTCCGAAGATCACGAGTCCAGAACTCAGATTCTCACGGTTGATATTCAGGGAAAATGGAGAGAAAAAATGCGGGAAAGTCAATGAAGTCCCGGGAGAAAACATTACTGTAAACGGCAAACCCAATGTCCATATTCAGTACGGGATGGAATTAGACCTAGGCCTGAAGTTCCCTTGCGCAGATCATCAACACTGTATTCGTCAGATGACCACACCGGGTCTCTTCCACCTCATTCTGCATTCTATAATTATATAGTTCGATCTCATGGAGGAAGAAAAAAAAATACAAGTCCGACTATCCACCACCCAGCCTGGAATCGAACCAAGGCCGTCTGCACAAAGAATTCCGGGCATTAGATACAGACGTCCAGCACGGGCTACTGGGTCTCTGTCCTTAAATATCGGACCTTTGATTATGGGGTAGGGGTATGTTTGTGCACGAAGGTTCTCCTTGCAAGTAGAAACGAAGTTATAATTGAGTTCAGTACTTGGGGAATTCCAGAGTGTCGTGTGCGGCATACAGCAAGTAATGCGCGACAGAACAGAATGAAAAGTGGACGCCGCCCACAGATCATCATAGCACAAACGGCCAATTTGACCCGTCTGTACACAGCATCCTAGGAATCAACTCGGTCAGCCTAAATGGCTACCCTTGGCCGATTTTCGAGCATCACGTCCTCCAGATCACCCAGCAGCTGGCTGAAGAGTTTCCGTTCAATTTGGATATGAATTCCAGGAAGCCGGTTCGTCTAAAATTCAACTCGGCATAAGATAGATAATGATTGAGATACGGGTTGGCTTCAATCCACAGTTGGAAGCGGACAGCGAAGCACATCGGCGACATCATATCTCGCCCCAAAGTTTATACAGCGAGAGAATCTACATGTTCTTCTTAAAGCCCAAGTGGACAGACTTGTCAATTCCAGTCGCATCAACGGCAAATTGGGTGTGGGGGGAGTACAGTTCCGACAGGGCATACATTTTTGTTCTGCTGTGAGATTTTTCGTTGAACTTCCTATCAATTAGGAGGATCGTTGACTACGGCTAAAGCCACGAAAGAAATTATTCTTTCCGCAGGGTCTGTCGGAACCCCGAGCATTCTGATGCACTCCGGAATAGGCGATCGAGAAGCCTTAGCTGCCCTTGGGATTCCCTCTCTCCTCGATCTGGAATCAGTTGGGACCAACGCTACCGACCAGCCACTGTTCAGGATTAGCTGGTCCGTGGACTCGACTCAGACGATTGACTCAATAGCTCAAAATATCACGCGTTACAACGAGGCGTTCGCGCAATGGAATCGGACTCATACCCGGCCTTTCGTCGAGCTTGGGGCGACTCACGTTTCTTGGCTACGCTTGGACGAGGACTCACTCGTCTTCAGCAACGTCACGAATCCGTCGGGTGGTCAAAATACAGCTCACATTGAGATCGGCATGGGGGTGAGTGCACAGAACTTAGGTTTCGGAGGTTAAGGCTCCAATCATTTAGTTTTCGTGTAGACCTGAGGGCAAATTAAACGAAAACGGTATTTAAACGGTTTAAAACCGTGTAAAACCGTTTATAAATGGTTTTTTTCTCGGAGAACCTAAGTTTCAGTCAGAAATGTCAATTATGAGCCCCAACCGTAGTCCAGAACGCATTCTGAGAAGGCTGACACTATTATAATGTTCGCAGCTATACAACGTATCAACCTCAAGTATCCAGTGCCATCCTAGTACTTATATGATAGATGTTGAATCCGGGTTCAACTTTAACCTACATACACAAACACACAGTCAATGAGTGAAGTCTTCCGAAAAATTGGATCCTCCACCGAGGGATACTTCCAGCAAGATGTGTCTGGCTTGGAAACTTGATCTTCGGGAGGATCAGTCAAAGGAGGCGGCGGGGGCGGGACGGGGATTGCCGACCACCATCAATTAATTACTCGATTGGGATAGATCTTGTTTTGATCCCGCCCACCGACCTCCGCAAGAAGTTTGTTTTGCATTGGGCCTGTACCGGGCATTCTGATGAACCCCATGAATCATCTTAGTCCTCAAAAACTCAAGATTTAAAGGTGAATTACAGGGCTCTGGTAGTGCTCTGGCTGTAACCGTTTAAACCGTGTAAAAATGGTTTGTAAACCATTTGCACCTCCGCTCAAATAAAACGGAAACGAAAACGGTTAAAACCGTGTAAAACAGTTTATACACGGAAACGGTTGGAGCCTTATCGGAGGTCGTTCGTTGCTAATGGATCTGTATCAGCCAAGTGGGCCACAGATTTCCTCCTCCTCCTCCGACACTGTTTCAACCCAGACCTTCAGTTACTTTCTTGACCCTCAGGTTCGGAGCATAGCCTAGTCTGACAAGATATCCTCTGGCTGGTAGATGAATCAAGCGCCGTTGAACCAAAGATCCGAAAACAACTCTTCCGCGCTCACACAGCCCGCGTGGTCGAGGCGCATCATCAAAATGCACCGCTGCAGCAACGCACCCACCGCTACCACATCCCCTCTCCTGATCCACGCACACTGGAGTTGACTGTCAAATAAATAGTTGTGAAGTGGGGGCGATTTGTGGAGGTTGCCTGCAGCTCGTCTAGCACAGAATGAAAAGCCCCACAACGGATGGCACGTACACGTAGAACCGAACGGTTTGATTCTACGTGTACGGCAGTGGTTCGACCCGAACCACTGCTCTGCGTGGCGGTTTGCTGTAGCGGAAACCGAGGGAACGCTTTGCGGTGTGTTGCCGTTTCAATAGGACTTCGTTGATTGAAGAAATACACACCAAGCACGGGAAGTTGAGCCTGAGTCCCACAGCTACGGGCCAGGATACTTTAAGAGTTGGTCGTCTGTGGCGGAGACAATTGCCGCTTTCTGCCTGTGTAGCTGAGTATGTATTTCACATCGTCTCTACTTACTTCCGCGTTGATTTTGGATAGTCACACCCGCCATTTTCCTGAAAACATTTTCGAATTCAAAATCTGACAATGGCGGTCAACCGCACAAGTACATGTACACTGCTATTCGAATTATATATCAAATTGATTCGAGACCTTCGGCACGCTGTAAGCATTTGACTTTCAAACCTTGGAGGCGATGAAAGAGACAGCAGCCGGGATGTCTCGACCATAAGTACTGTCGTTTATGATCAGCTCTTGTTCTACGTCCTAGCAATGATGACGCACAGATGAGGGAGTAAAACTAAGTCGCCATGCAAGCAGATATCGTCGCCAACATGGCATATGACCTTGACGTTCGAGGACGAGACTCCTTGCACAGACTGGCCATTGTCTGGATCACCCTGTCTTTCGGTTGGTGTAAGTTTAACACATCAAAATACCCCACTTACGAAAATCACGACAGCCTTGATGCGAGCCGCAACAGAAGCAGAGAGCTGCTTCGCCGAGTTATGTACCAGTTGACCGCCTTGACTGTAGCCCGACGACACCAGCGCTGCCTGTAGATACATGAGGCATCACACTTGTCCGGACGAAGGCTCAACCTACATTCGGGCAGGATGCCGCCGCGTTGGTGAGCTGTAACATACAATATTAATAATGTTGAAACCGAGACAGGAAAAAGGACCCCACGTCCTGCGCCATCCTAGCCGAGCCCGCGGGATCGCCGCCTACGAGGAATCCGGGAATGTCTGCGGCATAATCAACGCCAGTGAAGGTCAACGACTTTCCACCCAGCGCCGCCTGGAGGGCTGTCTGCATCGGCGGCCCGATGACGCTTCCTATGGGGGGCGCTTCGGTCGTCCCACGGGCGAAGAAGACCTGCAGCAGAGTTCGGGCTCAGCATGTCTCGAGCGCTCCTTGGAGGCGTGACTTACGATAACGTCGGTGCACGCGTCCGCCGCCCGTTCCTCTGCGACGGGGGCCGCAAGTGCAAAGAGGCTGAGAGCGACCAATGTGATCAGAGAGCGAAGCATGTTTTTTGCGCTGCTGAATTCACTTCAACGGTGGGTGGGTGCTTTTATACTGAAAAATTGAATAGTGTGTCCCGGGTGCACAGTGAGACCAAGTCTGCACCCGGGCGCGCTTGGTTGAATCCAAGCATATGGTCAGCTGCAGCCTGCGGACTTTAGCGCTGGTTCAGTTTGATGCAGAATCAAGGCGAAGGTGTAGTTGAATCTTTTTAAGCAGGTGGACTCTCCGAGAATTAAATTGCGGGGGTGAATGAATGAATTCATTGTGGTGCCAATGGTCCAAGTCATTCAGGTATGTTTGAGCGCTCTAGATATCGACCTGGTGAATATCTGGTCTGCAAGGAATTTAGACAAGTTGAGGTCCCGCGTCGAGTCATGGGGGATGATCCTGGTCAGTAAGTTTAATTTTCCAAGAGAATGACGGATCGTGTTCGGTCCGTCAGCTGCTTGTACACCTTGACTAGCTTGACTATTTGCTTGCCATATGGTAATTACACGTTTTAAGTGGATCCCAATCCCGCCTTATCGTAAAATTCTTTGAGAAAGACCTGCCTTCAGCAGGGGACGAGGAACACCGGCGCAAATTCCAGTAAGCTATTTCAAACTGTCCTTGCGCACATGAGTACGCCCATAACCTTTCGAGGATTCGGACGTCGTTCGGGTGCTGACAGAGTCGCTGAGAAGTGGCCAGGCGACCTAGGCTGACCGGGCGGCAGCAACATGAAGCCGGTTTTGTGTGGAGTGCGCTGAATATCATGAGCCATCGTAGGCTTGGCTCGGAAGATCTACTATGTAGCTTATTCATAAGTAGAATCTTTCAGGTCTCGAGTGGTACTCTCATCACGCCGGATTATGAAATTCTGTGAGAACGACCTGGCTCCGGCGGTGAGTATGAGCGCCCCGACTCCAGCACGCTATTTCCCCCTTGCGCAGATGGCTCCGCATAGCCGCGGACGTCGTTCGGGCACTGGCCGAGGGCTGAAGGGCAGGCAGGCGACCCGGCGAGAGGCAGTACATGAAGCCGGTTTCGAAGGAAATGTGCTGAAGATCATCGTACATTTGTCCTCTGAGCTTGGCTTGTCGGTAAATAGAGCCGCTGAACACTACCTCCCCAAGCGTCCGGCCGATTCTCGGACTAGCTAATTCCGCCCTACCCAGCTGGTCCAAGATCGAACAGCGAATAGTCTGTTGCGGGAATCACACCAGCGACCTCAAGGTAAGGAACCAGGAACAAGGGGCTGATCTGGAATTGGATCCGTCGTCTTCTAATCAGGATCTGCTTGCGAATGCGCTAACAGTGCGGCGTTGAACCTTTGTGGTGCAAATCTACCGCCCTGATCTTTGTTTCAGTCCTCGGCCAGTGAAAATGTAGATTGCTAGTGGTAAATAACGATCTCTGAGCTTTATTTTGGCCGAATCCTAGATGAGACTCGAAATGCAACATATCACGTGATCGGATTGTTGAGTTTCTCCGTTGGAAGATGAAGGATGCAGGTGAAACTGCGATGGAAGGGACGAGAGGCCAAATAAATACGTGTGGTATATAGACTTAAAAGCGGACCAATTTTAAACAGCGGCAGTGTTACATAAGGATCCTTTGATCAATACCTTCAACAGACCCCGTCTGAGAGGAAAGGATGAATAGCGGCCGCGCACTTTCCCACATCTCTCTCCCGTTCTTCAAATCTCCGCGCCTCACTAGGATGTCACCGATTCTCATCATACAGTCTGCCCTGCGATGATGTACATCCATCTCGGTGGACCCGTCGAGCACAGCTTGGAAGTTGTTCAGGGCGGCTTCATCGTCATCTTCCGCTGAAAGTATATCACCGAGATACTGTAGGGCCAGATAGATTTCACCACGGCTCCGTTTCGTGTATCCCAACGCCAAGAATACCACTACCCATCTGAATGCCTGGTCGGTTTGGCACATCCTGTATGTAGTATCAAGATAGTGGAGTTAGAGATTTGTTTGAAGACTGCCGAATATTGGGAGAAATTGGTCAAGTAATTTGCGCGCCTCGGTGACGTCTCCACGTCGTAAATATATGTCGACAGTTATCAAATCACAGTACTGCACACCATGACCCCACTTGAGTCGTGTCGCAACCGTTCTGGCGGTTTCCAATTTCTTGAATATTTCCAGTTCACCCTTCCCGGTGACATTGTCGAGCCACGATAAATTGATGAGTGCATTCGAGTGGAAAAATGGCGACCGCGTGGGGCTCGTGAGACGTGCCACCTCTTCGTTAAGCTGACGTGACTGTTCGTATTCAGTCTTTTGCCGGTGACTATAGGCTTGTGCGTCCAAAATCTCAATATATGTCTGTGACCCGCTGTACCCGCAATGGGGAAGGAGCTCGCGGGCTGCCGCGCAGAGAGACAGTGCTAGTGACGGGCGACCAGATGCAGATCGGACTCGTGCCTCGCGTAGTAGACTTTGAGCCTCCGCTCCAAAATATCCGAGGGTCTGTGCCAATTGGCGAGCCCGGTATGCCGAAGAAGCACTCTCGCTATAATTTCCATTGTATGCCTGGAGGTCGCAGCATAATGTCGTGGTCATGTATTGCTCGGCAGGACCCAGATGTTCTGCCAACGATGATGCGCGTTGGATGAACTCTGCTGCTCTGGTGACATCCCCGCATCTAAGGTAGTAGTGGCCAAGTGCATTATAAAATTTGGCTGCAGGAAGGACCCAGCCTCAAAATTTGGCACCATCCAGTATATAGACACACTCATCGATGGTACGCTGGTCGACGGCGGTTTTCGTAATTTCAAGACCGCGCTGGACCAGAATATCCACGTCGGCTCTAGAGATGGGATCGTGTGCACCCAGACGAGCTATCGAGTGATGTAGTCGCAAGGTGTCATCCCCAAGTGAATCTATAAGGTCAGGAACGCATTCCATCAGGCCGCTTTGGCCCTTCAACATTCTTCGAGAAAATTCTTCCAGGGTTAGGATGCTGTAGACAGTATCTTTGAGTTTCGAGTCGGCAGTCTTCTCCGACAACCCCTCTAACAGGAGATTACGTAGATTGCCCAGGTTAGAAGTTAGACGAGGGATGAGATCTCCGGAGGCGAGTTGGTGGCGGGTTTTCCATAACGCGAGAAGGGATTCCATGTGCTTTCGAAGCAAGTGGACCTGAGAACGGTCGGGGGGATGGGAGAATTGGAGGCATGCGCGAATGGGCGGCAGCATCTTCAGGCGGCCCTCCTGGTCGAGATACGCCAGGGATGTCCGGAGGAGTGTAGATTTGCACTGGGGGAGGTTCTCGATGCCGACGTTTGCATTGCGGAGTTCATCCTCCGTGATCCCATCGGGAAGTAAAGAGAGCAGACCGAGGAGCTGCTTTGCGGCGTCGGAGGACTGTAGACGCGGACTGGAGATCGATATGGCGATGGAGACGTCCAAATTCGAGCGCTTGTCGGTTCCTTCTGAGAAAAGGGCCGTGCTTTCCCGAGACCAGCGCACCAGAGCTGCGGAATAGCCCTCGAACGATGCAACACTGGCCATCAAGCTGACGGCCAAGGGGAGGCTTCCGGTCAGGGAGATCAGCTCTGTGAGAGCCTCCTCTTCCTCTTCGTCGCAGGGCTCATCGGCAATATCAACGAAGGTTGCGCGGGTGGCGAAAATGGTGTACGGTTCCAGCGCTGGCAAAAATGGACGGCTCCATTTCACTTTTGCCGGGTGTTCCGCGCCGCGCATGGTTATCTGTCGGTCATAATCATTCATTGGGTTGTATCGAGTGGGTAACGAGACTCACAAGTAGGGCCAGATGCGGGACATCGGTTAACAGCGAGAGGAATTCCTCGACCTCTGCTCGCCAAAATCGCAGAATCCCGCTCGGCGAAATACTCACGATGTCCTGTGCAAGATGCCGCGAGGGCTCGATTTCGAGATGGGCGCTGATCGAGATCATCAGCGCGGTGTAGCTGTGGGCGGATTCGCACGAGACAAAGTGTCGGTGGCGGTATGCCGCAACGACACCCTGGTCGTGGAGCGTAGCAATCGAGAGCGTCGTCTTTCCGATCCCGCCGGCGCCCAAGATGGCGACATTAGCGGGCCCAGGAAGAAGCGAGGCGACGATATTGCGGAGCTCAGAGTCGCGGCCGTGGAATATCTTGGGCTGCGGGGGGAGGATTGAAAGGGCGCTAGAGCTGAGTGAGGGACACTTGAGATTTGAATAGCACAAGGAAAAGATGGCGCACCTGTTTCCTAACCGTAGGAGCGACCTGCGGAGCTGGAAGACGTCAGTCAAATGATCATGGTCGAGGAGGACTTGTATACCGAGGATTCATCAGATACGAGGGAGTCATTGTCGGCCAGTAGTCGTAAGAGCTCTTGATGGCGCTGCTCAGTACTCAGCTGCAATTTGAAGCCCGTTATTCCAGCGGCGACGAGGGTAGCACACTGCATCTGGCGCAGCGATTATGTACAAGCAAAGAAATTGAAAGACGAGCACTGACCTCAAAGTAAGCCAGTAACCCTTCAAATCTGTCCTCGCACGCGTCCAGTTCCGCAGACATCTCGGCTTTACGGAGAAACAACCTGAACTTGCTGGATTTCTCGTGCGCCCGGAGAAGCGAGTAGAATTTCTGCAGCGATCCAAGGCGTCGGTTCTACTCAGCTACGACGAGGAAAATGGAGTGGATGATAAATACTCCGCGAAGCTGGCGATGGTGTCGAGGATCTTGGGAGAGAGCCCGGATTGTTCGGTGGAGCATATCCTGATAATGGCGAACATGATCTGGTGAATCTGCGCGAGCATGCGCGTGAATCGGTCCTTGTTCCTTTTGACGGACTAGGCAGGGTGTGTAGGTGAGCTCGGATAAGAACGAGCGAGTTATCTTACTTGAATTGTTTCCAGGATCAACAAAGTCGCACCTGCGGCAGAGGAGAGGAAAGGCACGTTCGACACGTCCGAGATATCCTTGAGAATTTCGACAGCAAGACGGACGTATGGGATGAGTTCATCCAAGTAGGAAGCCATTTTCTGTCGTTGATCCATTGGGCGAGCCTCTTGAGTCAAAACCTCAAGGGCCACCCGCCAGAGCCGAGAATAGACTCTTGGCCCAGATCTGTCAAGTAAATGAAAGTTTTGATAACTGAGTGCGGTAAGAGATCGTACCAACAAATTGCACTCCCGGTGACGACGGAATCCAGCTGGAATCGCCAGGCAGGCACAAACACTAAGGTTAGCAGCGATTCGATCATGATGAATGATGTTACTAAAAACGTATTTGACCTAGGGTTTTTTTGGTGGTTGAGACTACATAGGTCGACATGAAGTAAGTTTGCAGCGTTCGGAATGTTGCGACGCTGGAATATATGTAAAGGGGACTTAACTGGGCCCTGAAGAGAACAAATTAGCTCACCTGAGTCGAATCGACGGAGTGGTAAAAAGAGCAGAGGCTATGCGATAATGACACGAGACCGCGGTTTCTCGCTGTTCGAACAGAAGGACGTCTGATTACGCCCAGTCCAAGATCGATGGTCTGTTCTCCAAATAATACCGGCGAGCTCAAGATAAGGGAACAGGGACAAGGGGCTGAACAGAAATCGGAACCCTCGTCTTCTAATCAGGATCTCTTTACGAATGGGCCAACAGTGCGCTGTTGAACCATTGTGTTGTAATGTGCCACCCTGGCCTTTGGTGCAGCCCTCGGCCGGTGGAAATAGACGTTACTAGTAGGAATAACGATCTCTGAGGGCTGAATCCCAGATCGTGCTGGTGTGGCCACAGATCGAATAGTCTGCCATGGTGGCGGGAAGTAAGAGAGTCAGGTGATCGCGAGAGTTGTTCTCGTTTGTCAACAGCTTCCAGAAAATACATATTCCCACACCCGGTCCACAGCCACAACAGGAGTTCGCGAGCTTTGTCGTCTCATCGTGCGTTATAAAGTCTGGTTTACGATTTACGAGACTACGTGGCCTTGTCCTACGCGACGACAAACGCGCAAGATACTCCACGTCACCCCTAAATGTATGCGACCCGAGTATATATCTGTGTTTGCGATTTAACGCATACTAAGCAGGTCAGGGAGGGGCAAAAAGCGCAAGACAAAATACGAGGCGGAAGAGATTTGGCGGCGTTCCCCCTCCCCCGAGGAGAACTGGGGTTCCGACGCGGAAGGCGACTTTGGCTTGGAGATTATCGGAGAGGAAGTCGGTTATTGTGGCGATATGAAGTGCGTCTCGAGTGCTCGGTGTCTGTAACGCTGAATAATATTTCCACAGATACGAGGTAACAATCTAGAGTCTCGCGATTTCGGCGTTTGACACTCTCGTTGACAGGTCCGGTGGACGAACTGGCACCGCGCGGATGGCACGAGTACAACGTGGGAGGGTCCTGACACCACCTCCCAGCACCTCCCCACAGACACATGGGAAGCCGAGAGACGTTCTGAAATGTCCAATCGACCTGACATCGTACTCTGGGGGACGACCGATATCGTCAACACTGGCACGCGGGAGCGCAAGCAAGGATACGAAGAGGCGACGGAGCGAGAGCGTGCCAAATTTCAAAAGGACCTCGACGGTATGCAGCGGCGGATGAACGAGCTCATGGCGGAGAGCGAGGGGCAGTTTCCCGACCTATATCGCAGATACACCCGCGAGCGTGGTGGGACAGCAGTACGGCCAGACGCTCCTCCTGTTGCCACTACGGTACCCCAGACGCGGTCCAGCGCGGCCCCCACCATCCCGTTTTCACGCCGCAGTCAAATAAATGCTCCGGCGGGCCCCTCGCGCATTCAGGTCAACGCAGAGGCAGGTCCCTCGCGCAGTCGTACGGCTACTTCCCCTGCGGTCCCCACATCTCGCGCCCCTGCACCGCTGCCGACTGCCTCGTCCTCACGGCTCCCCCCTCCCATGCCCTCCATGCCCATTCCGCCTCCACGGGCCCCGCCCCTCCGCCGGGGCTCGCCCGCCGTCTCGATCGCATCCTCGTCAGAATCGATCCAAATCATCGGCCATAAACCCGCGCCGGCGGTATCGAAGCCGATGCCACCCAACGGGGCCAAACGCAAGGCGACCTCGCCCGTGCCGCCCCCGCCAGCGAAGCGTCGCCTCCCTGTCCCTTGCGACCTACTCCCTCCCAACGGATCTGCATCGATGTCCAATCTCTACACCGCCGCCGGCCCCAGCAAACCGCGACCTAGCGCTCCCGCAGCTGCGCCGGCATCGCGGCCCTCGTCTTCTAAACCGTCGGTCGCGTCGGTCGCATCCACATCAGCCATCCCCGGCAACAGCAGAGGGCGCACGACCTCGCACGCCTCCTTCCCGGGGCCGCTCCCGTCGCCGCTCACCGCCTCCCGCGCTTCTACCTCTACCGCCTTCTCGCCGTCCGTGTCCGCTTCCACCCGCTGCCCCCGCGGGTCCTCCCCCTCCCGCGCCTCCACATCTTCATCCACCTCCACCTTGACGTACGTCCCCCACGGCCGCGTGGCGGCGGCGCAGGCGAGCCACAACTCCGAGGCCGGGCGGAACTCGCTCAAGCGCAAGGCCCCCGATGACGACCTCTCCGCGCGACAGTGTGCGTGCGGCACGCCCCTCCCGCCGCCCGACGTCTACCGCCGGAACATCTGCAGCTCGTGTCGGAAGACGGTGACGAACAAGCAGTGGTCGGACGCGGCTGGGAAGACGGCCGCGAGCAGCAGCAGTGCTCACGTCCACACGATGCGCGCCAGCACGGGCAGCGTGCGGCCAAGCGGCGCGTTCGAGGAGGTGGGGAAGGCGCCGGATATGATCCCGCAGCCGATGCCGCTCCCGGAGAGCATGCGTAAGGGGAAGGCGCGCGAGAGCGTTAAGTCGCGGTGAGTGTCTCACGTTTTTCTTCGTTGCTCGCGTTCATCGGGACTGATCTCCCTCCGTAGGCGCCTGCAGACAGAGACGATGTGGTCGACGGCCGCGCACAGCCGCGACGGCGCGGCGGGGATCACGTTCGTAAACGATGTCGACGACGAGGAGCTGCCGCCTTCGTTGCGCGGCGATGACTGGGAGTTCGTATACCTCGAGGACGAGTACCAGCTATCCCCCGCGCTCGACATCGAGGTCGACCCGTGCGTCCCTCCCCCTGTTCCTATTGCATACTTGCGTGGCTGGATTTTACTTACTTGAGCGGGTGTGCAGGACCAGCGCGACGCTGCAGCCGGCCGGGTTCTTCTCGTTCTGCGCCTGCGCGGAGTGCGACGAGTTCGAGCGATGTGCGTGCCAGGACGAGGCTAGCGTGAGCGGGTACGCGTACACCGATGTGCGTGCGCCCTCTTCCCCCTTTCATGCATGCTCACGCACTGTCTGCGCCAGGGCCTCTTCAACTTCACGTACGGACTGCACCAGGTCGTCGTCGAATGCAATCCCGTGCGTCCTCTGTCCCCCGTATTTCAATGAAGTCCGTGTGCTGACGGCGGCGCAGTACTGCACCTGTCCGGCGACGTGCGCGAACCGCGTCACGCAGCGCCCGCGTAAGGTGCCGATCGAGGTATTCAAGACCGCGCGCTGCGGCTGGGGCGCGCGCGCGCGCGCCGACGTCGTGCGCGGGCAGGTGCTGGGCGTTTATACCGGGTGCGTGACACCTCTTTTCACATATATATCAGGCGGGGCGCTGACGCGACGCAGGAACCTCATGTAAGTCATATATCCCGCGCGAGCGAGTGGTATGATCTGATGGATACGGACGCGGGCAGCCCGCGCGCGGAGGCGGAGGCGCTGGACGGCGAGGCGAAGGAGTACTGCTTCGACCTGGACTACAACGAGGACGGCGCTTCGGTGGGCACGTTCTACACCGTCGATTCGATGAAATGCGGTGAGTCCCCCAGGCGGCGTCCTTTTAGTTTTACCTCACCCCACGCAGGGAACTGGACGCGCTTCATCAAGTGCGTCGCCCTCTACTTTTTTTTTCGGCTCCGCCGTGCTGACGGGTACGCTACCAGCCACTCGTGCGAGCCGAACCTGCGCGTGCAGCCCGTCGTGTACGACACGGTCCCCTCTGTGCGTCCCTCCCCCTCCCCCTCCCCCTCTCTCCTGCGTCCCGCCCTTCATTCTTGACTGACTGCGGCGGCAGCTGAACATGGCGTTCCTGGCGTTCGTGGCGACGAAGCGCATCCCCGCGGGGACAGAGCTGACGTTCGACTACGACCCCGCGGCGCAGCGCGACTTCGAGCTCGCGGAGATAGAGATAGAGAGGGCTGCGCGCGGGAAGGGCAAGGGCAAGGGGAGGGAGAGGGGGAGGTGGAGAGGGGAGGTCGAGCGCCCGGCTGGGGCGACGGACTGTGTGTGTGGGGTGGCGAGGTGTCGCGGGTGGGTGCGGACGTAGGGTGGTGTGGACTAGTGCTAGTGCTGGGTCGGGCGGCGTGTGGACGTTGCTGGTGTTGGGGGGGTGATCTTATGGAGACTCGGAGGTGGGTGTGTATCTTATGGGCGGTGGAGGTGGTGCTCGTCTGAGAGCTCGTGCATGGACTCGGAGTGTGGCAGGGCGCAGGAGAGGCCGCTCGAGTTCGGCGTCGACTCGCTGCGATACCGTGGGCGCTTTCACCGACGTTATGGGGAGCGCGGCGTTCAGTATTACACCGACGTGCGCCTTTCCTTTTTTTTTCCTTCCCCGCATCGGCTGATGTCTTACATAGACGTCGTTCCTTATTGTGCCAACCTTAGCCTTGGACTTGGACTTGGATGGGCTCACCGGCCCCGCGTCGCTGCTGGCTCTACTCACTCATTTACTCATTGCTTGTGCTGCTGAGGATTGGAAGGGCGTATTTCTGTTGTATTTGTTTTGTTTTCAAATGTCGGGGTTGTACATGTACGATGTATACTCCTGCTCTTGAATCTTCACACCTCGCTGCCCGCGAGCGTTTGCATACGGAAGTTGGATTTATCTCGCATTTCATGGGGGATATCTGCACCCAGACGCTGCCAAGCACTGAAGCAGTTATTTTTCTCTCTACGACACATCGTTCGGCGACATCTCCCGGCGGGCCTTTGCCTCCGCGCGCCGGCGCGCATCGTCGCTCCACGGGACGTTGTCCT
This sequence comes from Mycena vulgaris, assembly GCA_029204335.1. Lineage (NCBI taxonomy): Eukaryota > Fungi > Basidiomycota > Agaricomycetes > Agaricales > Mycenaceae > Mycena > Mycena vulgaris. Next base: position 461,865 of record JARGYA010000073.1, on the reverse strand, counting down.
TGGTCTTCGTCAGCGAGCCGTGAACCACGAACGCGCGGCGCAACACGAAGATGAGCGGCACAATGTCGAGCTCGCCCTCACGCACTTCACGCGGCTTCAGCGCGCGCGGCGGCATGTTATGCGTCAGCAGCTTTCGGCGCACCCATCGTGCCTCCTTCGCCGCGGAGAGCCCCGCGGGCACGGGGTCCCCAAGCATTGCGCGCGCGAAGAGGTGGGGGCGGCGAGGGAGCGCGCGCTCGGCGGCGAGGCGGTGCGCGATGCCCGCGGTGGCGGCGGCGTAGGTGCGCTCCGTGACGGGCAGCGCGCGGTCGGCGAGGACGCGCAGGACGACGAGCGCGGCGGGGTAGTCCTCGAGGCGCGAGAAGGAGCGCAGGGCGGCGGTCAGCGGGCCTGCCTGCGCTTCGGCGTCTGCGTCTTCGGGCACGGGCGTGCGGAGGAGCTCGGCGAAGAGCTGGCGCGGGGGGGTGCAGGTGTGCAGCGCGAGGGCGGGGGTGGGGCGCGCGGTGAGGTCTGTTTGCGGTTTCAGGTGGGCGAAGCCGCGGAAGAGCGCTTTATATTCTTTGGGCTTGCGCGGCGGAGGGGGTGGAGGCTTGCGGTTGGGGTTGGGAGAGACGCTGGCGGTGGTAGCGAGGTGTCGTCTGGGGGTGTGGAGGACGGCGGGGAGCCTGCGCGTCGCTGTGCAGACGGACATGGAGGGAGGAGGCAAGGATGCAAATAAGTGCAAAATACATTTTTGGTTAATTTTCAGGTCTTTAAGACCCATTTCTTCATAACTCTCTGGTGACTGTGCATTGCTACGTGAATTGAGGACTGTACATGCTATGTGAATTTAAATCTACAGGCTCAGCAATTTTTTTTTTCTCGGATCGTGTCCAGTGGAACAACAAAAACTACACATCATCATGGCACTGAGCTGCTCATTGAAAAGCGCGGGGTCAGTGGGCCGGGGGGATAGAAAGAAAGAGGTATCGCGAATGGTGAAGGCACGGAGGGGTGGGATTCGCCTCCGGTCGCGTCGTATCCCCGCACTACGCCCCGTGCTCGTACGAGACAGGCGAACGACGACCGCCCACGAGTCGAATGGCTCGTCCCCGTCCCCCTCCCGTTCGCGCGCTAGACGCAGACAGCACGGAAGGCACTCGCGTTCACGGGCAGCACCTAGTCCGTGGAGTGAGTCGGAAGAGGCTCGTTCATATCGGGGCCAGAAAATGGCGTATAGGACGGGCAGGGACGCTCGAGGCGAGGAAACACCCGGCAGCGGCTTGGTCTTGAGGGCTCTACGAGGATGTGCACGGGCTAGAGGGGAGCATGGGCTTGAGAATGAGCTGCGCATGCTCTTCATGTAACTGGCAGCGTATGTAGCACCGTAGCGGCCTCGAGTTGCATGATAGGACCAGGAGGGAGTGGCACAATGGATGACGTTGGCGTGTACGATGTCGTCGCTCTATGTTTTGGAATAGAATGGAATGGATAGAGGCGGGAGATGGCGAGTCGAGGAGAATAATAAAAAGTCGGAACCCCGCCCGCGAGGTGCCCCACGCCCATATGACTACATGCTCATCGCCTCGAGCGACATGGACTCGGCCTTGAGCCGCTCGAGGAACTCCCACGCGGGGAGCCCGTAGATCGACGGCAGCTCGTCCCAGAGCTTCTTGCGCGCGCGGCGGTGGTACTCCTCGGACTGCTCGAGGCAGTACCCGCAGATCTTGCCCTCGAACGGCGTCCAGTCCTTGTAGCTCCCGAGCGGGTCGGAGATGTTCCACGAGCTGACGTCCTCGAGATACGCGGCCTTGTACGCGGAGCAGCGGTCGAGCGCCGTGCAGCCCTCGGTAAACGGGATGCGCAGGAACGGCAGCACGGGCGGGCACACGACGCGCTGCTTCGTGTAGCTCACGATCGTCGTCTCCTGGTCCATCGGCGCGAGGCGCGCCCACTGCGGCGAGTTGAGGATGTCGCGCATGTCCGAGTAGCAGAGGAAGTAGAACGCCGTCGGGAGGACCCACGTCGCGCCGACCTCGGACGCGCACTGGATCGTGAGCAGGCTGTCGCCGAGCCCGTCGCTCGAGAACGTCTCCGCGCCGGAGACCTCGTACAGCTCCAGCGAGGTCGGGTACCCCGTGTCGAGGTGCTGCAACGCCCGCCGCCGCAGGTACTGCACGTCGTATTTGTGGCTGAGCCGCAAGATGCCGGTTATGGCCGCAAGCTCGGTTTTAGCGGGGGGAGGCTCAAAGAAACTACATGGGCAAAACAAGTCAGTGTGATTTTGGGGATGTAAGTAAAAGGAATAGCGCACCCAGAGTCGAAGATGGCTCGCAGAAAGCAGGTTACATCCGCCGCAGAGTCGTGGAGCCGAACAACGGGGCACCCGTCGATGTGCTCCTCCTCGTCCGCTGTCTGGGGGAAAGAGAGCATGTCCCTGAACACGGAAGAGCGCGCAGCGAGTACGCCTTTCGAGACCCGGAACAGAGTGTTCTCCGCCCTCAGGATGAGGTTGTCGTCCTCGAACCACAGCTCAGGCACGCGGTAAAGCACCATCGGCTCTGCATTATGCATCTGGAGAGATCTGACACGGATTTGTGGCGATAATGAAGGGTTGAAGGTAGCGTGAAACGAGCTGGGAGGATGGGAAGTGTGGCCACCGGCAAAGAGGTCAGGAGCGATGAGGTCAAGCCGAAAGTTGTTTGGTCGAGGTTTGGTCTGGTGAGGTCGCGATCACCTGACCACTCCACGGCTTACTCCGGACCACCACAATCAAACCACAAGGTCGCTTTCAACAAATCGCAGAGGCCCGGGAAGCCCCACCAAAGGACTTTCCAAAAATTTCCTTTCTGAGGCCGAAGTTTCGATTTTCTTGTCCGGAAACTGGCTTTTTGAAGTCAAGCTCCTTGTCCGCAAAGTGGCTTTTTGAGCCGAGGTTTTAGAATTTTCTCTTAGAGGACGGAAGGTTTGGTACGTCTGTGGCATTTTTGCTACCCGAATCTCGCTAACTAACGCTTGAAGCTATCTCGATAGAACTAGCTTCACCGACAAAATGTGACGTGATGCACTTGGCGAAAAACACAACTTTCGCTTGAGTTCAGCGGGAAATTCGCAGCCTCGAACCCTTGTCTGATACTGGGATTTTGAGGCCTCGACTGGAGCCGAGAGTGGCTTTTTGAGGTCGGATTCGAGGAATTTCCCGGACAATCCTTTGGTGGGGTTTCCCCGGGCCTCAAATCGTCGTCTAGGCACTGGATCCGTCTACATAGTCGTTGGTCGATGGATGACTCGAAAGCCTGGCACTCACTATCATCAGCCTCCCACAACTCAGATCCATGCGTCTATTCCTCTTCGGTTTTCCCGTGACGCGGTATTTTCAGTGTGGCTCAATCTCGACTTCACAGCTAAATCAAGTTTGATAAGAGATCAGAATCTCAGGATACGTCGGCGCCACCTAAGTTCGTTTCTCATCTTGGCGACAGCGTGCAATCGGGCTTTCTCTTTATCATCCTCTGCTCTAACGCTGGCTTTGGGCGTCATCCAGGGCACTTATCATGGTGCATCGTACCTAGGGCCTTTATCCTTACCACTTGAGGCAATCCGTGGGGCGCCTTGATGTTCCTGGACCAAGTCCCTCCCACGACCACTTTAGTAGCTTTTCGATTTCGATCGTTATCAAGCTCCGCCCCAGGCCAACGGGAAACGGGAGTAATAGAAACCACACCTATTGACTTCCATCTCACCGACTTCGATTCTAGCTGAAACCCTACTCATTTGATAAATGCAATTCTTTGCTTTTGGCGCTCGATTCACAGTTTAAAACGCCGCAGTATGGGCACACGGTCCCACATGGATAACCTCGTACGCTACGCCCGCCTCGCTGCAGACACTCTCAAAGACATCGCGGACGTGTCGAACGTGCCGTTCCTCTCCTCCGTTGCAGGCGCCACCTTGTTGATCCTAGAAACAATTCAGGTTTGCCCATTTTCCTCGAGCGTCGTCCTGCCACTTATTCGCACCGTCCGCAGACCGTCAAAACGAACAAGGACCGATGCACGCGCATGCTCGCCCGGATTCACCAAATCATGTTCGCCATTATCAGGATATGCTCCACCGAAAAATCCGAGCTGTCTCCCAAGATGCTCGACACCATCGCCAGCTTCGCGGAGTAATTATCGCCTGCTGCATTTTCTTCGCTGTAGCTGAGTAGCGACGCCTTAGAACGCTGCAGAAATTTCATTCGCTCCTCCGGGCGCAGCAGAACTCCAGCAAGTTCAGGTTGATTCTCCGGAAAGCCGAGATGTCTGCGGAATTGGACGCGTGCGAGGACAGATTTGAGGGAGTGCTGGATTACTTTGAGGTCAGTGCTCGTCGTTCGATAATTTAGTGGCATAACCGAAATCTTTGTGGCAGATACAGTGCACTACGACCATTGCTGCCGGAATAACGGGCCTGCGCCTAGACTCCGAGCAGCACCATCAAGAGCTCTTGCGACTGCTGGCCGACAACGACTCCCTCGTATCTGACGAATCTTCGGTAGAAAACTCCTCCTTGACCATGATCATTTAACTAACGTCTTCCAGCTCCGTGGGTCGCTCCTGCGCTTGGGAAACAGGTGCGATATCTTCTCCTTACGCTAGCCAAAATCTCATGCGTCCCTCCCTCAGCTCTAGCGCCCTTTCAATCCTCCCCCCGCAGCCCAAAATATTCCACGGCCGCGACTCTGAGCTCCGCGATATCGTCGCCTCGCTTCTTCCTGGGCCCGCTAACGTCGCCGTCTTGGGCGCCGGCGGGATCGGCAAGACGACGCTCGCGATTGCTGCCCTCCACGATCCTGGCGTCGTCGCGGCATACCGCCACCGGCACTTTGTCTCATGCGAATCCGCCCACAGCTACGCCGCGCTGATGATCTCGATCAGCGCCCATCTCGAAATCGAGCCTTCGCGGCAGGTTGCACAGGGCATCGTGCAGTATTTCGCCGAGCGGGATTCTGCGATTTTGGTGCTCGATAATCTGGAAACGGCTTGGGAGCCAACTGAGTCGCGAACAGAGGTCGAGGAATTCCTCTCGCTGTTAACCGATGTCCCGCATCTGGCACTACTTGTGAGTCTCGCTACCTACTCGATACAACCCAATGAATGCTTATGACCGACAGATAACCATGCGCGGCGCGGAACACCCGGCAAAAGTGAAATGGAGCCGTCCATTTTTGCCAGCGTTGGAACCGCTCACCATTCTCGCCACCCGCGCAACCTTCGTTGATATTGCGGACGAGCCCTGCGAAGAAGAAGAACAGGAGGCGCTCGCTGAGCTGATATCGCTGACCGGATGCCTCCCCCTGGCTGTCAGCTTGATGGCCAGCGTTACCTCGTTCGAGGGATATTCTGCGGCTCTGGCGCGCTGGTCTCGGGAAAGCACGGCCCTTCTCTCAGACGGATACGACAAGCGCTCGAATTTGGACATCTCCATCGCGATATCTGTCTCCAGTCCGCGATTGCAGTCCTCCGCCGCGGCGAAGCAGCTCCTCAGCTTGCTGTCCTTGCTGCCGGACGGCATCACGGAGGACGAGCTTCGTGAAGCCAACCTCCACATCGAAAACCTCCTCCAGTGCAAGTCCACCCTCCTCCGGACCTCCCTGGCGTATCTCGACCATGAGGGCCGTCTGAAGATGCTGCCGCCCATCCGCGCATGCCTCCAAATCTCCTATCCCCCCGACCGCTCCCAGGTCCGCTCGCTTCGAACGCACATGGGCTCCCTTCTCGGGCTGTGGAAGACGCATCGCCAACTCGCCGCCGGAGCTCTCGTCCCTCGGCTTACATCCAACCTGGGTAATATACGAAACCTCTTGTTGGAGGGGTTGTCTGCGCACGGCGCCGAGTCGAAGCCTGAGCTGAAAGATACCTGTCTACAGTATCCTGACACTGGATGAATTTTCTTAAACGATGTTGAAGGGCCACAGCGACCTGATGGAATATGTCCCTGTCCTTTTAGATTCACTTGGGGACGACGCCTTGCGGCTCCATTACTCGGTCTCCCGTCTGCTGGCGCATACGCCTTGCATCTCTGAGGTAGATGCGAATATCCTGGTGGAACGTGGCCTTGCAATTTCTGAAGCTGGTGTCGATCGGCATACCGTCGGTGAGTCTGCCTACTTCACGGATAACCTCAATGTCGATTTCTGATGCCGGCCTTCATGCAGCCAAATTTTATAATGCAGTTAGGCGCTATTACATCCGATCTGCCGATCTTTCAAGAGCAGCAGACTTCATCCAACGCGCATTATCGTTGGCAGAAGATATCGGCGATACTTTTGAACAATATATAGCAACGAGGTCGTGTTGCGACCTCCAAGCATACGACGGCAGTTACATCGAGAGTGCTGCGTCGGCACACCGGGCCCGCGAAATGGCACAGATTCTCGGAGATTTTGAAGCGGAAGCGCAAAGTCTACTACGGGAGGCACGAGCCCGATCTGCATCCGGTTACCCATCCTTGGCGCTGTCTCTCTGCTTAGCAGCGCGCGAGATCCTCGTCCATTGTGGACACGGCGGGTCGGACACATATATCGCGATCCTGGATATCCAAGCCGACGTTCACCTGCAAAAGACGGAATACGAGGAGTCGCACTGTCTCAATGAAGAGGTGGCCCGTCTCACTAGCCCAACGCGGTCGCCATTTTTCCACTTGAACGCACTCATCAATTTAGCGTGGCTCGACATTGTCACAGGCGCGGACGAGCAGGAAATATTCAAGAAACTGGACACCGCCAGAACAGTTGCGACACGACTCGAGTGGGGCTACGGGGTGCAGTACTGTGAACTGATAACCGTCGACATATATTTGCGACGTGGGGACCTCACCGAGGCGTCCCGCGCACTTGAACAGTGTCTCCCATTATTCGGCAGTTTCCAAACCAACCTTCAGCTCCATTGTCTGCGTCAACTTGCCGAGGTTTCATACGAGATGCGCCAAATCGACCAAGCATCTCGATGGGTGGTCATGTTCTTGGCATTGGGATGCAAAACGAGGAGCCACGGGGAGATATACCACGCCCTCCAGTACCTTGGCGATGTATTCACCGCGCAAGATGACGATGAAACCACCCTGGATATTTTTCAGGCCGTGCTCGATGGAACTACCGAGATGGATGTACATCATCGTAGAGCGAACTGCATGACAAGGATCGGCGACATCCTGGAGCGGCGCGGAGATTTGAAGAACGGGAAAGAGATGTGGGAAAGTGCGCGGCCACTGTTCATCCTTACCTCTCAGATGGGATCCGTTGAAGGCATTCGTCAAAGGATTCTCGGGGCTACCGCTGTTTAAAGTTGAGGAATTTGAAGCTTACAATCTGCACAATTATGTAAGAGGGCCATTCACCTTGGATTTTTTCAACCGACAAAACTCAACATTGCACGTGATATGTTGCATAGTTCTACGTGACATAATGAGGTTAAATGAACTATCGATAGGTTCCACGCCCTCTTTGTCTTGACGATGACTACTATCGATCTCTTCACCAAAGTACTCGATCGCCTTTGCGCCGGCGGGCCCGACGATCTCTCAGCTGTAAGAGCGTGGCGAATCCACGGGACTCTCAGGGACCGCGACCCTGGACATGCATTCCCACAGCCCGCAGAGTTCGGCATACCCCTCCTGTTCAATCGTGGAGGAGAATCCATGAATTCGTGAGACATGGCTACCGAGACGTGAAAACATCAAAGGTGTGAGGTCCCGGTAGTTCAGAGGTACGAGGACCCCGCGAGAGTCGTCAAGAAACCAAGTAGTCACGCAAGAGGTTGAGTGGGTAAACGTTGAATTCAAGAGAACTAAGGAAACTACGAAACACAAAGCTACTTATATACTGAAAGACACTACTCTAATCATTCACAGAACCTATCAATGCTCAGTCATACAGTCACGACGTGCTATTAACGAGGGGTAAATGTCGCACGCCCCTAAGAAAGGAAACGACATATAATCTAATCAGGGATCTAGCCGATCCACGTGGGTCTGGCATCCGTTACAAAAGACGTCGCTTCTGGAGCGTTGGACCTTGCCAAGAATGCAAGCAAAAGGGATTTTACGACTGCGCTTGCTGATGTAGAGATGATAATGCGTGGAGAGTCAGAGAGAGCTGGGGGAACAATCGGCTTTATGAGCTTCGCTCATTCGTTCATGATGTACGTTTCTCCTGAAGGTGTGCGGGTTATTCAGGCATGGGGGCAGCACGGGTACACCTTGCGCGAGGACCTCGAGTCTCCCTCCAACCAGCTACAAAGTCTTGGGCAGGCTACCGAGTTTGCTGCTGCCTATGACAAGCTCTGCGGGATGAAGATGATTTCTTCCTTTCGCAGTCTCCTTTTTCTTACCATATTTTCACCACAGGGAGTTTGGAGTGCAAAAATCAACAAGCTCCATCTCCGTCTGTTCGACGTCAAGGGCCCCGATCAGAGAAGGATCTCCCCAAAATTCATCGCGTGGACGAGGATAAAGACTATCCCTGGTGTCCAGATCACTGACATACGCCGCTGGATCGATGTTCTGAAAGTCTTGGATGAGGTCGTCGAATATGGCCAAGGAATGAACGCGTAACTTGACTTAAAAGTGAAAGGGTAAATGGGAAGGGGTTGTACACTTCATTGACGCCGCAGTATGTCAACCCTATTGTCTTCCGTTCGAAAATTGTTCGAAAACGAGATAAACTGCCTTAGCTTTCCAGTTCCGGTTTTGACTCCCTAGATTGGGACTGCCAGGACTCGCGAACATTCGATGCAAACCAAAAATGAAGAGAGCCTATTTACTCGCAATTCTGAACCAGGCCTCTCGGAAATGTCTGGAGGGATATCTTCCACTACGAAAAAGCACAGAGTCGTGGTTAAAATTTGGCATTCGCTAGAAATGAGACGATATCAGTGGTTGTTTACAACCATCCGCGACATTCGTCGGCACCGCACAGACAGCGTGTCTGGGTCTTGCTCCGAGTTCTCCGTGTCGTCCCCTTTTCTTTATACTTTTTCATCGCCCATTCGCGCTGGCGGCCAGGGTTATAGTCGAACGTAAGCTCGGAATGTGCACTGATGTTCTGTGTAGCGACGAACGCCAGGTATGGTAGATTGTCCTGAGGAATATCAGAAGCACTCTCGCGTAAAGTACAAGCTGCACTCACCTTTGGCGCGTTGTCGTACATCACTGGAATGATTTTTAAGTTGGGCTCGCAACAATGACTACAGTCGAACATCAGATCATCGATGGTGAAAGAAGTCATACGAATCACTTGATAAATCGAGTCCAGTTTCCTACCAAGAGCAATTGTTATCTTAGCACGGAAGATCAAAACGACCTCACGTACCACACGCAAAAGCATCGACGCTATATGAGTTCTTCGGTGTTTTGGTGGAATCCTCCAATGCGTCCAGGTCAAAACAATAGGACACTCTGAAGCTGGGGAGAGTTTCAACCTCTTGTCGTCGTCTGAATACAAATAAGTGGTTGAATGGACACAAGGCGAGACCCTGCTGACATGATTAGCCTGAAACCACGAGGATCCGCAGGATGAGTCTTCCACGTAAGTAAGACTCGAAAAATAGTTAATACCCCGTGTATATTCCAACCATGGCTCCCTTTTCGATGTCGACCGCAGCACGGACACCCCACCCACGTTTCCCCGTCTTAAAAATCTGGATTGCGATCCTTCTGGGCCGTTGAGCGATGCGATTGGCACAATCAGATGAACATGCGCAAAGCTGGACGCGAGCCACCGGTAAAAGCGAAAACATAAATTGTGCGCAGATTGACTCACACTGTTGCACTCCACAACTTCTGAGTTGACGCCGAAGTCGAAAATTCCCTGGTCGTCAAATGGTCAATAAAATTGAAGAAAAATCGGGTGAGAACCAGAACCTGACTATATCCCTTTTGATTTCGTTCTCGAGCACTTGGTTTATGGTGACAAGTGCGGGCAGAACAGCGGGTCCCACCCTTGCAATGGCATCCAGTCAGGGCTGTGATCTCGGGGTTCACTCCCACTTCGCTGATGTCTTAATCAGCCCGACTAAGTTTCGACGTGGAACATTCCGAGAAACTTACAAACGATAGTTTCGCTCAAGATAGATGAACAGTCCTCCGATGTTAGGAGGCACCTCTTCATCGTCAAACTCATTGACGAACTCGATTTCTGCAGCCCCCGCTTCCCATGCGGCTTTGGTCCATAGAGTTTGAATTTCCCTCCGACTGTTAGTCATATTTTTAACGAAACAGCGCGAGTAACGGAGATTTAAGTGCTACCGTGCTGAGAGGATTCCGGAAGTTGAAAGGCTTTTCATCTTTTGGTTCTCTGGAGCCGTGCGACGTGTAGCCGCTTCTTTCATCCATCAACCAGAGGAATGTACGCAGACATATGGCCCACCTTTCTTGCGATCTTCGTTCCACTGTTTCACAATCTCCGGCAGCGACAGTCCGTGTGTATCGGCAAGGAGTTTCTGCATCCTGTGGGCGGCCCAGCTCGGGTCGCCCTCAGAATCTTGCTGGTTTTGGTGAAAGCCTGGAACGAGAGCTGTCCAAGCACTAATTTGAGCGCTGATCAGGACAATGATTTTTGCTTCTCGAAGAAGCCTCGCTTCCGTGTTGTGATGCAGAGCGCTTTGAAGAGAGTTCGGATTGTGAAAGTCTTCCCTGAATCGACTGCTATCCCATTCACGAATCAAGTGTATCTTCCAGATTTCCAATGCGCCTTCGATTGCGGCGATATCCTCGATTTCTTGGTCAAGACCATAGCGTTGCACTCGCGAGGGCGAATCCATTATGAGGGGATCCTGGATCTTCTGTTCATCAATATCCCGTGTGCGCATGCGAACTGTAGCTCTCCACAGCCAAAACTTGAGTAAGGAAGCACTGATAATCGCGTCTCCGTGATCTTCTAAGTGATCTGGCCATTGAGTGATAAATAGCCCTAGGCGTCGAGCTTCTGCTTTGGCCAGATCATTTCTCCAGGCCTGGATGGCCACCTCCGGGGAAACCACCTTGTTTCCGGTGTCCGTCACCTTATGGAGCCAAGAGTAAGGGTGCGAAACAGGGGCCACTTCAAATATATTCCCGCGCGGTCCCGGTTCATCCGTGCATACCACAAGTGTTATATCCCGCGTATTAATCTATTTGCACAGGGTTATAGTTGAGTAATGAATCAAGAGCGCGAATGGCTCACAGTCGAAAGCAATGCTCGTTCATCAACCAGACTTCCATTATATTTGAAAGAGATACGGTCTGCTACCGTGAGCGACAGAGTGGCCCATTCGACGCAAATTTACCTTGGGATGACCCAGTGTTTTTCTATATTCATATGTATGTTAGTCAAGACAGAAAAGATAAGGTATCAGCAACTCATACGATATATGCTTTCGCTATACCCGCAAAGGTCCCCCAGGAGGCCGTGGCGAATACCACAGGGGCTGAAACATCAACCAAAATCAACGGAAGACAGAATTAGACGTGTATCTGCTCTTACCTCTGTCCGAGCTGACGATCCTCACCTTGATGCGAAGAGTGCAAGTAACAATATCACCGGTCTTCATGCCGACCTACTTAAAAGATGGAGGCAGTGAAAAAATATCATCTAAAACATCCCGACCGTTTCTGGCATATCATCCTCCTTCAAGACCTTGCTCTCGTGGAAAAGGAATAAATCGCGCTCTGCGGATAAGACGTCGGCATTTTGACTTTGGTTGTGGGTGATCCTCGCGATACCTTCATTGAGTGCGTTCTTTATGATGATACAGTTAGTGGTAAATTTTATAAGCGGCATGATTTACGTGCTTTTACAGCCCGAAAGAGTTTCGCGAAAGGGGTCTTGGGGTCCATATGATTGAAATACAACGTCGTCGCACAAACCCCGGGCCCTGACAATCGTATCAGTGTTACGCTAAGCCCAATCGGTGATGGACGCACTATCCGGGTGAAAATTCAGTCTTATCGAAACCTTGGGAGACGCCATGGTGGCAAGGGTGAAGTTGCGAAAAAACGTGAATGCGTGACCGTCACACTCTTTGATCGGCAATTCTTGAGTTCCCACGGTTCGAAACAGCAACAAAATTGACACGGTCTGTGACACGCGGTCGTGATGTTCCCGGCTCTCTCCGGCCCCGGTAATGCACCTCGAGTTCCAAGTCTCCTGGGCCAATGCGTTGTGAACCCAGCTCTCCCTACGCTAGTACAGCGCTCATCTAAACGCGCCTGGACTCCTCCTGAGCACGCCAATTGGACGTACCTACACGCAGTCAGGAGCCTGAGGCACCGCGCTCTCCCCCGTACTGGAGGCGAACCAGCACTGGATTGGAAACGCGTCGTGCACTTTTCATTCGTGGAGGAGCCGCTGGGGATGCCCGCCGGAATTGAGCACGACCTCTCGCACTTCGAGGTCGGGGGGAAGTTGATGCTTGGTTGATGCCGCAGCGATCATCCCAGCGTGCATCATGTTGCCTCCGCGCACAAGATGAAGCACCGGCTGATAAAGGGTCGACCCTTAAGCAACAGGAACCATGAAGTGCGCGATGTTCTCGGTCACGAATCATGACGTTTGTGGCAAACGTCGTGGGTCCCGTTTCAGATACTTTTCTGCTCGCCACAGCGCCCACGGGAGCATATCGTGGCAAACAACGCTCTTTACCTTCACGTTGGGTTTCCCCTTTCACATCGTCCTCTACTTCATGGCGCTTCAACTCTCTGAACCAGACGAATATGCTGAACTGGGTCCTGCGGACCATTACTGGAGGGACCTTCAACCATGGTTGCAGGAATGTGGCTACATGCTTCGGCCCCGCTTCCGACCGGGATGGGTCCCTTCGTGGCAGGTCACGGGGGAAATACCCACGTTAAAAGAGGATCACTGGAGCCCTTGGGTACGCAATGTATCTTTTCAAATTCAATCTTCTGAGGGAATTCAACAGAGATTCCAAGTTATAGATGCAGTCCGCATCTCGGACGACGCTCCTCTTATGTTGAAAAGTATCAAGGATGAGGAGCATCCCCACGAAATTGCAATCTCAACCTTTTTATGCTCGGGAACCCTTGGCAAGGATCCCAAGAACCATTGTCTTCCCTTGCTTGAAGTTTTGAATCCGCCCTCGATACCGGGAACTCAGATTTTGGTAATGAAGCTTCTGCGAGGATACGAAGACCCTCATTTCGACACAATTGGAGAAGCTGTTGAATTCTTTCGCCAGATATTTGACGTTCGTCTTTGTTTTCTACTTCTGTTACACGTCTCAGATCCTCTTGAAAAACCAGGGCTCGCAATTCATGCATAAAAACTTGGTCGCTCACCGGTATGTATTAATGCTCAAATCTAATGCTCGCCATGTATTGAATCGAATCCTACAGCGATTGTAGTGCGCTCAACATCATGATGGACGTCCAACATCTCTATCCCCGCAGATTCCATCCCCAGTTTCAGTCTAAACCCTTAGACTATGAAGGGACCTTGAAACATTTCACTCGTACTCAGGCACCTGTGAAATACTATCTAATTGACTTCGGCATCTCCCTTCGATTCGACCCCGCTCAAACCGATAGCCGTGTAGCGTTGCCTATCATAGGCGCAGACAAGACTGTACCGGAGTTCGAGGAAGGTGGTAATCGATATCCCGTAGATCCTTTCGCGACAGATATATACTACCTGGGAAACTTGATTCGTTCTCAGTTCCTCGATGTATGTCGGGAAAACCAAACCAATGTCGTTCGATTGACCCGTTTTGCAGGGACAAGGCGACATGCGGTAGCAGATCCATCCGGGCAGAGAAGGATTCGAGTTCATGCGTCCACTCGTCGCCGATATGGTTAAACGCGACCCCAAAGAACGACCAACGATCGATGAGGTTGTCGGCCGGTTTGAAACCATTGTGAGTGGTTTAAGCGCCTGGAAGCTCCGTTCCAGGGCACGGGGGAAGGAGGAGTACACCATCCTGTCCCTTCCTCGAATCGCTCGACATTGGTACCGACGGATTGGGTTCATGCTTCGGAGAGTGCCTGCCGTTCCTTCGCCCTCGTCCCAGAATTAAATTACCTTCATCTGTTCCTTTCACAACTGCACTTTTGAAACCATGTGTTACATTCCGCCCAATGGGAGGGGTAATTATACAGCTGTATGCTACATGCGAATCGATATCGGTACAATCTACCTTTCCTTTATTCTACGTCCGCCCAGGTTCCTTCCGCTCGTCTCCGAATGCACCACAGCCCACGTCTATCTGCTCAGCCGTCGTCCTCCCCTTCCTTGGGCCGCGGCCGCCACCGCTCCATCAACGCCCGTTCGCGCGCCTCGTCCTCCCCCTCGTCCGCCCACATAACGAACGCCATCGCCGCCCGATCCGCGCTCATCACCCGCGCGTACTCCAAAAACAGCCTGCCCCTCCACCTCAGTTCCTCCAACTCCAAAAAAACGTTGCAAGAAAAGACGCACCGATACATGTACGCTGTGAGGTCCTCCTTGCGCCAGTACCGCCGGCTCCACTCGCGCCCCGCGCCCGCGATGCGCCGCGCCATCTCGTCGTGCGCGCCCGCGCCGGCGGGGTCCCCGCGGAAGAACACGAGCGCGTCGAGCAGGTCCGCGTACGAGTTCTGGACCGGGATGTAGTGCACCCACGGCGCGATGCGATCTGTGAACCTGGGGGTTGCACATTAACGTTTAACGGATGTGGCAAAGGAGGGAAGAGCACCCACCACTCCGGATACGCCGTCGCCTTGAATATCAGCGACCCCGAGTTCATCAACCGCTTGAACCGGCTCGACCACCCGTTCCCGTCGACCTACCACCACACCTGCGTCAGCCCACCGCGATTATAGAGATAAACGACGCAGACGCACATCAAGCACATACTTGTACCGCGCCGCCGTCTTCAAGTCTTGCGCCGCGCGGAACTCAAACATGCTCGCCAGCAGCTCGCGCTGCCCGGCATCCCCGTTCAGCGGCGCGCCCGCAAACGCGACGTCGAGCAGCGCGGAGACGTATCGCCCGCGCGGGACCTCGCGCGGCGCGCCGACGGGTAGTGCGCGCTCGCCCCCCGCTGCACCCGTATCCGGAGCCATGAGCACGCTGACGTTCGCGCCGCCGTGCCCCGCGCCGAGCGCCGCGAGCCGCACGCGCTGCGCCTCACGCCAGCGCCCGTCGCCCGCGTGCCACATCCCCGTGTTGCTCCCGCGCCACTGCAGCCTTTCGTCCGTGCGCTCCGCCCACGCGAGCCCGAGCGGGGGAGAGCGCCCTTCAGCCGGGACGTTGTCGGGGACCTGGGACGAGTCAGCTCAGAACGGATTCGTGCTAGAGAGGAGAAAGGGAGAAGGCGGGCGATGGGCACGTCTGGGCGTCATGGGCACGAGCCAGGTGGCGGAAGAAACCCGCGACGCGCATCCCTGCTAGCACGGCTCCTCTTTCCCGCTCGTCTATGACTTCGTCTCCTAACCCGGCCGGGTAGAGTACGAGTCCCGCCTCGCAGCAAAGAACAGGAAGCAACAAGCCCCATGGGCACTCACCCAATTCAACGGCATCCCTCCCCTGATATCAGAATGCAGCGGCGTGACGCTGTAGCTGAACTGCGGGATGAGCGCGCGGTGCGGCGCGGGGCCCGCGCCGTGCGCGAGGTACTGCCCGTGCGCCGCGAGGTGCGCGGGGTGCTGGCATGGGTCCATCGCGGGGAGGTGCGCGTGGATGAAGGTGCGCGGGGCGCTGTGGGTGGGTGAGTGGGGCGTAAGCGGTAGAAGATGAAGGGCGAGGGGAAGCGAGGGGAAGGGGCAGGGAGGGGAGGGATGGGGGAGCACGAGGAAGGGAGGAGAGAGAGGACAAAGAGAGGGAGACGCACGAGGACGAGCCGGGGACAGAGGGCGGCGCGGTGTTGGGGCGCTCGGCCTCAAAGGGCGGGGGGAGCGCGTCGAGCTGCGCGGGGGAGAGGGGCGGGCAGGCGGCGAGCCAGCCGTGCTTCTGCGGCGAGGGGTTGGCGACGTCGATGTCTGGGAGTGGGGGAGTTAGTTTGGCCCGGGGAGGGAGGGAGGGAGGGAGGGAGGGTGGGTGGAAGGAAGGACGAGGTGGGGATGCGTGGAAGGTGGGAAGAGCGAAGGGAGACGCGTAGCAAGTGCAAGTGAATGGATAGATGATGGATGTCAAGCATTCGACAGAAGCAGGAACTCGACGCACACTTCCCCGCCGCGGCGGCGTCTAGCGCCAGTTTCTTGAGTTCGTACTGTAGGAGGGTTAGCACGATATCGCCCAGGGAGGAAACCCCTCACGTCAGTCACCAAATTCGGGTTGTCGTGCGGGCTGAACACGGCTCTGAACGGCGGGATATCGCGCTCGACCTCGGCCAGGAGCTCGATGATCTGGAACGCGCCTGCCGCGAGCTCGAGGCGCACGGCCTCGTCCCCCGGCAGCGTGAAATTGAGCATCCGAATCTTGTCCGCGTCCGCATCCTTGCCGATCGTGTACGAGTCCGCGTGCGCCTCCCAGTCGCGCTGGATGCGGCGCAGGTCGCGCGGGTCGACGCCGTAGAAGTGCGCGAGGTCGCGGTCGATCTGGTCGTACTCGTCGGGAAGGGGGACGGCGTGCGCGGCGGCGTAGGCCCACCACACGTCGAAGCCGCGCGGGGGGAGGCGTGCGTAGCGGCGAGTGTACTCGGAGGCGGCGGCGCGCAGGGAGGTGCTGGCGGCGGCGAGCTTCGCGGCCCACGCGGCCTCGGCGTGCTCGACGAGCTCGAAGATAGGGTGCGCGCCGAGGGGGTTGACCTCGAGGAGGCCGTCGGCGCGGTACGTATGCTGGCCCAGCAGCGCGGGCGTCGGGCGCGTGTCGCGCGGCTTGTCCTTCAAACGCGTTTCTTTCTCTTTTGGCTTGGGCGTTTCGATGACTTTCACGGTGCGCGTCGCCCACTCGGTCTGGGTGACGGTCTCCGCGCTCCGTCCCGCGGCGAGCTTGAAGGCGATGCTGGTGGAGTGCTGGGCGTCGAAGACGATGTCGCGCATGAAACGCGCCATGAACGCGACGGTGAAGATGACAATGAGGATTATCGTTGGGCGGCGCAGAGAGCGACGGCGAAGAACAGTGTACACCGGAGGAGCCATGGTGGGCGAGAGCGAGATAGCAGTAGACGAGCAGAATCAGGTTGACAGGGGGTTTTCTTGTACGTCTTCCTCGTTCGGCTGTCTTTTTTTCTTACTGCGCGACCGTCGCTGGTTAGCCCGTTTTCTTTTAGCATCCTAGGCACTTCATATGTGCACGTCAAGCTTCATTTTGGTGCCATCGAGGGACGACGCTAGCTAGCAAGTGAGCGGAGATGAATTCGAGCATTGAATTCCTTACTAAAGACCAGACAGCGGCGTCTCTCCTGCATTAGTATCCACGCATTTGCTGCAGCCCACCAAGTCCCTGGTATCTCTGGGCGAGTTGAGGTAAACCGTAGCGTCGACGTTGCACAGAGCGCTGCTCGGTCGTCGGCTTTCAGTAACTTCGAAGTTCACACGGTACGCGCCCACATGACCTTCCTACCTTCCTCCACCGTATTTAATTACCACCACGTCGTCCCATCTACTGGGGCTAACAGAACACGGGGAGGGGAGGTCATTACTCATGCTGCACTACAGTACACTACTCAGCCTAACCGTACGTTACCATTATAAGATTACTGCTGTTATGTCTTCCCTGCTTCTCTTCAAGGCTCTCAGCCATTCGTTTTTCTGCAATGCCCCGACGCTCGTCAACGAATCAAGCACCGTCGAACCAAGGATCCGAAAGCAATTCCTCCGCGCTCACGCGGTCCGCGTGGTCGAGCCGCATGCACCGCTGCAGCAGCGCACCCACCGCTACCGCGTCCCCCCTCCCGATCCCCGCACACTCGAGCCGATTATCAAACAAATAGTTGTACAGCGGGGGCAGTTTGCGGAGGTTGCCTGCAGGGTCGTCTAGCGCAAAATAAAAACCCCAGGTCGGTGGCACGTACATGTAGAATCGAACCACTGCTCCGCGTGGCGGCTCACCTGGAGGACCTCGGGCTTGAAGTCCTCCTGCGTTAGACAGGTCATCTGGTGGAGGATGCTCTCCGTCGCGTCGAGCGCTACGCCTTCGACGGTCTTGGGCTCGTGCACAAAGAGTCTGTTCCCGGAGACGAACTCGTAGACCTGTGTTGTGAAAGTATGGACGCGGCGGAAGAGCACCGTAGAAACAAACGTACGAGACATCCAAACGTCCATATATCGACCTTCTCGTTCCAGGGGCCACCCAGCCAGATTTCGGGTGGGCGCAGGGACACGGGCGTAATGTGGTCCGTCCGCGGCTTTCCAATCGGTTGGGCTACAACACATGAAACCTCTGGACCTAGATAGATCCTAGAGCGCACCCACCGCTCCCAAAATCGCCGAGAACATAGCTGCGCGTCATCCCCTCCTCCTCCATACTGGGCCCGGGGATCGGCTGCGATACGGCGTTCTGCAGCAACCCGTCGAAGGACGCCTCCACCTCGTGCCGCCGCGCCGGATCCGCCTCGAGCAGCCCGTTGATCTCGGGCGTGGAGAGGACGTTGCCAATGAATGTATTGTCGGGCTTGAGGTCCGTGTGCACGACGCCGCACTTGTGCGCGTGGGCGAGGCCGCGGAGCGTATGCAGCAACACGCGCTTCGCGAGGGGGACCGAGAGCCGCGCCTTGTTCCACGCGGACCTAACATCGCCGGCGAGCACAGGGGTGGCGAGACACAGATGCGCGCCCGCAGAGCCCTTTCCTGGGATCATGAAGGAGTTGCGCAGCTGCAAACAGTGCGCACTGGGAGTCTCGGATACGCGCTGGAGCGCCTGGCGCTCCCATCCCATCGCGTTTTCCACCGACTGCGCCAGCGTACATCGCCCCGTCAGTACCTTGAGCGCGAGGTACTCTTGCGACCTACAATAAAAGACAAAAAAATCCAAGGAAATCTCAAGCCCAATAATACGCACGGCAGGTCATATACGAGCCAAGTGCTCGAGTTCATCCCCCACCCAAGCTTGCGCGCGACCTTATACCGTCCCTCCGGGCCCACCAGCTCCCCGAACTCGAAGTGCGCGAAGCCGTATCCAATCTCGGCGGGCATCCCCAGCGGCTCCTCCACGAACGAAAAGTCCACGACGCGCTTCCCCTCGGGGTCGACGGACCAGTGCTGGTTCGCTGTGAGAGGGACGGGGGAGAGCGCGGTGCCGGCGTGGGGGTGCTCCGTCCAGTTTATACGCTCGCTGTTGGGGGAGATTGTCCAGGCCTGGTTCTTCCAGTGCGTCGGCGGCACCTGAGCGGATTCAGGGGCAGCCATGCGGAGGCAGGTGAAGGATGAGGCCAGGCGCGTGTGGAGATGAAATCTGGACTGGCTCAAGGAGAACTGAAGAGCTTTTGAAGGACCTCGCGCAAGGCGCCATCCAAGGCTCATAGCCGTCGGCGTTCAGGTTTGCGTCGGCCGGAGAGAGCCGGGAGCATCACGACCACGTGTCAGCCAAAGCGCGTCCAACGGTAATTATGGCATCTTATGCGCGTCTAATATGACCCAGCACGTATGAATTCTCAATCCATTCTTGGTCGGCTATTTTAGTTCGCCCAAAATCAGCAGTGCTTACGGTTCAGATTCAAATCACGGCTTTCTTGGGCATCGCAAGGGAGAAGCGGCGTTGATAAAATATAGCATGGTAACAAGAGGATTTGGGCGGACGGTGCCTGCGAGGACCAGGGAAGGACAGGAACATCGCTCGGAATGAGGATCATGTCGTGAATATGGGGAATGAACGGCGTGATTGAGGATGCGAGGGGTCCGAGAAAACAGAATCCGGCATACATTTTGAGCGGCATTGCGCTTGGTGAGTGGGTTTGCCTCAAAGAAATACAGTACCGACGTGGCCGATTATTGCAGGCAACCTTCCTCTTCCTCTTCCCTGACCACCACCTCAGCTCCTTCGTTCAACTTTGAACCCTTCCTAAATCACCTTTCCCCTATTATCGCACCATCGGGTCCGGGCTCAACTCCGCCCTATGCCATTAATATTCTGCGATGGTTTGTTTTCTCCCAGATTTCACGGCCCTCAATTCACGCACTCACCACCGGTATTGCTCAGAAACACCCGCTGGATCCGTTCGTCATTGTTGATTCACCCACCCCGAAGGAATCGACAGACTACAACAATGCGAGGCACGAGCACCTCAACTGTTGTAGCGTCTGTTTATAAGATACTAGACCTCGCTATACTGTAAGCCTAGGTATGTCGCCAAAAAATGTAGACCTTGTGGAATAGACACTTGTCGACTAGACGAAAACACTGCGGTCCCGAACTAAGCTTTATTCTTCCGCAACATGGAGCGTTCCCATCTTCTGCTCGAGACCCGCGGATTCCTCTCCCTCTTCGCCCCGAAGCTCCGAAGCAGCCTTCGTCGGTTCGACGTGGACGGCGATAGGCGCATCCGACACCCCTTCGAGTGCTTCGTCCGCCGCCGTGGAATCATCAAGGAGCTTCTTGTCGAGGATAGGATTATACTCAATGTTGAGGAAGACGCTAAGCAATTTGATGAGCTGTAATACGAAGAACTTGTTAGTCCATATGGTGAGTTGTAGCAGTAGAGTCGCTTGCCAGCTTCGCTCCCTTCTCTGGCGTCATCGAGAACGGATTGATACAGAAAATTCCGGACAAGAACTTCGCCAGCTCGATCGGGCCCTTCCTACACCCCATATCCTGCCATTTCATCACGAGCCACTGAATATTCGCGCTGAGATTCTTCAGTTCCGCCTTCCTCGTCAAGATCTGATCGAAAATGTAGTGCCTCGTAAAGTGAATACAGTTGTTCGATAAAGCGTTGTATTCGCCTTTGAAGATGCTGAGCGCCGCGAGGGGTGACTTGCGGTATCTTCCCTCCATTCTGTAGCGCTCACGGTCCTCTGGCAAAGTGACGAGCTCGCCCGCTTCGTCTGTGATCTCAACCTCGGTCTCTGAGCCGTAGTTGCCCATTGCTTTGATGATACCGACAGCTAAGAACGATCATCAGTGGTGGCGGGCAGCCAGAGAAAGACAAGCAACGTACCAACCCCGACTCTCTCATCATGCGCCAAACGTGTCCTCCAAATCGGAAACTTAATGGTATGTCGTTCGTGCTTGTTGGCATGGACGAAAGGCACCATCGACACCGAAATCTTGTTCGTCTTATCATTGATATGCAGGTGGTAGTATCGTTCTCCGATGAGGACACCCCAGTGCTGTAACATGAGGTAGTTCTCAAATTCAAGATCTTTGACGACGTGGCCGACCCCCTTGAGTAATGCGTGGGGTGCGTCCGTGAGGTTAAGAGGTCGAAGGACGATGTAGACGGACTCCAGGACGGGAGGTTCGGCGTCGTCCCTAGGTGGAAATGAGAAGGGTATTGGAGACTGCGAGCGTGGAGAGGTTTACTTTTCCTCGTCGTCCTTGTCGCTGAGCATTGACATGCTTCGCACGACCTTGGCGCGGGTATCGCCGACAATGCTAGTGATCGATTTCGATGCGGGAAGACTGGGAAGACTTGGAGAGGGAACGGGAAGGTTTGGAATCTTTGGTACACTGGGCAACGAAAGAGCCTTCTTTTTCAGAAATGACATCGTTAGATAGCAGAGCTAGAGTAGCGAGACCCAGGCAATAGTAGGCGAGGGAAATACCAGCTTGATATAATCATCGGGCACACCTGCAGGACCTTCTTTAAGTACGATCAGCCTTGAGACTGATGGAAGGGGGGAATGAAGCTTACTTGCCGCGGTGCCGCCTCAGTGGCGCCGGCAACAATTTGCCACCGGTGGCAGGAGCGTAATGACAGACATTTATACTCATTTATAAACATCGATTTGCAATGTTCGACTGGTACAACGTCCGATCACAGATGTCCTCCATTTGGCTACGGCCCGGGTTTCGGCTTCCGCTTTCCGCAGCACAAGCTGAATAAGGAAACTAAGCAGGTATGTACTAGTTAATTTCCTCGGCGCCATGTCATCCGTTTAGAATGACTGGTGAACTGACCTTAGGTTGAACCTACCTGGAACATTGTTGGTTTCGGGTCCGGGTTCGGCATCTGGCATTTAAACTTTCCGGATTGATCGCAGATCTAGTTGTACCGATTGACTACAGATTGTGTTGCGTTGAAAAGAAGGCGGGGAGCGAGGCGAGACATACATGAGGCCGAAAAACACCAACAAATCCTCTCCGGTATTCGCCGGACTTCCATTTATGGTAGTTTTGATGTGATTGCCGAGAAATGAACACTGACGCGTGACATGGGAACATGCTGTCTATCTTGTCTACCGTTTCGCCTTCATTTCGGCTGTCTAATTTGATATATAACGAACCCTCGATGATGTGTTTCCATTCATTCTCCCTTTCTTCCGCCCTGCTTATTTATGCTCGAACCTCGGCGGAGTCCTCGACCCGGCCGCTAGTTGACCTCGACTGTCGCAATCGCTAATGCCCGACTCCAAACCTCAGGATCATTGGTATGTCCAGCTCAAGGACGTCGAAGTGCCGCAAGTCCGACTATGGTAAACTGAGCTGGAAAGATACGAGTACGCATTTCGCTCTGCATTTTCGTGATTTTTTTATCAGAGCTGTCGCCTGTACCCCTAGTGATTCAAAGACTGAAAGGTCTCCTGGCTCCAACGACTTCTCGGGCGTTCACCGAGAAGGATGTACGTAGTCCTCGGTGGTATTAATGGGAATATGTCTCTGACGGACCATCGGCTTTCACCGTAGGCGTACTTCAGAGATCAATTCAAAGGCCAGGTTCGGGAGTATAGTGAAGTCCGGAAGAGAATCAAACAACTCGTGAGTCTATTTTGCTGGCTCAGGTCTACGCTCCGGTCCTGAAGCATCTCTGTCTTTGCAGTTCCTAGTGTCCAGATCTCACCGTGTCTCCCAGCTCAACGAGATCGTCGACCAACTTCACTTGGTCCAAACCTCCCGCCCAGTGGGATGATGAAATCGACCACGTACCGAGCATTCTTCAGCTGGTGAGTATAGTATCTACAGTGACTCTTCGGCCAGTGCTGATGCTCCGAGTCCTTGTGCTTTCTAGGAAAATAAAATCGTCGCAGAAAAACTAGCCATCGCCCCTTCATTGCTCAACAACACGAGAACCTACCAGGTTATGGACGCAGTTCCGACCCCCGATCATCAATCCGACTGCCATAAGCAAGCTGTCCGAAAAGGATATCGCGGCTCTTGGACCAATATTGCGCCAGCATTAAGCGGACGCGCACTCTCCGGTCTCATGTACGTGCCTGCTATCGTTTTTGATTCATTTAGCAATACTGGCTGACTGGACCGTGTTCGTTTCTGTAGCTGCAAGATGTTGAAGACGATCTGGCAAACTATGCTCATATGATCAATACGCAAGCTACAGCCGAGCTTACCTACTTCAGAGGATTCCGCGACTGGTGCCAGGTCAGACTGTTTATATTTTTTGCTTCTCGAGTGCTCATTCCCGTGCAGGTCATGGCCCAGGTGACGGGCAGTCTCTCGAATGCCCTCATTGGCGTATCGACCCTTGGTGCAGGCCTGGCGTATTCGACTATTTTCGGGTAGGCTCTATCGTTCTTTTATGCGCCTGCTACTCAACCACGTCGTAAATAGTGCCACGCGAGGCGACGTTGGGCTCATGTGCTACTCTTTCCCGTTTTTCAGCCTCGGCTTTCTCCTGCCGGTCATCATCCAATTCCTCCTCCAATGGGGCGCCAGTCTACAAAAAGAGGTCAAATTCGCCAGTCAACAATTCTGGACGATCGTAATCGCGTACGCTCCCAATCCCGTCATTCTTTCAACCTCATGCCGACCGTAGCACGAGACAGTGTCTTCATGAGCATATCCTCCCTCGCCGTGATGGCCTCCCTAACAATCCTCAACATGACAGTCTTCCTCCTTAATACCACCCCGGACGACACCATCCCGGATCCGCCCTCCACGCCGGTACCGGGAATCATCGCCTTCAGCATTTCGGGCTCGGTGTTCCTGTTGATATTTACCGGTCTGCTTTTGACTGCGATTGCTCTAAGGGCGTTCACGACACTGAAGGGCGTGCGGGTGATCATTTCGGCCATGTATGGGAGCCAAGGCGGACATGCGGATGCATTGAAGGTTTGGTTGCCGGTTTGAGGATGGGAGATGATACACCGCGTACGAGAAATTCTTGGAATATTGCTCTACAATAACTGTCCCTCTTTAATAACTGTCCTTCTATTGCCACCATACCATCACTTTCGTCTCCGCTGCCGACTCCAGCCTTGTCGGAGGCGGAAGAGACTGTACCGGCACATTTTGTCCCGCTCCAACGTGCTGAGTATAAGCAGAGCCATGAGTCGACCTCGCGAAAACTTTAATCAATTGGCCCAAAGCGCAGCGCGCGAAAGCGTTGGGATTCTAGCTCATGAAACGGAGGATACACGAACACAGGTTCGAATTAGCAAACCATATCGCAAACTAGAACGAAATGATAAAAATAAAATGAATTAGCACACTATGGAAAACAGTCAATCAGTCGGCTCTCGTAACATACCGAGTTCCGTTCTAGAAAGTCCCGGGTGGCTCGCGTACAAATGCGGAGACGAAATAGAGAAGGAAAGGAGGGTGTACACCAGGAATGAGCCATGGACGACGCGACGCCTTAATCCGGCGATGTGGGGTGATTTCATCTTTGGTGAGGGCATCGTCGACCGCCTAAATCGCGTTCGTAGGTGCGGGAGGAAGGAGGCCGGGTGGGGGCGTGTAATGGAACACCGAACAGGCGGCTCAACGATGGTCTCGTTCAGCAACCCAGCCAGGGCGGTGACAGACGGTTGTTGAGCAGCAGGGGGAGAAGGGGTAGTCCAGCGCGGTCGGATTAGACGGCGCGGAGAGTTTGACTGTCCCTGAAATCGCGTTGAAGTCGAGATTGAAGTGGTCTTTCGTTGCTTGCCTGTGGCGCGCGAGGTCAGGTGTACTAGGACGTTGAGTCGGGTGCTGCCACGCTGGCATAACTCTTTTCCGTTGCAGGTATTCTGGTCGGAGATCTTGTCTGTGGGCAGACACTGGAATGCACTGTACTGATCTGTCGACGACGCCGAGTTGCGCTCGGTGTCGTTGGTTTGTCATTGTTCAATTATCGTTATCTTGAACCGTGAGAACTCAAGAATCTATCAAATAGTGTGACAGTCACACACGTTTTTGCGCAGCTCCACCATGGCATCTCAAATTTCGATAAGAGTGCGTTTTTGTCCGGATAGTGGGTTCCTCATCGATAGATTATCACGCTGCACTGATGCGATTTCCAGGCCCCGATGTTTGCGCGACGACGTTGCGTTTATTATTTGAGCACCAAGATCCCATTCAAGACACTCTTTCGGGCTGGGAAAGCACGTAAATCATGCGGTTTATGACATTTACGATCCACTGTATCATCATAAAGAAAAAACTCAATCGTGGTATGACTAGCATCATCCATCAAAGTCAAAATCCCGACCTATTATTACCCACAGAGCGCGATTTATTCTTTTTCAACGAGAGCAAGGTCTTGGGAGTCAAGGATGATACGACAGAAGCGGTGGGGATTTTCCAATGATAGTCGTTCACGGCCTCCATTTTCCAAGGAGGTAGGCATGAAACCGGGGATATCATTACCTGCACTCTTTGCGTCGAGGTCAAAATCGAGAGTCCAGATAGAGGTGAGACTCAAGAACAAGTACAATCCTGTCTCCAGTCAATTAATCCGATGGTTCAGCCGCCGTCGTTTTCGATGTGGCCCCTTGGGGGACCTTGGCGGGTGTAGCGAGGGTATATATCGTACGAGTTGCTCATACCTTATCGTGACCGTGGCTGTCTTGACTAACATGGATATAGAAATATACACAGTCACTCCAAGGTAAGCTTCTGTTGAATGGGTCATTCTGTCATTCACGGCAGGCTGTCGCAGACCTTGTATTTTTCACGCCCCATGGCACCCTCGTCAGTGAACAAGCATTTCTTTCGAGTGTGAGCACCCGTGCTCTTGATCCCTACTCCACCAAACTTCTGTGAAAATAGATCCATACGCAGGACGTACCGCTCACGGCATGCACGGATGAAAGTGGATTTCCGCCGACGAATACAGTCCCCCCGGTTCGCATTCTTCCGCGTGGCTCCGGAACATGGGAAGCAAGGTTGTCCCGCCAGAAATAGCTATCCAGACCTGGATAAATGAGGTGGCCAAGGCCGAAGCTCGACGTGCAGGGCGAATTAACAGGCAATGGCCAGAAAGCTTGAAGGATGATGCAGACATTCTCTGTACCTCCGGTTCGCCCGCTCTCTCGCAGGTGAGACTGGGCTCCTCACCGCGAGGACGGCGATAGAAAGTACCGGGGTAGTGCCCGAATTCCTATTTTCGTGGAAGGCCCAGCCGCCGTTATTCTTTCCTGCCTGATATACTGGCCCGTCGTTTTCAAGCCTATCACTCTTCCGGCATGTAAATGAAATATTCTGATGTGTTGTCCACTCACACTCTTTTTGCCAGCCGTCATTCACATCGGATACCTTTTTTGACGTTAGGCCAAATGAATATTGAACGGTTTAACTTGAACTTGACAATGCTTCATCGATTTATCAACTGGCTTCCATTCAATCAGTATCTGTGCGTATACCAAGTAGACAGGTTTAATCATTCTGAATTCCTTCAGTCGTTCCCCCATAATGGGGTTATACATCAAACGATGGATTCTGCTGCACGGATGTTTCTTGATGGTACGTCAATTGAATAGTAACTATATTCAACCGATGATAATTGCAATCTCTCTCATTCAGCCTGGCGATATTACCGTACATAATCACGATTCGTTTATCGCTCTGTGCACTCGCGAATTTGATGCAACCATGTACAATTATCTATTCACCGCCACATCCAACCCATTCTAAGATTAACGGCGACCAAAAGGCGAACCATGGTTGGAGGCGGGCCGCCGCGCTAGGACGTTCTTCAATCCCTTCCTTCGTAGGTTGAT
Organism: Mycena vulgaris; assembly: GCA_029204335.1. Lineage (NCBI taxonomy): Eukaryota > Fungi > Basidiomycota > Agaricomycetes > Agaricales > Mycenaceae > Mycena > Mycena vulgaris. The sequence continues at coordinate 434,898 of JARGYA010000073.1, read as the reverse complement.
TGTGCATGGGATTAAATGCATGCTAAAGCAAAAAAAATCCTGCGCCGGATATGTCCTGAGGAGGAGTCGAACCTCCGCTCGCCCCTTGCATGCCAGCAACAATCTAATACCACGTGGTTGGAGGCGGGCCGCCTTGCCAGGACGTTCCTGCAAGGATTCATTTACAAGTTGCATATATGAGTTGCATCAAATGCATGCTGAAGCCAAAAAGGCCATGTTGTACCGCCATGTCCCAAGGAGGATCCAAACCTCCGCCTGTCTCTTCCAAACATGAAACGGCTTCTTTAACTGTTACAGGCGGGCCGCTACGTCCGGACCTTCTTGAATCCATTCACTCGTATCCTGAATACGAGTGGGATTAACCGCGCGGTGAGCCAAAAAGGCATATGTTGTCTACCACCCTCATGTCCCGAGAAGGATTCGAACCTCCGCCCGCCTCTTGCATTTCCATGGCGCACGCTCTTTCATGGGTGGAGGCGGGCCGCCGGGCCAGGACGTCCTTGAAATCCTTCATTCGTACCTTGAACATGAATGGATTAAATGCGGGGCGAAGCCAAAAAGATTTCGCTCGTTACGCATGTCCCGAGGAGGAATCGAACCTCCGCTTCCAAACTATGATGGACATCATTTATTCGTGGAATCGGGCTACCTTGCCAGTCCGTCCTCCAAACCCTTTTTTCGGAGCCTCAATACGTGGATTAACTGCGCGGGGAATAAAAAGACGACCCGCCGATTTCATGTCCTGAGGAGAAGTCGAACCTCCGCCCGCCTCTTGCCAAATTCGCCAAAACTATTGTCGAAGGGGGGCCGCCGTGCCAGGACGTCCTTGAATACCTTCACTCGTACCTTGAGTATTGGTGGGATTAAACGTTCGGTGAAGCCAAAAAGGCCGATATCATACGATACATCGCCAATGTCCTAGGGAGGAGTCGAACCTCCGCCCGCCTCTCGAACAGCATTGAAGAGAAAAGCCTCATTAGTGGAGGCGGGCCACCACGCCAGGACGTGCTTGAAAGCCTTCATTTGCAGCCTGAGTATGAAGGGCTCAATGGAGCGTGAATAAAACGACAATTCCGTCGCCGCGACATGTCCTGGGGAGGATTCGAACCTCCGTCCGCCTCTTGCGCAAATTCGCCAAGAGTATTGTCGGAGGCGGGCCGCCACGCTAGGACGTCCTGGAATCCCTTCATTCATAGTCGGAGCGTAAGTTAAATTAAATGCCGGTGAAGCCAAAAAAGTTACCATTGTTCAATGTCGTAGGGAGGATTCGAACCTCCGTATGCCTGTCGTACAGTGGAGCCTACGAATTGGTGAAGGCGAGCTGCCTACACAGGACTTCCCTGAATACCTTGATTCTTCCTCTGAATATGAGTTGGATTAAATGCGGGGCGAAACCAAAAATCAATGGCACTACATTCCATCCATGTCCCGAGGAGGATTCGAACCTCCGTCGGCCTCTCTGAGAAATATAACTAACTAACCATTGTTGGAGGCGGGCCGCCACGCCAGGACGTCCTTGACTCCCCATTCGCAGTCTGAACGTGAGCTGGATTAAATGCGCGGTGAAGCAAAAAGAATTTCCCGCAGAATAGTGGGAGGAGGAGCTAACTTCCGCCCACCTCTTGCAATACATTTGGTACAGGAGCACTATCATTCATGGAGCGGCGGGCCGCCGCGCCAGGACCTTCTTGAATCCATTCAGTCGTATCCTGAATGTAAGTAGGATTAAACGCGCGGTGAGCTAAAAATGCATATGTTGTGTACCGCCCTCATGTCCCGAGGAAGAATCGAACCTCCGCCTGTCTCTAGCGCGAACTCGCCAAGACTATTGTCGGAGGCGGGCCGCCACGCCAGGATTTGAGCAATCACGGAGGCGGTGCCGATCGGATCGGGCCGTATATCGTGTGGATCCCGATCGCGATGACACACTCCCTCTGAGTCTGATCTGCCGCCTCTCACTAAACGCTGCCGTTCTCTTCCTGCCACTCCCATGGTCATTGCCCTGCACGCCACGCCCGCCTGCTCTCCGCCTCCGTCCTCAAGTCCCCGCCCGCGAGTCTCATTCATCTGGCGTCTCAAGGTGCGCAACCTTGAATGCTTACTCCAATGCTTACTATGTACTTACATTCACTCACCACGCCCCCTGCCTTCAAGTTCCTACGCTCCCCTCTCTTCTATGCCCCACCTCAGCGCGTGCGCGACGTTCGAGCCGTCTTCCCAGCCCCCAGTCCTTCGAGGAATGAGGAATGCGCACGACGGGTGCGGGGATGCGACGTGCGCGAGCTCGCCGCGCTCGCCTCGGCAGGTTGCTCCCGCGATTTTCGTGGGTGCGACGAGGAGTGCGACGCCGGTGTTGCGGCGAGTGCGTGCGCGCGCAGGGAGATTGCAAGTCCCTTACTCGCGGCCGGCGATGCGAGAGGGCGAGCGCGGCGTTCCGGGGGTGCATGTACGAGGATAAGCGCGGCGCAGGGGGCAGCAGTGATTCCTTGCGCTCGCGCGGGGGTGGGCGGCGCGCCATGGACGAGGCGTGCGCACGCGCGGTGCCCAGGGGTGCGAGTCCGAGGAGCAGCATGACGCGGGCGGTGCAGGGAGCGCGCGCGGGGAGGCACCGTGTGCCCGTACTCACGGGGATGCGGTGAGCGAGGCGTGCGTAGGGCGGGGAGGCGCAGAGGCGGTGAGCAGTGCGCGCAAATGGGGTCGAAGCCAGCGCAACGCGGGGCGCTACACGCACCGACTCCTCGCGCTCGCGCGGTGGACGACGCGCACGCGGCGTTCGGGGGTGCAAGTACGAGGAGGAGCACGGTGTGGGCGGCGCGGCGTGCGCGTGCGCGTGCGCGCGCGGGGAGACCCCGTACTTGCGGCGGGGGATGTGGTGAGCGAGGCGCGCGCGCGGGGCTCGGGGGTACGGGCATGCGCGCAGCACGGCAGGGACGTGTCGCGCTCTCGGTGATATGCCAAGTCCCGTGCTCGCGGGGATGCGGTGAGCGGGGCGAACGCGGCATTGATGCGCAGAGTGGCTGCGCGTGCGGGGAGACGCGCGGCGGCGAGCGCGGCGGCGAGCGCGGCGGCGAGCGCGGCGGCGAGAGCGTATCTAATGCCACGGTTCGCTCCGGGAACTGGAAACAGGGATGAAGCTTAAGTAGATTGGCTTCGAAAAGGCTTACTGAGGTAGACGGTCTTGTTAGACATGATTGTTGTGTGGGACACTTTCCACCTTCCGGGACTCGGGGGGCCTTTTGTATATTTTGAAGCGCTTACCCTGAACAAGAAAAGTGGGCAGATAAGCGGCATGCGGCATGCCGCGTTAAGTCAGTCTGGTCGTAATCCAAATCTGTAATCCCGACAAATGCTTTCTGGTGACCGTGCGCTTCAGGCTACTTTCCGGTTCCTCTCCGTTCGGCGTACTACGGGATGAGCCCAGCTATAGCTCTCAAGACCCACTGAACCGCAGAGCGCTTGCCACGTTCAGACGGTATGCCAGTGTTCCTACATGTAGATTCCGGAATCAAGACTAATTGGGATGCTGAGCGGCACAGTGTCAGGAGGCGGTGTGAAATTTTGGGCCTGGTTCGCTATTCTATCTCGGTGGTGATTCACAGTCAGAACGGACTGCGACTCCGAGTGGACGTAGATTTACAGCCAAAGTCAACACGTGACTGTTCAACTTGATTCGGTTCCAAAGGATAAGCTGCCACAGTACAGGCGATTCATAATTTATCCCAATTTTCAAGCCTCTGTGAGAAGCAATAAATATTTCTGGGTCGCAGCGGGGCCCGTCTGTAAGTAATAGTCTGGTTTTCAACATGTCCGAGATGGCCGAAAGGAGACGTTTATTTACCTTGTAGTTATCACTCTCATTCTGACTCCATTCACAAAAGAGAGTGGGGACCTCTGATTCCTATTCCTTTCTTCGCCATATGCAGGGGTAGGACTGCCAGGAAGCGATTTAGGTTTGGTGCGCTTAATTTGGTAACCACCAACTTTGTAGTAGTCCCAAATTTGGTTGGATTCTGTCATGGACAAAGGTATGGTCGCATTTTTCTGAAATTATTTATTGAGTTTCTAACTGGCACGATCGGCACTGTAAAAATCGCGTCGTCAACTCTGCTAATATCCTGAGCCTTACCCTCAAGATGAAGCCAGGTTAATGTGTCCGTCGAACAGGGGATTTCAAGTGCCCTCACGGCACTTGAAGTTCACATTTTGCCCGCTGTATGTGTATCGGTGGATCATACTTGACGGTCTCAGCCGTGTGGAAGCAAGAACTTGGCGTTGGAACAGTCAGAAATTACTGGTCAGACGTGATCTCATCGCATCGAAAATTAGGTTCAATCAAGTGCAGATATACAGGCGTCGTTCTTTCGTATAATCGCAAGACATCAGTTCATCTGTCACTGATCTACCACGGAACTTCTTCCGTCTCTATATCCCAAAACATGCCGCCATTAGTGGCTTTGAAATTCCAGAACCGGCCCCCATTCTTCTCACGCGTCGCGCCGTCAATCCGCGACAGAATCCCCGAAACAGAATCCTCGATGCTCACCGGCGCCTGCGGCATCCCATTCGCATTCGCCCCTTCATTTCCCATATCCGTCGCCACCCACCCGGGGTGGATCGCGAGCGCGATGAGCGCGGGATTCTCCGCGTCCATTGCCTTGACGAGGAAGTTCGCGGCAGCCTTCGAGGAGCCGTACGCTGAGGCCTGGAAGTTGGTGTAGCCCCCCATAGAGGCAGCGCCGGTGGATATGAGGGCGAAGATGGGGGCTTTGGTGGGTGAGGCGAGTAGGAGGGTGTGCGCGGCCTGGAAGAGGACGACGGTGCCTAGGGTGTTGACCTCCCAATGGTCTTTGAATTCGGAGATAGGTGTCGTGGCGAGGGTACCGTAGTGATTGGCGATGCCTGAGATGCACATAAGTACATGATTTAACGCTAGAAGAGAAGACTGACTCACCAGCGTTAGCAATGATAACGTCCAACTGACCGGCAATCTTTTGAATCTCCGCGATGGCAGCCTCGTTGTCCGCCTGATCAGTAGACGTAAGCTTCACGGGATGGACGTTTGGGTGTTTCGCCGCGAGGTCCTTCAACGATTGTGCAGCGGGGTTACGGGCACCTGCGAAGACAACGGTGTCGGGGCGCGCAGCGAGGGTGGCGGCGAGAGCGTATCCAATGCCACGGTTCGCTCCGGAAACTGGAAACAGGGATGAACTTCAAAGGGATTGGCTTCGAGGGTCTCACAGCTTACTGAGGTAGACGGTCTTGTTGGACATGATTGTTGTCTGGGACACATTCCAGCTTCCGGGAGATCTTTATATTCTTTGAAGCGCCAAGCCTACTGATTGGTCAGATAAGTAAGTTAAGTATAACCTGATCGCAATTCCGGCAAATGCCGACGGGCATTGCTGAATAAGGCTACTTTTCGATGCTTCTCCGTTCGGCGTACTACGGGATGACCCCGGATATAGCTCTTAAGGCCCGATGTACCGCAGAGCGCTTACCACGTTCAAACGACATGTTCCTACATGTATATTCCTGAATCAAGTTCAATTGGGATACTGAGTCTGACATAGTGTCGAGACCTAGCTCGAGATTCTCCCCTCGGTGGGGATTCACGAGCAATTCACAACAGGCGAGTGGACATAGATTTCAACCTAACTAACAGGTGACTCAGGGTTCAACCTGAATTCGAAGTTCCAAAGGATCAAGTCCCACAGTGCGCGTTCATCGCCGGTTTTGATGCATCCGTGAGAAGAATTTTTTAACGCCGTTCAAGAAGAGGGTAATCTTGTAATCTCTCGTCGATTCGTCATTACTATAGTTGTATCTTTATTTATTGGGTTTGTAGTTGGCACGACCGGCACTGCAAAAATCGAGGCATTAACGCTGGTAGTATTATCCTGAGTCTTCTACACGCTGAAGATAAAACCAGCTCAATAAACATATGTCGTCTTTCCTCTCCTTCGATACTCGAAGCGCCCGGTTGAAGAATCGTAATTTCCGTTCGCTATCGACGGAGGGACCTGCAACGCGCCATACGTTTCTCGAACACACTACTCTAGAACTTCCAAGTACTGACCTGGGCTCCTTGAATCACGCATGGTGTCGTTTGCCGAACACTGGCTGGTATCTGTTCAACCATTAGTCTCCCGCCGAAAGACATTACTGACCGGAAAGCTCACTGGTAAATTCGCCGTCTGCATCGACATGTCCTGCGATGCAAACGCTCGGCCCTAAATGTCATCATGAGATTAATTCGCATGAGTTGTTCGTCGCACTCACCGTCAAGGGGGACTGGTACACGATGCCGCTAGCGTCGTCCCGAATCTTCAAGCCCGGGTTCATTTCTGCCACTTTTTGAGCCGCTTTCACACAGGATGCGCAGAACTGATGCAGAGCCCCAACAGCATTGGCGGCCGTTGAATTGACGGTTTGCAGACATCCAGGATATTGAGAAAAAAAAGGCTGTAATGCCGGGAAATCGCAACAGTCTGTCGGTTTGTGGCTCCGCTGCTCAGCATTCGAGCCATAGGATACCACAGCATCGGTGAACGGGGGAGTTTTCATCAGGACACAGCCCTCCTCGTAGAGGTGGAAGAAAGCGGCGGGGCTTGTCGTTGGATTATGCGAATGTTCAGTATTCGTAGCCCCCGATACTTGGGTCCAGTGGGAGATCATCCCTTCGTGAGGGTAAATTGGGCCTGGGAAGCAGATTAGAACAGCCCGATTGCGATGCTGAGGGCTCATACCTGAGTAGGGGTTCATTTGCGGAGTTTATTAGGTCGGAAGAATTAGTGGTGATACTAAATTGGCAGAGGAGCGAGTGCTTTTATACTTGCAAGAGTAATGAATACAAGAATAACGGGTTTCTAGCACCTGGCACAAGGATTGCAAGACGCCGATCAGGGGAAGGAGAAGATAGGACAAGGGTGCGTGCAGTTCCACCGGTTACCTTGATGGAGATGGTCGTCACATGAAAGGATACAAGGACTTTGTGGGTCCGGCTTTTCGATGCGCTGATAAACGAGTTAAATTGCAGTGCCAGCCTATCGGGAGGCGAGTGTCCAAGTCTCCTAATGCGAGCCCCAGCGCGTATTGGCAACGAATCTAGGGTGATCTAGACATCAGGAATTCATTGAATGTATTATTTACAAAATGTTCTCTACGAGCGGCGGTGGGCGATACGGCAGCGGTCGCCGAAAATTTCTATATAAGGTCGTCTGCAATCTAATTTCCTCCTTTCTCCGCTGCTCCCTGTTGACTAGAATTTGGAGCTGGGGGCTCAAGGATGGTACTGATCACGCCTCTTCGGGCAAATTGGACGCCTACGGTAAGGCGGAGTCGGAATGAGGACAGATTTATAACACGGGTTATTGGCTGCAAGCTCTGCGGCATCACTTCTCGGAAGATGAGTGGAGTTGAGTAAGGCGGCGGATCGATCGACGACATCCGAGAGCGGGGGGGATATTTCGAACAAATCGGTTGGACCAAAAGGTCGTATGAGCGTAGGGCCAGAGATGGGAGGACAGAGCAGGCGTGGAGTCTCTCCCTGATAGAACTAGGGTCTGCGGGCAAACGCATGAGTAACACGCATATCTTGAGAGGGGAAGAGCGCATTGATTCGGTAGGTTATGAATTCTGGTCCCTCTTGACGCGAAAGGCAAAGGAACTTGATTTTGCGGTAGTCGAGATCCAAGAAGGGTGGCAAGGCCCCATTGACTTCGTCGTCGAATACGGCGCCGATAACACCACCAAAAATTCCGATCTCTGCGGCGAATCCGGCCTCAGGAAACGCAAGCGCCGAGAACACCCTTCTCTCCGAGAAGAAATGACCATGATGCATAGGGGGATGAGCATAACCTGGTATCATTTCACTGGCACCAAGTGCCCGAAAGGCGTGGCCAAGCCCATGAATTATGATGGCGAAGCCAAGAAAATCGAGAAGGTCGTCAGGGTCGCTGGCGGAGGTGAATGCGCTGTTGATGCTGTAATGCACGGTAATCGCTGTGAAGTCGTAATTCCCTGTGGCGGGGTCGTGGGAGGTCGCAATGTACCTCTCTGGGGTGATTTTCAGGGAGGGGAAGGAGATTCGAATATAGTCAGGTATGGAAGGCTTCACGCCGCTGTTCCCGACGAGAATGTCGCGGAATTCTGGAGGTATATCCGCGAGACGCACAAGCTCGTTTGCTTCCTCCGCTCGTAGGATGAAGTCGACACCCTGCCCGGTGGCGCTGTCAACTATAATAGGTAGTCGCAAGAACCCCCCCAAAACGCGCTCATCATTGAGAAGAACGCATCTAGTCATGTCCGCAAGATGTTGTAGCCGCGGTGCGGGGTGCAAGGTGAGCGTAGACATAGACGACGACATCTGAGTGTGCGCCCACCAGTACACACATGACACAACAGCGGCAGTGGAGTCAGGACGCCGCGCGGGGCGCTGCGTGCACCGACTCCTCGCGCTCGCGCGGTGGACGACGCGCATGCGGCGCTCGGGGGTACAGGTACGAAGGGGAGCGCGGCGCTGGCGGTGCGGCGAGCGCGCGCGGAGAGACGCCATATCCTCGTACTCGGCGAGCGCGAGATGAGGGCACACCGGGGCGCGGGTGTAGCGCGGGCACGCGCGCATGTGCTGCCCGTGGCGTGCTGCGAATCGTGCGAAGCGGTCCCGGACGCAGCAGCCCCAGCGGCGAGTCCCCCTGCTCCCGGCAAGCGCGCTCGTGGGATTGTGCGTGAGCCCCGAATAAGGACCCGTACTCGCGCTCACGCGCCGCGCACCGCTGCGTCCTCCGCGCGGGAACCTACGTCGAGCTAGTCGGTATCTAGTTTCCTTATTTCCCCAATAGATTTCGTTTCTGCCGTCATTTGCGCGAAACATTTAGCGCCGCCCTGTGGGGTAACGAGTGGAGATGGCTCACTAGTGGGGATTGCGCGTTGATGTTTCCGCAGCTGGAGATGCATTGAGGCCGCGGTGAGTCCAGATGAGAATCTGACACGAACGCACAGGTATAATTTGTAGTAAAATTGGAATTCAACTCGAAGAACCTTTGCTTGAATTTCACTCGTCCTCGAATCTTGGTCAAAAAATAGGCATCGCTTAATGAAATCCTGCCATCCGATCATTGGCTGCTCCACAACTCTCAGCCAATCAAGTTGCAGGATCTCAAAAAATGGTTCATATTTTTTGATCACTAATACACTCTATTACCACACTACGAAAAACAGTTAGTCGGCGGACGTAAAGGGACGTAGCATACCGAGTTCCGTTGTAGAAAGTCCCGCGTGGCTCGCTGAGCCGGGGGCAGTGCTGCCCGCGAATCACGGAGGCGGTGCTGATCGGGATCCCCCGCATGGCCCTGGAGGGCCTTGTGCTTGTGCGGACGCCGCGGCCGCTGCGCACGCGGCTCAGGCCTCAGGCCTTGAAGCTTGAAGCTTGAAGGCCGACACAAACGCCAGGATCTTGAATCAGCTCTTGAATCAGAATCGCATCCCCGTGCCGCCTGTGTTTTCGCAGCGGATGTCGACCGTGTCCGAATCGAACGCATGCTGGGCCCAGGCTTGACGGCTAGAGCCACGTTTCTTCCTGTAGTCTGAGGCCCGACGTGGCTTTTCGTTGGCTACGGGGCTTCGATCTCGGTGGATTCAAAACAGCTCAAAATGGTATTTTGGGCAGGTATGGACAGACATACTACACCCGCCTCAAGCCTGGGCTCAGGCCAAAGCCAGGCCAGGCCAAGCCCTCCCGGCGGGCTTGGGACTCAGAAATTTCAAGCCTGAACCCGCCCAAGCCAGGCCAAAGCCCAGGCTTTCAGGCCAAGCCCCGCCTCGCGTCAAAATTACCATAGTAGTGTTGGCAGTATCCTGGAGTGCTATATAACGGAGCGCGCCGCTGAGCCGCCCTCGTGGTTTTCTTCTTCCATTTTATGACTTGTCTACTAACTTTCGCCCTTTTTGCACTCGCTTCTTCTTCGTCTGCGGTCCCCAATCTCGAAAAACGGGTGTCTGGCGTGACCTATTCCTCGGTTGGCATCAATGGCAGCACGTTCGATTACATTGTCGTCGGCGGAGGGCTGACGGGCATGACCGTCGCCGCACGGTTGGCTGAGAGCCCCGCCATAACCGTCCTGCTCATCGAGGCAGGCCAAGACGACCGTTCAAACGCGGAAGTCTATGATATCTACAACTATGCCCAGGCCTTTGGTGGGCCTATGGACTGGGCATGGAAGGCGGAGCAAGGAAAGGTTATTCACGGGTGTGCAACTATATATTCCCTTACGCACGATGACATCTGATCTTTTCGTTCACTAGCGGCAAAACGCTCGGCGGAAGCTCCTCCATTAATGGCGGCCACTGGACTCGAGGGCTGAACGCCCAATATGACGCGTGGTCGACGTTGCTTGAAGCCGATGAGGCCAGCGTTGGATGGAACTGGGCTGGTCTTTTCGGTTATATGAAAAAGGTGTGTAACCACCCCGATGCCTCCCGAATCTCTGCCGATGACTGTCCCAGGCCGAGGCATTTTCCGCCCCCAACTCGCAGCAAGCTGCGAAAGGTGCACAGTCGATCGCATCGTACCACGGAACCGCGGGACCCGTACAAGTCACGTACCCGGACCTCATGTACGGCGGCCCACAGCAACCTGCATTCATCGACACCATCGTCGGCCTTACCGGTAATAACTCTCCACTTCCGCGCGTAAACCAGAATATTTAAGCCCCATTAAGGTATCAGCCATTTCCAAGATCTCAACGGCGGGACGCCCAACTGCGTCTCCATCACTCCTCTCGTACGTCCATGTGCCGCTTTGATCTAAACTCGGATTCCGATGGAGCATAATTCAGAGTATGGACTGGCACCGCTCAGACTACCGTTCGTCCTCGGTCGAAGCGTATTTGACACCCGTTGAGAGCCAGCGGACCAACTGGGTCACCCTCGGACAGCACATCGTGCGTATTTATTATTCTATATATGTGCGCCAACTTAATTGGAAGTAGGTGACCAAAATTAAATGGTCCAACCCCGGAAGCGTGCCGCTCAAAGCTTCTGGTGTCGAATACGCGTTCTGGACGAACAGCACCACGCGTTACAACGCCTTCGCGCGCCGAGAGGTCATCGTTGCGGCCGGTGCGATCCAGGTGCGTCTTTCCTTTCCTTTCCCCTCTTCCGAATACTTCCCAACGCCCTATCCAGACCCCCGCCCTCTTACAACTCTCCGGAATCGGCGACTCGAGCGTGCTGGGCCCTCTCGGCATCACCACCCAGGTCGACCTGAAGACGGTCGGTAAGAACTTACAGGAACAGGTCAGTTAACATATATCCCGTTTTTTTCAGCCCGAAACTGATGGAACGACGTAGACTGCGAACGCGCTCGGCGCCAACGGGAACGGTTTTGGCACGGGCGGCAGTGGGCCATCGGACGCCATTGCCTTCCCCAACATCTACCAGCTCTTCGGCTCCCAGGCTAGTGCCAAAGTTTCGCAAATCCAGGGCAACCTCTCGACTTGGGCCACATCGCAAGCGGGCTCCGCACTGTCCGCAGCCGCTCTGCAGCAGATATACCAGGTCCAGGCGGATCTAATCATTAACAAGAATGGTAAGGGTTTGGTCTCTGGATCTAGAACAGGCCTGATTCATGCACATGTAGCCCCAGTCGTCGAGCTGTTCTATGATACTGGTTTCCCCGAGTACGTTTGGTCTCCTTTTGTTCGAGGATGACTGACTCACTAATTTTCCAGTGACCTCGGCATCGACATGTGGCAGCTCCTCCCCTTCAGCCGCGGAAGCGTTAAAATTACAGTGAGCAATCCTACTCATTTTCCATAAGACAATCGTGACTGATACCTTGTTTCAATGAAGTCGACGGACCCCTTCACGTACCCCACCATCAAAGTTAACTACTTCAGCGTCGGGATGGACCTTGACATGCAGGTCGCCGGCGCGCGCCTTGCTCGCCGCATCCTCACCACCGCACCTCTCAGGTGAGCTTCCCATTTGTCCCCCCGGCCAAGATTCTAACTGACTGTGAACCCGACAGCTCTCTGTCGACAGGCGAGACCGTCCCCGGCAACGCCGTCCCCGACGACGCCGCGCGCGGCTCGGACGCGGCGTGGCAGACGTGGATCAAGAATGGGTTCTCGTCCGTCGCGCACCCGATCGGGACGGCTGCGATGATGCGGCGCAGCCTCGGCGGGGTCGTCGACGCGCAGCTCAAGGTGTACGACACCGCGAACGTGCGTGTCGTAGACGCGTCTATCCTCCCGCTGCAGATTAGCGCGCATTTGGGCTCGACGCTGTTTGGAGTTGCGGAGAAGGCGGCAGATTTGATCAAAGCGGCACAGTAAGCTGGGACTCGAGTTTCGTTCGAATGTCGCGAGAAGGGAATGCTTTTTGACTTTCGATGTGACAGACTTTTTAGCTATCCACGCTCTCCTAAGTATATGGCAGTCACTTTGTACATTTAATAAAACACCACTAATATTTTGATTTTCACACATTTTTGGGGATCCTTCTACCTCGCTAATGGTCAGCAGGGATGGTTTAATCAAGCTGCCCAAGAACTGAATCAACACTGCATCGCATCAACGCATGATCGCGATGTTCAAAGAAGATCGTGGATGGGAGAGGAAGCCTTTGGCTTGTTGTCGAGGGCGCATCTCTGCCGCAGCACAGAACCCAAGGCCCCTGAGCGGAAAATGCCTGTGACAAGCCAGGCGTTAAGCAAGTTAGAAACACCCATAAAACCAGCTTCAAGTGGAGCGTGAAAGCCCGTTGTTCTGCGTGCATTTGCCACTATGAACCACTGAGCTTCAGGGAGCGAACTCAACAGAAGGTTCTGGCTTACAACGGCTTGCTCTCCAAATGTCGTTGACCGTAAATTTGCGACCAGGGACTTTTCGACCTCGATGACGACCCACTGACAAAATTTGTGTATTGGTCTGTCGACGACGCCGACTTGCGCTTGGTGTCGTTGGTTTGTCATTGTTCAATTATTGTTGTCTTGAACCGTGAGAACTCAAGAATGGATCAAATAGTGTGACAGTCACACGCTCACGTTTTTGCGCAGCTCCACCATGGCATCTCAAGTTTCGATAACAGTGCGTTTTTGTCATGATAGTGGGTTCCTCATCGATAGGTATAACGCTGTACTGATGCAATTTCCAGGCCCCGATGTTTGCGCGACGACGTTGTGTTATTATTTGAGCACCAAGATCCCATTCGAGATACTCTTTCGGGCTGTGACTCGGAAAGCACGTAAATCATGCGGTTTATGACATTTACGACTAACTGTATCATCATAAAGAAAGAACTCAACCACGGTATGACTAGCATCGTCCACCAAAGTCAAAATCCCGACCTATTTATTCCCCACAGAGCACGATTTATTATTTTCAACGAGAGCAAGGTCTTGGTCAAGGATGGTACGCCAGAAACGGCGGGAATTTTTCAATGATAGTCGTTCAATACCTCCATTCTCCAAGCAGGTAGACATGAAAACCGGGGATATCATTACCTGCACTCTTTGCATCGAGGTCAAAATCGAGAGTCCAGATAGAGGTGAGACTCAAGAACAAGTACAATCCTGTCTTCAGTCGATTAATCCGATGGTTCAGCCGCCGTCGTTTTCGATGTGGCCCCTTGGGGGACCTTGGCGGGTGTGGCGATGGTATATATCGTACGAGTTGCTCATACCTTATCGTGACCGTGGCTGTCTTGACTAACATGGATATAAAAATATCCACAGTCGCTCCAAGGTAAGCTTCTGTTGGATGGGTTGTTCTGTCGGTCACGGCAGGCTGTCGCAGACCTTGTATTTTTCACACCCCATGGCACCCTCGCCAATGAACAAGCATTGCTTTCAAGTGTGAGCACCCGGGCTCTTGATTCTTAGTCCACTAAACTTCTGTGAAAATAGATCGATACGCAGGACGTCACGCTCACGGCATGCACGAATGAAGATGGACTTCCGCCGACGACTACAGTTCCCCCCGGTTCGCACTCCTCCTCGTGGCTCCGGAACATGGGAAGCAAGGTTTTCCCGCCAGAAATAGCTATTCAGACCTGGATAAATGAGGTGACCAAGGCCGAAGCTCGACTTGCAGGGCGAATTATCAGGCAATGGCCAGAAAGCTTGGAGGATGATGCAGACAGTGATCGTCAGTGCTTCCTTACTCAGATTTTTGCTATGGAGAAGTACAGTTCGCATGCGCACACGGGATATTGAGCAGGACCCCTTCGCGCAACGCTACGGTCTTGACCAAGAAATTGAGATATCACCGCACTCAAAGGTGCATTGGAGATTTGGAGGACAGACTTAATTAGTGAATGGGACAGCAGCCAACAACATCGACTGAGGCGCGGCCTTCAAGAACCGAATTCTCTTCAAGCAGCTCTGCATCAAAACCGGGCAGCAAGGCTTCTTCGAGAAGCAAAAATCATTTCCTGGTCGGCGCACAGATAAATACGTGGAAACCTCTGACTCCAGGCTGTCAAAAATATCCTGAGGGCCATCTCGGTACCGTCGCGGTCTGGGACATCCTCAGGGTGCCGATTGGCGATACCCTGTCGCCGGTTGAGATTATAGAACAGTGGAAGGAAGATCGGAAGAAACGTGGGTCACATGTCTGCGTACTTTTCTCTGGTTGATAGACGAAAGCAGCGGCATCAAGGAACCAGGAGAAAACAAATCCTTCAACTTCCTGAATCCTTTCAGCACGGTAGCTAAATCTTCTTTGCTCTCGCCTTTTCATTAAAAATATTACTCAAGTCGTATGGGAATTCAAGCTCTATGGAGAAAAGCAGCACGTAAAGCCGGCGCTACAGAAATCGAATTCGTCAATGAAGTCGATGATGAAGAGGTGCCCCCCAACATCGGAAGGTTGTTCGTTTATCTCGAGCGAAACTATCGTTTGTGAGTTACTCTGAATATCCAGATTAGAAACATATTTAGCCTGATTACACAGTGAAGTGGGAGTGAACCCCGAAATCGCACCCTTCACCGGACAAGCGGAGGTGGCTGTGCTAAGCGCACTTGCCATCATAAACCAAGCTTTAGCGAGCGAAATCAACCGGAATATAGTCGGGTTCTGGTTCTCACAACCTTGCTCTCCAATTCTACTGACCATTTGACGACCAGGAACTTTTCGACTTCGGAGTCAACTCAGAAGTTGTGGAGTGCAACATTGTGAGTCAATCCCCGCACAATTTATGCTTTTGAGTTACATGTGACTTGCGTCCAGCTTTGCGCGTGTTCCTCTGAATGTGCCAATCGCATCGCTTAATGGCCCAGAAAGATCGCAATCCAGATTTTTAAGACGGGGAGACGGGGCTGGGGTGCACGTGTTGCGGCCGACATCAAACAGGGAGCTATGGTTGGAATATACACCGGGTATTAACTATTTTTCGAGTCTTACTTACATGGAAGACTCATCCTTCGGATCCTCGTGTTTTCAGGCTGATCGTGTCCGTAGGGTCGCGTTTTGTGTCCATTCAACCATTGATTTTTTTTTAGACCACGACAAGAGGCTGAAATTTTCTCCAGCTTTAGAGCTTCCTATTGTTTTGACTTGGATGCGCTGGAGGATTCCATCAAAACACCGAAGAACTCATATAATGTCGATGCTTTTGCACGCGGTACGTGAAGTTGTTTCGATCTTCCATACTAGGATAACAATTGCTCTTGGTAGGAAACTGGACTCGATTTATCAAGTGATTCATGCGACTTGTCTCACCATAGCTAATCTGATATTCGCGGCCGCAGCCACTGTTGCGAGCCCAACTTAAAAATCGTTCCAGTGATGTACGATAGCGCGCCGCAGGTGAGGGCAACTTTCCTTTACACTGAGAGTGCTCCCGACATTCCTCAGGACAATCTACCATACCTGGCATTCGTCGCTACAGAAAACATCACTGCGTATTCTGAGCTTACATTTGACTATAACCCTGCCCGCCAGCGCGAATGGAAGACGAAAAAATATAAAGAAAAGGGGACGACGAAGAGAAAGCGGATCAAGACCGAGACGTGCTGTCTGTGTGGTGCCAACGAATGCCGCGGATGGCTTGTAACCAACACAGACCGTAATACCTTCCCCTTTGTCGCGAATCCCAGATATTAACCATTACTGTGTCTTTTTTCATAGTGCAGATATCCCTCCAAACATTTCCGAGAGCTGGTTCAGAATTGCGAGTAAATAGCTTTTCGATGTCGCGGGCTGGCGTCTTAACATTGGGCAGACATATGCTGTTGATCAGAACTCGAACATCGCAGTGGCATTCTCTGGTAGAAATTTTACAAGTACAATTCGTAGTGAACATGAATTTAGGAGAACGGACCGACTTGCCTACCACTCACTCAACATATGCTCGAATTCCTCGAGATGGGACACAGCCCAATGCAGACGCTCCGCCATGCCTTCCGCTGGTTCAAACACCCACTTGACGAAATTCCTGTCGCGCGTATACCAACTTCTCATTTGGTAGAACATTTCCGCGTCCCGCTTCTGTTTGTCAGCCAACTCCTTCTTTCCAACCATCCCAGCCAATCGGCCAGATATGTCGAGGAGCATTGGATACGTGAGCATGCTCTGCAATTCTTCATCCACATACATCTGAACGCATTGAAGCATGTCAGCCAAAAGTTTCTCGGGTGCGTCGATGGATGCTGAAAGATGCGTTGCGAGGGTAGACGGCGTATAGGTCGCTATCGCCATCCGACGTTGATCCGACCCATCCGGAGGATTCGTGCACACTGAGCAGCCGCACGAATCCATACAGAAATGTAGAAGGTTTCTTCGATACGCCTTTGGCGCCTCCAGTCCGCAGTACCTCGTCGATATCTCTTCTCCCTCCTTGATATCTCGGACTGCACGGACCACAAACGAGAAGGTGGGGAAATCGAAGTCAGCCACAGTGTTCGGCGAGCAGCTATATACGCAACTCAACTGTTAGCCAAAAGAAACGCGACTCTGATAGCATACGTACCTATGGTTGATGCGGGACGCCTCCAAATACACGCCACGATAGTCTCCGACTGACCACTGCTTGTTCGGACCTCCGGGTAAGTTGGGGGGAAGCTGAAAACAGTTGGCGGTTGCGATTCGTATCAAATCACCAGCCGCCGACAACCTGTCGGGACCTTTTGCGAGCTTGCGATATGCGATGCGGTCCTGGACACGCATCTCATCCAGGGCCACACCAAACGCAGCTTCCAGTTCCTCGGAAGTGGACCGAAATCTATTAGGATATACGAGCGCGGGACGTTCGGAGAGTACGAGGTCGCCCGCTTTAAGCGCACGCTTTGCGAACATGCCCAAGCCCATGTTCCCGGTCGCGTGGATCTCGTACGTGGGCTCGAGTGGGTTTTCCATCGGGAGCGGGAAGTTGGGCTGGGCGGAGATTATCTGTGCAACGACGGGTTCCGCAATCACAACAGAGTTAGGCTTCTCCTTCGCGGGCAGCCGCATGAATTGAACTGTCTCGGAGGATGGCCGTTGCTGTTCTGCGACATTCGGGTGATTATGAGCCGCAACCTGAAGAGCAATTGAGTTACTTCGCCTACCCGACATCATGAAGGCAGGAGCAATCCTTGGACTGAGAGGCCTGTGTGTCCGTCGTCACGGAGATAGGATACGGTGAGGCTGTAAGTCTGAGCGAGTCTCGTGCGGCTGTCTATCAATGGACGCACTATATCCTCCGAGGTGCTGTTGGCCAGTTGTTGGCCGAACAGTTGAGCGCTGGGGATACGACAAAAATAACCCGTCTCCGTCCATGATCCACAGCTAAGCGCGCAAGGAATACACTAAGGGCCTGATCGGCAACCTTGAATTCACGCCTGAATCCGGAAAAGTCACGATCAGTCACATTAATCACACTATTCCCGAGCCTCCATTTCCGCCACCCAAAGCACCACTCTACGCGTCCCCATGCCCGCCGCGCACGTAGTGCATCGAACCGACGCGCACAAGCTATCCCCGGAGCTCCTTCAGCTGATCCAGCGCCGCCGCCGTGCTCTAACCGCCGCCACGCTTGCAACTGTCTTTTGTGCTGAACATCTCTTGCATCTCGAACGCCCGATTCCCATACCTCGTCACACATCCATCCTCACAGGTCAGGATTGGCTTGATGAAATCATCAATGGCCATCCAGAACGGTGTCTCGACCAGCTGGGGATGTATCCGGCAGCTTTCCTGTTGCTATGCTGGGAATTAACCAGAAACGGAGCTCTTGCTGACAGCCGATACATTACTGCGTCGGAACAAACAGCTATATTCGTCTATTGGTTTGTGCACGCAAGCAGCCAGCGGGACTTGATGGAGCGCTTTCAGCGGTCGAACGACACCATCAGCAAGTACACAAACCTCGTACTCGACGTTGCAGTGGATGAATTCTACCAGAAATATGTGCAGAACCCCGCTGACTCCACTCCCCCGAAAATTGCCGACAATCCCGCCTATTTCCCCTTCTTTCGCTACTGCCGAGGCGCTGTTGACGGCACACACATCAATGCTTTCGTGCTCGCTGCTGATACTGTGCGCTACCGAGATCGCCATGGAGCTATCACCCAGAACGTCCTGGCGGCGTGTGATTTTGACCTCCTCTTCACCTACATAATGCCTGGGTACGAAGGAACGGCTGCGGATGGACGCCTTTTCGATACTGCGCGCCGCAACGGATTTGCGTTACCACCCTATCGCTATTACCTCGGCGACGCAGGCTTCCCCAATTGCGACCTCATTCTTGCCCCGTTCATCGGTACGCGCTATCACCTGAAGGAGTGGGACAGCAGCGGGTGCGAGCCAGAGACGCCGGAGGAGCTGTACAACCTTCGGCATTCACAACTTCGAAACGTAATCGAGCGAATATTTGGTGTTGCAAAGCGGCAGTTCCCCATCCTCATCTCTTCCCCCGAGTGCTCGTACGATGTCCAGGCAAAGATTGTGGCGGCGGCGGGAGCTCTGCACAATTTCCTTTGCATCCATGACCAGCTCAACTCATTTGCGGCGGAAATAGACAATCAAGACGAGTATGATCCCGACGCCCACCCATTTCTTGTCGGCGCAGTCATTCCGGAGGCTCACGTACTTGCAATCACGGAGGAGGAGACACAGAGAGCAAACACGCGGCGGGAGGGAATCATGATGAGCATGTGGGCTCAATACATTGCAGAACGTGACGAGTAGTACAGTGATGTAACGACGAAACAGCTTGTTTATCGAAGGAATACAGACGATGCGAAGAATGCAAGTGGTTCCGGGATGAGCACGATGAGCAACAAAAAAAACAACTACACCCAATTGAATGGTATCTCCATCTCCTTCTCGGTCAACACGCGCTTCAGCAAGGCGATGCGCTGGATACGATGCACGGTTTTGATGAAGACACGTGCGCGCATCTCGTTCGCGCTCAACGCATCCAAGAACAGGGCATAGTATTCGCCTTCGGGATCGTCGGGGAGAAGGGTGGGGTCGTCGGTAAAGGCATCAACGATTGCGTCGACGTGCGAGGTGTCGGCCTTGGTGATGATTGGTGCAGACATGCTCTGGCCGATTAACTTCAGACCGCGCGCGATCTCGCTCCCTGTTTCAGCATTGCGGGACACACGACGCCCTCCCGAGCTCGAGGTGGCCGAGGCCGAACGATCGCGGTCGCGTGCACCAGCCTTTGACTTCGGCTGGTCGCTGTTCTCGATCTCTTCCTCATTGGCGACGGGGTCAGGGAGGCGGCGGCGTTTGGCGGCGGGGGGAAGGAGTTCGTCGTCGTAAGGCTTGGGGGAAGCGGGTTGGTTGGGAAAGTCCAAATCTACGTTGATGGTGTCGTTGTGGAGGTTTTCGAGAGGCTGGCGGGGTCCTTTGCGCTTCTGGGGGGACGACGGGGAGGGAGGAGCAGCGGAAGTGGAGGCAGGAGCGGAGGCGGGAGCGGAGGCGGAGGCAGAAGCAGAAGTAGAGGCAGATGTGGATGTGGATGCGGAGGATGACTTGCTTTTTTTGATTTCGACTTTGCGAGGTGAAGGACCTTGTCACCGGTGGCCCTGTTGCCGCCGAAAAGCTGTGCGAGGCGATTGTAGTATGGGCAAGGTCTCTTGAAGCATTTTGCGTACTTGTCTCCATATTGCTACGTTCCATTAGCTCAGAATTGGATGCGAGATTCAGCTCCACGCACCTCCGTGAATTTCTTCACAAAATCCGACTCAGCAGTAGCCTTTTTCTCCCCGTCGTCCCACCCTACTCCGCTCTTTCCACGCACGAATTCATACTCTTCAAAGATGCCTTTTACCTGAGGAGGATGAGTGCGAAGCAGTGAATGAAGAGATAATAATCACGTAGCGCATCCGGTTGCCGACATTGTCAGTCGTACGTTTGGGGCGCGTCGGGAATTGCTTCGTGAGGGCGGTGGAGATGGCAGTGAAGGCTTTGGCCCTGAATCCGTTTCCGCTCAGGTACTTGGTCGTATCACTTTGCAAAACCTCCAGTGCGTAGTCGGTTTCGGGTCCTGTGAAATTCAAAGAGCTTGAGGCATTGTCCGGGATGTCGCGGGCGACGTCGTCGTTGGCAGACTCAGCAGAGAGGGTAGGGGGGTCAGGGGAGGCCATGGTGTGGCAGTAGGTGGGGAGTTGGTGGTGGCCGCCAGCAGCAGTCGAGGGACGCGAAGAAGAAGCGAGAAGACGAAGCGTGACAGAAGCGTTACAGGAATTCCGGATTCAGGCGTGAATTCAAGGTTGCCGATCAGGCCCTAAGTATAACGGAGA
Source organism: Mycena vulgaris (assembly GCA_029204335.1). Classification (NCBI taxonomy): domain Eukaryota; kingdom Fungi; phylum Basidiomycota; class Agaricomycetes; order Agaricales; family Mycenaceae; genus Mycena; species Mycena vulgaris. The sequence continues at coordinate 414,164 of JARGYA010000073.1, read as the reverse complement.
TCCAAATGTTTCGCCAGTGACTTCAAGCTTTGAGAGAAGGAGAGGTGGCTTTGCGAGATTCGGAGGGTTGTTGGAGTAGGTGACATCACCAGAGTGTCAAAAGTTTCTTCCAACGGGAATGAAGCCAGCGCCGAGCTGGTCAGTGGTGAGCAGAAGTCGGGAAGGTCCGGCAAAATTTGAATGTTTGATCCGAGATGATCCGACCTTTGACGGTTGCACTGATATGCGGCTCAGGTGTACATGACACACTCCCTCTGATCATGTCCAAGTCTCCGCCGTTACTTCCTCAAAGCTCCGCGGGGCCTATCCCGCATCATGTCCTCCTCTCCCTAAGGCTCTGGCCACGTCTAAGATGCATCTCGACACCACCTGGTGCGAGGGAACTATGAATTTTCTCGTCTTCAGCGTTGCATTACCTTGCTGTACACTTGCTATCTACTACATGTCCAAGCCCGAGAATCGCGGGGAACTCGTATTTGAAAATGGCTGCAAAACATCATCGAATTCCCCTTCTCCTTCACACTCAGTTCATCTTCCTTGATACTCGGGACACCAAAATCGGATAAAATGGAGGACGGCTCGGCATCCGACCCACAAGCAGCTATTCCTCAGCGATAATGGTTCAATCCATCTCCAACATCACTACTGCCGCGACCGCAGCGCTCGTCATGCGTATCCTCGACTTCAAACAAGAGAATAGCTTTGACCTTACTAGCGGTGCCAGATGTCTCGACTTCACCCCCGTTCAAATGGTCAAGGCCATTCCTGGGCTCGAAACCCAGGAAGTACGCACAATCCCGCCAACAATATCCTCAAATCGATTATTGAACGAAGCTGGATAGTGGACTGTGACTGCTGGCCCCCACAGGACCTTCCAGATTGCCAGCCGCAAGTGCAACACATACCTGACGTACCCCGGGGCCGGATCAGTCGCATCTGCTTGGCGTGCCCAAGCCATGACACGCTCCTGAGCTAGTTCTGCGTGGTATCTGCAGCTACTTAATCCAGCCGTCCCCACTGGACCGTGGAAGTAAGCAACCGGTCACTGACTGCACCATGGATTCACACATATAATTATAGTATCATCGAAACTTCTAGCTTCGGGGCGCTTACTGCCTGGGAGCAAAACCCTAGCAGCGTGCTTTCGAACGCCCCAGTAAGTTTCAAACCCAACCGCAGCTTCGGTTCAAAATACTGACTTTGAGCAAAGATCACGATGGAAGAGTCGAGTCCAGATGATAAGCGCCAGCAGTTCTGGGTTGTTCCTGGTGCGCACTTGGCTCATTCACTAGAAAGATTCCGTTCTGACGAAGATGATTTCCTCTCAACGTTATTTCTAAATTGTAGTGTAAATAGTGTGTCGTCGCACCCCATCTTCTCAAGTAGAAATTCAGTGTATTCCCGCCCGAATGAAGCACAACTTCAAGTCGAGGTCGCCGCGTGGATCTTATGCGCCACTGCTGCATCGCGTCGCCTGGATTGGTATAATTCATACGGCTGCCTGGCTTCCGTGCCTTCACTGTAAACGACCTTAGGTGGCAGATATGTCTAGTTATTTTCGCTTCAGGGACGAGCTTTTCCGGTATGGTCGCGTGTTTTTCTTTTATTCATTGGTTGGTGGCGTTTCAGAGGTGCGAATCTTTCATTTAATAATAACTCTCTTCCGCAGACTGTCTTAATCAGTCAGCATTACGTTGATCACCCTCGTGGACTGTGGGTTCCCCTCGAACCCTGTGCGATAATTGACCAGACGCTTCATCAGAGCTCAGCGGAGCGGCGCCGAGACCGAATTCCATCGGAGACGGCTTGAATGCACTGAGAGTGGGAAGCCGCAGGAGCCAACGACGTCGAGAATGATGGACGACCACGAGAATCACGGAGGGCAGCACATTGTACACCGTTGGATTCGGATGTTCCGTTCGCACCCAGTTCATCCTCCTTAATCTTCGGTCCTCAAATGGTACAAATTCAGAGGAAGACACCTAGCCAGCAGAACTTCCTCAATTGAACACACTGAGGATGGTGCAACTCATTTCCAACTTCACCGCTGTTGCGACTGCAGCTATTGTTCTGCAGATCTCCGACTTCACAAGAATGAATAAATTTCAGCTTGTGAGCGGTGGGTGTACCGACTTCACTACCGTTCACACCTACCAGAGCCCTGGGGACTTCCAGGAGGTACGCACATCACCGCCAAATGTGTATTATCCACTGTTTCATTAGGCTGGTTAGTGGTTCTTGACTGGGGGACCGGACACCTTCCAGATCGTCAACAACACATGCAATACATTCTTGACGTACACCGGAGCAGGGTCAGGTATCACCCTGGGCTCACAAGCCACGACGCGCTCTACGGCCACTTCTTCTTGGATTGTGGCACTCGCGGATCCTAATTCTCCTGTTGGCCCGTGGAAGTGAATAGAGTGGCTCATCGATTGCAATGGGATTTACACGTAGCATTTTAGCATCATCGATGCCTCCACCAACGCAGCTCCTACTGCCTACGACCGTTACCGTAACAGTGTGAACCCATTGCAGCCGCCCCTGTTAGTTTCAAACCACGGCTCCGATTCAACATTCTGACTCGGAGCATAGATTGTGCTGCAAGAATTAAATCACACCGGTACGCGCCAACAGTTCTGGCTCCTTGCTGGTGCGGATTTTAGCCCATTTTCTCTATGTCTCATGCACCGATAAGGGTTGCCTTCCCGCTTTATAGCGTAAATTGTGTTGTAATGTCCCGAGAACAAATGGGATATGGGAAAACCGGGATCAAAACCGGGATCAAAACCGGCGGCATAGGCGGCAGATCAGCGGACTTTGAATTCTATGTAGTACCGTGTTCGGTCGCGCCTTTCCTTCTTGAACGCGGTGCGCTGGCATCCCCGCTGCACCGTGCAGCACTCCCTTTCCCAGTGCAACTATGCCCTTCCTGGGACACGCACCAGCACGCACCTGCGAATAAGGATGTCGGCATCTCACGGCAATTCAAACTTCCCGAATAGGGGCGATCGTTGCGCTCCGCTTCTAGACAAGGGTTTTGCGTACTGGAGAACGCCGCAGAGGCGAGAGGAGCAGAGGCCACATATTGATTTGGGCTTCGGCGGGTCCAGAGCCTCTCGGGTGGCCCGCCAATGTAATTTGTGAGGAATGATCCTGATAGGGTCCTATTATAGGGATACACTAAGCATTTGAAGAAAAATAGCTATGTACGTTCCCGTGCATAGTAAAAAATGGTAACGAAACCGAGAGGACATTTGCCGTATTTGTTACGCTGTCCCAGTGCAAGGCTGTTAGGTATAACAGAACTTGAAGAAAGCGGGAATATCCGGCTTCATCATGATGCCATGATCCGGTCTGATCCGATGGTTCAACATCCCGCAAACCAACTACAAGCCTGAGACGCTGGACCCTTCCAGTTACGTTTTAGTTCAAATGAGAAAACCAAATTCATAACGGGTTGTTTTGTCAGATCTTTTAACGCGGCCCGTAAACTAAGTTGGCGGTAATTTTGTCCCGATCACGGCGAACTCTCAAGCTAAACACGTCTGGAAGAAACGGAGACGGGTTGTCAAGATGTGACTCACTTTCCACCGTTGCATTCCTTCGGCGCTCCGTTCTCCCGTGTTCCAATAAATACCACTGCGACCGCGAGCTCTTTTCCCCGCACCATGATCTGGATCATGCGTACCACATTCACCCCTCTGCATGCCCTGGTTCTGGCATCGGTCGCTCTGGCAGCGCCCCTTACCTATCTTAAAATTCGACACACGTCTTCCATCGACTATAGCTCATTTACTGCCGACCCGTCGCTGAATGCCACAGCCCTCTACGACGCAGCAAAGCGAGCAACGAAGACGAAGATGGAAAATTCAAGTTATCTCACGGATCCAGACACAAACTATACAACACAAATATACGGCGACTGGATTCACCTCCAAAATGTTTCGGCGTTCCACTTCATGGCCGATATGGACATAGATTGCGATGGCGTTGATGTCAGTTAGGATTTCCCGCCTGCTCTGGGATTATACTGACCTATCATTTGTAGTCGAGTTGCTCAGTACGGCATAATTAGTTCTCCGTCTTTCGATTGACCCTCAAGAATAATAGGCAAACAGCGACGTTCAGACAGAGACTACGTTTGGCGCACTTGACGCGAGCAAGGTGCCATGGTTTGTGTTGCCCCAAAGGTTCGCCGATGAGCAGAAAAAGTTGCTGAAACCAAACGCGCTTGGTGCCATCATCTGCGATGGTAAAATTATCTACGCTATCTTTGGTGACACGAAGTGCGGTTTGAAAATTCCGAGTATTCAATCGCTGATTTTCACTTTGATTGTGTTGCAGTGGTGCGGACCCTCTAGTTATCGGGGAAGGTTCCCTTCTCCTCGGTCAGGCATGTTTCCAGAACAATACAATCAAGATCGACGGCAACCATGGACACGACCAGCGGGATGTAGCATGTCAGTCCAAAACTCTCTTCCTGCGTTGTAAGGCCGACTTATTGAACCACTGTGAAGATATTGTCTTCGGCCAACAGGTCCCAACGGGTATTGGGAAGAACACCATCGATCTTGCTGCGCTCAAAACGCTCGGAGATCAGCAAGTTCGTCTGCTTGCACAGGAGCTCAATCTGTGAGGGCTGTTGAATGTCCGCGACGTGGACTGCACAGTGGAGGGAATGATAGCACCGAGTCGTCCCCTAGAAATGCCGATTTCTGTAAGGAAATAGAATGCCTGTGATGCGCCGGAAATTCGCTCAACCTCACAGATATGTGGCTGGAACTTTGTGCGCCGGATGAACCCCCAAATAACCACGTTAGCAGCATATTGCATTGAAATAACCCTCTACCGCGTCCACATACAATTATATTCGATGCCAAGGGATCACGTAGAGGCACAAAGGAAATGGGTTGAAAGCGAAGCCTTGAAGGCAGCAATGGCGTTGTCGATTTCCATCTCCCCACTACACAAGAACTTTCTCGCAGTCATCTCTTGGGTAATAAGAGACTTGATCTCATCAAGTTTCTGGACAATGTCCCCTGGATGTCCATCTGAGTCCTCCGCCGTCTTAAAGGCTAGGCCCCACGCACGGTTCCAAACAACGTCGCAGCGTCGGTGCGCAGCGCATGTAAGGCGACGCGTGAGATTTGGTACAGGTTGCTTCAGAAAAGTACGCCAACATCGTGAAAGCACCCAATTGCCGGAAAAGATTCGGAGCTTGTGGGTGGAACTGATGCCAGCCAAGGGGCCATCTGCCGCTCTCGCGGCTTGAAACGGGTCTGGGGTAACCGCAAGGCTGTCGAGAATAATACAATAGAGGTCGACGAGGAAGCTTCTGAGATTGAAGCTATCCGCGATGTCGAGGGCCTCCCTAATGGAAAATACATTGGATTGGATGTGGACGACCCACTGGCGCTTCAGGAGCCCGTAGATCCGTTCGTAAATGGGTGCATGGAGGGTGGTGCAGAGCGCGGCGATTTTAAGTATCATGGGGTATTGGGGTGCAGACAGCATTGCGGCGTAATGGATAAGTATATGTTCGATCGATTCGAGGGCCCAGAGTAGGCATTCGTGCAGGAGGTATTTGTGAGCGAAGGAGATAATCTCTCCATGTCCTCGACGGACATGCGGTGGATCTGAAGCTGACTTGGACTGGAAAGGAGGTCAGCATGCGGGATTGGCATCAATCTGGAACCGTACTTCGAATACGAGAACGACGAGTATGCCCGAAACTGAGTTGGAGTATCGCCGGAGAGAATAATGGGACCATTATCAATCTGACCCTCCGATGGAAGGGACCCAGCTGGGAGCTCAAACATGCTTTGGAAGATTGACGAATTGTCTGAGAGATGGTAGCGATGAATCTTGGGTCCAAGTTCGACTCAATGGGCGAAATACATATGGAGTGCCACGTACTTTGAATAAAGTATCCTCTATCCGGATGGTGCAGTCCCCGTCGGTCCTATAATATTTTTCGTCTTTCGATGCAGGCGACATCGACGAGTCGGAAGGCCCCGCGTCGCTAGGGGCTGATTTACGACGCTGGGGAGCAGGTTCCTGATCCAGGCTCGTGCTGTCACTCCTGGGCCGCACGCGAGATATACGTTCCATTCGATTGGGAGGTATTCGAAAGAATTTTTGCTTCAAAAGAGAGAGTTGGGAGAGAGAGACCCGCAAATCGGATATATGCGTCACGCGTGATGGTAACACTCTTGTAACGCGTGATGATGGAATCACTTTGTCTTTTTCACTCGAGCCGCCACCAGAAGAGAGCACATCAGAGTCGGGGCTCGCTGGCCTCCCAAACGAAATGATGCATGCAATTTCCGGACGCTTGGAATTCCGAGACCTGTTGGTTCTTTGTCGAACTAGCCGCCAGATCACGCAATTTGCGTCGAGTGGATTTATCGTTGCATAACATTGAAGAAGGCCGTCCAAGTGGTCCACTGGCCCAAAACGATTGTTTCGCGCCCTGAGGCCGCTGACACAGTCCACATTTTGTCCATGGAAACGTACGTTGTTTTTGTGCGCTATTTGAATTGTTAATCGACACGCACTGACAACCCATGTTGTCCGCGCTACCCTTTGAAGGGCTTCTATGCTACTGTTAAATCTGCGATTAGGAGACTCAAGAATGTCCGGATACTGGATCTCTTTGCCTCCCGTACCCTCTTCCGATTATGCTCCGATGCCTAGTTTCCTCAACTCTCCGAATGCGCTCCATTATCAGCCGAGCTCCTTTCATTTTTAGAACGGAATCGCACAATTTCCGATCTGAGGATCCGGGAAGCGAGAGAGGGACTCGATAACGAAACGGATCTCGACGTTTTCGAGCTCATCCTGCCGATCCACATGCCGAAACTCCGGTCCTTCAATGGTCCTGCGGCAATTGCGTATTCGGTTGTTCCAGGGTCTTTGACCTCACAACTGACGATGTACGGTGGAAATTGGCTTGCCAGGGGTTTTCCGGATGGCTTAACAGCCCTTGCACGTTCGAACGTCGATTTTATTAGGCTCAACATCGTAATTCAAACCTGGGACTGTTCATTTCTATCCAGCATTGGAAACCATTTGCCCCGAGTCAAACAGCTTATGATTATGTACTACGACGTCATGGAGCGTGAAGGGAAGGAGGTGAGTGCCCAAGCTCATACTGCACAACTACTTGACAGATACCAGCAATTTATTTCAACGGTTGTTGAGACTTTACGCTCTCTTCCTCATCTATGAGGCCTATTTATACTGGATCTCCTCACCGCTTCGCACAGCGATGATCTGGATGAGCAATGGGAAATTGTGCACCGATTGGGCGAAAATTCCCCTGCACTCGACTCTATCACTCTCCTAAGCAGCCTGTGGCTTTACTTTCCCATCGGCGCCGTCGGCGACGGACTATAGGCTGTCTTGCGTAAACAGTCTCCAGCATGGGCTCGGGATGGAGCGATTCAATCTCAAGTGGAGCTGTTGTTACTTTAACTTTGCCGCCTCTGTACTTGCGGTTCGCTCGCTCTCTCGCAGGTGAGGCTGGGCTCCTCATCGCGAGGACGGCGATAGAAAGTACCGGGGTGGTACCCGACTTCCTATTTTCGTGGGAGACTCAGCCGCCGTTATTATTTCCTGCTTAATATACTGGCCCATGTTTTCAAACCTATCGCTCTTCCGATAGGTAAACGAAACATTCTGATATGTTCTTCATTCACACTCTTTTTGTCAGCTGTCATTTACATGATACCTTTCTTGACGGTACGCCGAATGAATATTGAACGGTTTAACTTCGACTTGACAATGCTTTATCAGCTGGCTTCCATTCAATCAGTATCTATGTGTATGCCAATTCGGCAGGTTCAATCGTCCTGAGTTCCTTCACTCGCTTTCCCCCCATGACAGGGTCATACATACTCTGAAACGGCAGCGATGGATTGTCGTCTGGTCTGCTGCACGGATGTAAATTTCTCGATGGTACGTGAATCGATCAACTGTGTTCAACCGATGGTAATTGCAATCTCTCTCATTTAGCCGGCCGATATTGCACCGTACATACTCACGATTCGTTTATCGCTCTGTGTACTCGCGAATTTGATGCAACCATGTGCAATTATCTATTTACCGCGACATCCAACCTATTCTAAGATGAATGGCGACCAAAAGGTGAACCTAACGGAGGATTCAAACCTTCCTCCGCCTCGTGCATTCCCGAAAGAGCTACTTGATGAATGAACTCCTTTCGACATAGGTTCCCAGGAGGATTCGAACCTCTCGCGCCTCTTGCATTCCCATGACACAGCTCTTTCATGTTTGGAGGCGGGCCGCCGTGCCAGGACGGTGCTGAAACTCTTCGTTCTCATCCTGAATATGACTTGGGGATTAAATTCACGACGAAGCAATACTATTTCGTCGCGTCATTTCCCGAGGAAGGGTCGAACCTCCACCCGCCTCTTGCAATAACTTTCTCGTTCGCCCGTCATTCGTGGAGGCGGGGAGCCACGCCAGGACTTCCTTCAAAGCCTTTATTCGCAGTCTGAATAGGAGTGGGAGTGAAGCCAAAAACAACTTCTCGGCGCCATGTCCTAGGGAGGAGGAGTCGAACCTGCACCTGCCTCTTACAATAAATTTCTCGTTCGTTCATCATTCGTGGAGACGGGCCGCCACACCAGGACGTCGTTGAAAGCCTTCATTCGCAGCCTGAATATGAGTTGCATCGAATGCGCGGTGAATAAAAATATACGGTGTCGAACCATGTCCCGAGTAGGAGTCGAACCTCCGCCGCCCCTTGCACCACGGTTCGTCATTACTGTTGGGGCCGCCGTGCCAGGACGTTATTCAATCCCTTCATTCGTAGGCTGATTGTGTATGGGATTAAATGCATGCCGAGCCAAAGATTCCACCGCCGGATATGTCCTGAGGAGGAGTCGAACCTCCGCCCCCTCTTGCATTCGGCTGGAAGACGTCTGGTGTATGGTTGGAGGCGGGCCACCACGCCAGGACGTTCTTGAATGCCTTCATTCATATCCTGAATATGAGTGGGATTAACCGCGCGGTGAGCCAAAAAGACACGTGTTCTCTACCGCCCAATGTCCCGAGGAGAAATCGAACCTCCGCCCGCCTCTTGCGCAAATTCCCCAAGAATATTTTCGGAGTCGGGCTGCCTATACCAGGACGTCCTTGAATGCCTTCATTTACAGGTTGCATATGAGTTGGATTAAATGCGCGATGCAGCCAAAAGAAAACCGAGAGAATCGACAAATGTCCTAGGGAGGAATCGAACCTCCGCTCGCCTCTTGCAATGCATTCGAGAAGACCATAATTCGTGGGGGCGGCCTGCCTATACCAGGACGTCCTTGAATCCCTTCATTCGTATCCTGAACGTGAGTTGGATTAAATGCGCGGCGAAGCAAAAACTATTTCGCAGCCACATTGACAATCATGTCCCGAGGAGGATTCGAACCTCCGCCCGCCTCTTGCACCATGGCTGGAGGTCATATACCGTTGGAGGCGGGATGCCTATACCAGGACTTCCTTGAATCCCTTCATTCGTACCTTGAATATTTCTGGGATTAAATGTACGGTGAGCCAAAAAGACATATGTTGTCTGCCCAATGTCCTACGGAGGATTCGAACCTCCGTCCGCCCCTTGCATCCTATCGATTAAATTCATAGTTGGAGGCGGGCCGCCACGCCAGGACGTCCTTAAATCCTTTGATTCGCACCCTGAATATGAGTTGGCTTAAACAAAAGACGTGGACGAGCACAAATGTCCTAGGGAGGAATCGAACCTCCGCCCATCTCTCGGATCAAATTTGAACCTTATTGGTGGAGGCGGGCAGCCATGCCAGGACGTCCTTGAATCCCTTCATTCGTATCCTGAACGTGAGTTGGATTAAATGCGCGGCGAAGCAAAAACTATTTCGCCGTCACATTAACAATCGTGTCCCGAGGAGGATTCGAACCTCCGCCCCCCTGTTACGCAGTGCCGTTGAAATATTGTCGGAGGCGGGCCACCACGCCAGGACGTCCTTGAATCCCTTCATTCGTAGCCCGAATATCAGCTGGATTAAACGCGCGGGTGAGCCAAAAAGGCATGTGGTGTACCGCCGTATGTTCCGAGGAGGAATCGAACCTCCGCCCGTCGCTGGCCATGCATCAATAGGGTTATGGGTGGAGGCGGGCAGCCATGCCAGGACGTCCTTGAATCCTTTCATTCGAGAACATACGTGAATCAGGAAGTTCACGGAGTTCAACCGTGAACTCGGTGAACTGGGTGAACTCGTGAACTCATTAGATAAGCCACCCCTATCCAAATTGGGTAAGTAATGACACAAGATATTCATTTTACAGCAACATTGCGCAGGCCTTTTCTTCGTGTGCGCGAAGGGGACCGACCATTCGAGGCCCTCCCCTCCCTCGCTGCGCTCGGGGGGTCCCCCAAGCCGGGGCCTCTCAGGTCGGCACACTAAAGCCTCGTTCGCGCTTTTAAACACTATCCCGGTCCCGCCCCCCTTCCCCTCATTCGTATCCTGAACGTGAGTTGGATTAAATGCGCACGAAGCCAAAAGAATTGCCACGTCGATCGACTAATGTCCCGAGGAGGAGTCGAACCTCCGCCCGCCCCTTGCATTCTATCGATTAGACCTCATAGCTGGAGGCGGGCCGCCATGCCAGGACGTCCTTGAATCCCTTGATTCGCACCCTGAACGTGAGTTGGATTAAATGCCGGTGAAGGCAAAAAGAAACGACGGCCGCGCAAATGTCCCAGGAGGAATCGAACCTCCGCCCGCCTCTTGCAATAAGTGTCTCGTCCCTTGTTATTCGTGAATGCGGGCAGCCACGTCAGGACGCCCTTGAATACCTTCATTCGCAGCCTGAATATGAGTGGGATTAAATGCGCGGCGAAGCAAAAAGGGATGGCACGAATAGGGTAATGCCCGAGGAGGAGTCGAACCTCCGCCCGTCTCTCGGATAGGATTCGACCTCTATTGGTGGAGGCGGGCAGCCGCGCCAGGACGTTCTTGAATACCTTCATTCCTGCCTGAATATGGAAGCCAAAAAAGACGTGAAAGAGCATAAATGTCCTGGGAGGAATCGAACCTCCGCCCGCCTCTCGTACAGCAGCTCCCTACGAATTGGTGAAGGCGGGCTGCCTATACCAAGACGTGCTTAAATCCGTTGGTTGGTAGGCTGAATATGAGTTGGATTAAATGGGCAGCGAAGGAAAAGAAAATCGTCACCGCGTCATGTCCCGGGGAGGAATCGAACCTCCGCCCGCTCCTTGCATTCGGCCGGAAGAAGCCTGGTTTATGGTTGGAGGCGGGCTGCCACGCCAGGACGTCCTTAAAATCCTTCATTCGCAGTCTGAATATGAGTTAGATTAAATGGGCGGTGAGCCAAAAAGGCAAATATTATGTACCCCCGCCGTGTCCCGAGGAGGAGTCGAACCTCCGCCTGCCCCTTGCATTCGGCCGAAGAATCCCGGTTTATGGTTGGAGGTGGGCCGCCACGCCAGGACGTGCTTGAAAGCCTTCATTTGCAGCCTGAGTATGAAGGGTTCAATGGAGCGTGAATAAAACGACAATTCCTTCGCCTCTCATGTCCCGAGGAGGATTCGAACCTCCGCCCGCCTCTTGCTCAGTTGTCAGAAGACCACATAACGTTGGAGGCGGGCTGCCTATACCAGGACGTCCTTCAAAACCTCGATCTGCAGCCTGAATATGAGTGGGATTAAATGCGCAGGTGCGGAAAAAGACAATGGGGAGCCATGGGAATGTCCTAGGGAGGATTCGAACCTCCGCCCGCCTCTTGCGCAAATTCGCCACAAGAGAATTGTCGGAGGCAGGCCGCCACGCCAGGACGTCCTTGAATCCCTTGATTCGCATTCTGAACGTGAGTGGGATTAAATGCAGCGTGAAGCAAAACAAATTCCGCCGGCGCGCCATGTCCTGACGAGGAGTCGAACCTCCGCCTGCCTTTTGCATCCTAATCACGAAGCCTTATCTATAACGGCAGGCCACCACGGCAGGACATCCTTGAATAGGCTGACTGAATTACGTTGCTTCGTTTCCAAGCTGTAGTGGGCGCATGAAAGCAGTGCTGATATAGGGTTGTCAGCAAATGTGGCATTGATTGCTCACATGACTCGTCCCACAAATTTGGGCGGACTTTGAAAGGTGTTGTTCCTCCTCCTCCTCCTGCGACCTCCAATGAGCCTGTAGCCGTGTATCCTGTATTCTGTTGTTCCACCACTTGTTGTATCCCTCTTGCCTCCTGCTTCCACCATGTCCCAAGTACGTCAGTCAGCGACCCGATGCTTTCTTGACTAATACGTGTGCACTATAGCAGGACACCGCCGCCCTCAGCCTCCTCTCCCTCTCAATCGCCGCCTCCAATGCCCAGCCCATCCCGCTCTCAGACCCCAGTCCAGGGAATGCTTCCAGGAACCAGCAGGTCCAGTCTCATCACCGTCGTCTCTCGTCGACAGGCAGACGTAGGCGCCTGAGCGATGCTCGAGACGCAGCAACCCGTCCCACGTGCGTCGTACCATCTTTCTCGCAAGCCCATCCACTCAGCGGACCCGTAGATCCGCCGGCCTCTCCATGGCCGCCCTATCCCTCTCGTCGTCCTCGGCTTCGCCTCCGCCGCCGGTCTCCATGCCTGCCAGCGCCCCCGCGAAGAGCAGCACCCCCATCCCCATCGCACACACCGCCGCCGGCCGCAAGAAGCGCGGCGTCGACCACAAGTGCGAGTCATGCTCCAAGGTCAGCTCCCCCCACCGTACTCTTGTTCTCATTTCTTTATCTCTACACCTCCCCGTCCTTCCTTCCCCACGTCGTTCCCGCACCGAAGGCGAACTTTTCCCTTCTCGCATCAGCAGTCCCACATATATGTGATCTGCCATGCCAATCACGACTTGATGTCCATGCGGGATCATCTTCGCTTTAATTTTTTAATTTTTTCCCCTCTCGATTCTTTCCGTCATTTTTTTTGGTTACCATGTGCGCCCCACCCGCGCCCTGTCTCGGATTTTTTTCTATGGCTCCACACACCCCTTGTTTCGCATACGCTCCTTTCGAAGGCTTGCGTCAGCGCTTTTACGTACGCGGGGTCAGCAAGCTGCTGACTGTGGGCGCAGTACCTTGCTGGCGATGACTGGGGGCGGCGGTCTCTCTTCTTACCCCCGTCGCTATTATACCATCCTACTATTTTCCTTCTCCCTCCTTTTTTTTGGGTGGCGCTTGTTAATATTTCCTGCTCTGCTCCTTGCACTTTTCACGTTATTTCTTTCCCTCCCATATCGACCCTTCCATCCTCCGTTCACCCTCCATCCCTCCCAATCTCCTGTCCCTCCCACTCCCATTGCTTCCCCTCATCGTCTCCTGATTTACTTTATTCATTATTTATCCCTTTATTTTTCACCCTCGCCCACTTCACCACCTCTTTTCGAGGCTCGATACTTTATCTTCTGGCCCTACCCCACATCCTCGTCTACCCGCCTTTTCTACCGCTCCACGTCGTTCCCCATACGCCACACCTCCCTTCCGTCCTCATATTCCAAAACACCGCACCCACTCCAGACCGCACGCTCGTCCCCTCCTTATTATTTCCTTCCCCTACCCTCTCTCCCCTACCCCTTCATTCGTCTCTCCCCTACACTCCCACCCTCCCCCTTACTTCTCTCCCATCGTCTTCCCCCTTCATTTTTCGCCGCCACATTTACGCATCCCACACCCCTCGCACCGCTCTTCGAGGCTTGGTACTCCAGCCCCGTCTCCCGCCCCGCCCTCCTCCCACTGCACCCCTTCCCTTTCTCCCCCCCGCGCCGCGCCCTCTCAATCGCCCCTTCCTTTCCTTCATCACGTCTTTATTTTATTCCAGTCGCACGGTCTCCGTTCCTCCCGTCCTATTTTATCCCCTCCCTGTTTGTTGCCCCGTCCTTCCTCCCTTCTGTCCTATTTCCCTCCCCCTCGCATCTTCCCTCCTTACCTCCTTCCCACCCACCCTTCGGTATTTTCCGCCCGTTATGCCGTACATCACCAGATCCCCGTCCTTCCTACCTCCTTTCACCTGCTTCGCTCTTCGTGTCGCTCGTGATGCCCTCCCTCCTTCCTCTTCCCTCCCCTATTTCGCTTCCGCGTTCGTTTTTCGGTCCGGTTCCATTTTACTTGATTCGTTTCGTTCCCTTTTTTTCATTTCGCCGTCGGGCCAGTTATCGATTCTTCTTGCATGTTCCTTCCTAGCTCCCTCCATCTCTTCGTCGTTGCCCTTCTCTTCCTTGTTTCGTATACATTTTCATCTCGTCCTTGCGGGGAATCCTCGGGCATTATCCTCTACCTCTTTCTCGTCGCTCTTTGCCCATTTCCATTGCCCTTCCTCTCCCCCGTGCGCGCTGCCCGGGCCATTGTCGGGCCTCTCTTCTCCTTCCGCTTTCCCCTCCTCCCCGTGTTTTCGTCCGCGTGCTAACGCCCCCCGCAGATCTACCGCCACCCCTCGTGCCTCATCAAGCACCGCTGGGAGCACACGCCGCACTGGCGCACGCTCTCATCGCTCCCACACCCGTCGTCCTCGGGCGGCGTGCTCAGCAAGCACGCGCAGGTGCAGCTGCTCGAGGCGGCGGCGATCCTGTCGCACCTGTCGCCCAACTCGGAGACGGGGACGAGCCTGCCTGAGGACCGCGGGATGTGGCCGCGCTGGGTGAGCGGCGGTGCGCTCGAGGGCGAGCCGGGCTCAGCGGGCACTGGCGCCGGGTCGTATGCAGGGCGTACGGGCAGCGAGTATGGGGGGCGGAGTGTTGGTGGCGGGGTGGGGCCGCGGCTGCACGACTACGAGGTGCCGCACGGGGCGGAGGTGCGCGCGGGGGTGGTGGAGGTGCCGCACCGCCATGCGCGCGGGCACCACGGTAGCGGGAGTGGGCAGAGCGCGTGGAGCGTGCCGCGCTCAGTAAGCGTGTCGGCGTCGGTGTCGTCGGAGCAGAGCCGCTCGCGGTCGACGCCGAGCGACGACGAGGAGGACGAAGGTGTGGGGGCGCGCGTGTGGAAGCGCGAGGAGGAGGAGGAGTTTGGGTTTGAGTTTGATTTGGGGGGCGTGAGGGAGGAGGAGGGGGAGGACGACGACGAGGGGGGACTAGGGATGGGAAAGCGCGGGGGCGGGGTGAGAGGGAGGGGCGAGAGTTTGAGGTGGGGCGGGATGGAGGAGATGGATGATATTGATATGGATATGGATTGAGCGGCGGCTGTCCATCCTGTCAGCGTCTCCTCATCCTCATCCACGAACGACCCTCACACGAACGAACGTCCACGACCCCAACTGGAATTCCAATCGCCCCCGCCTCCGCCTGCTGCTTTCGATTTATCTATACCTTCCTCTGCATCTCCACCAACACCATCATCCCACCCCCTCACTCGCCTCGACTTGCCTCGAGTGCACAACCAACCACCCAATACTTCTCCGTCCCAATCCCAATCCCAATCCCACTCTCACTCTCAATATCAATCTCAATCACTTTCGAGATTCCACTCCAATCCGAATCCAAATCCAATCTATTCACGACCTGCCGACGCTCCCTCCGTATCTTTCTTGTTGCATACCCCTCACCCAGCTCCGACGCCACCACCATCACCCGCATCTTTCCCCACATAATCCACGCACCACGCATCCCACTCGACATCCCCGAGACATAACCTCACTCGACCCCGAGACATCCCCCGAGCCGAGACGCCGCCGGTGGTAGGACTCGACAGCGTATCAGTATTCATGGACCGCTTCAAATCGGCACTTTTACTATTACCTCCCCCTCGCCCTTTACGTCTATATAGCGACCTACGTACGCTCTACGTCCACGGTTCCTTTTCCTCACTTCACTCTCACTTTTATTTTCACTTTTACTTTTACTGTGCTTGGACGACGAGGAGGGGTTATGTATCATGGGAGTGGGAGATGGGAAGAGGAAGAGGAACAAACGAAACTGTATTTTGTATTATTATATCTATTGGGTTTTATTTTTTGGATATTTTGGGTGTGGGGTGGGCGGGCGGGGCGGGACTGTACCGCCGGGATACTGTGGACGCTGAGTCATCTATGCTGACAACCGCCATCACTGCTTCACGCATACTCACCAGCGTACATCCAGAGGAGGACACTTATTCAGCCTACGGATAAGGCTGTCAAGACCGTCCTGGCATGGTCAACCGCCTCGAAGAATTCCGAAGTTCGATGGGACAGAGGCGGGCGGAGGTTCAACTCCTTCTCGGGACATGGGCCAGTCTCGCAAACCTTTTTGTTCCCTTCCAGTTCAATTGATACAGTTCCTATCCAGGCTACAAATCAAGACTTTCAAGGACGTCCTGGCGTGGCGGCCTGCCTCCAACGATAGCTGTCCCAGATTGAAGCGGCGTGCGAGAGGTGGGCGGAGGTTCGACTCCTCCCCGGGACATGAAAGGTTTCATTGGACGTTTTTATTCGTTCCTCGTAGGCTTTATAGCACTCACGTTTAGCCTACGAATGAAGGGAGTCAAGACGTCCTGGCGTGGTAGCCCGCCTCTGACAGTGATAAGCGCGGCTGTTTCGGTTGCAAAGCGCAAGAGGCGGGGGAAGGTTCGAATCCGCCCTGGGACATGTGTCGAAGTCAATCAAGTATTTTGTTCGTCTTACACTCAACCCTCTCATATTTGGGCTATGGATGAAGGTATTCAGGAACGTCCTGGCGTGGCGGCCCCCTCCAACAATGCACTGTTTAATTCGAAGACATTCAACTTTCAAGAGGCGGGCGGAGGTTCGAAACCTCCTCGGGACGTAGGCCGCTGCGAATTCATTTATTCTCAGCGCATTGAAACCTGTTCATATTCAGACTCACAGCCAAGGCTTTCATGAACGTCCTGGCACGGCGGCCCGCTTCCAAGAAGTATGTATCTTGAGGAAGTGCAAGAGGCGGGCGAGGTTCAAATCCTATATGTCCAGCTTGAGAGTTTTTTCCGCTTTTGTTCGCCGCTCATGTGTAACCAGCCACTCATACCCAGCCAAAGAATCAAGGGATCCAAGACCGTTCTAACATGGTGGTCCGCCTCCAGCAGATATCAGCGAATCTTGTTCAACCACTGTGCAAAAGGCGGGATGACTTCTCTCTCCATTGGGTTTTTTCTTTCCCTCCCGGTGAGTTTGTTCGACTTCAGCTTGCGACTCAAAGGGTTCAAGAACGTCTTGGCAAAGGACCCCCCCACCTCAGGTATTAATTTCCAGAACTCGACCAGCGGAGGTTCCACGAGAAGCGAAGCGAAGTCTTTCTCTTGATCATGCAACTTATGCATACACAGACTCACAGCCTCTGGGGCCATCGCGCCACGTCCCTGTTATCGCTGCTGATTTCTATCCCTCGGGGAATTCCAGCAGGTTCAGGGTCCGCGTCGCTAAATATAAGTTTGACAAATTTCCGAACACTAGACGGAGGTTTGGACCCTCCTTCAAGTTGAAAATTCGTTCACTGCGTTCCGCAGGTCTGTCGGCACAGCTTCTGCCGAGCAACCTCGGCAGACGTCGGCAGACCTGGAGGTAGGCAGAGTCGGTGGACCTGTGCCTCTTTCCGGTATGTATCTAATTACAGTATTACTTAAACTATGAACCAACATGATTTTGCCTGTTATTGCACCGGGATTTGACCTGGATGAGCCTCGGATGTTGCTCAGACGCCGTGCGACATCACTGCCATCAGTTTTGATGGCCCGGTGTTCTGAACAGGCCTCCGGCTGATCCTGCTCAATTCCAACTCAATTCATAACCCTTGTTTTCACAGGGGAAAGTTCAGTTGGAGGATGGCATGGGAATAGGGAATGAGGAAAATGAATTCGTGGCCCAGCAGGAGATGATTACATAGCTATGTCGACATTTTGGCGCGTGAGAGCAACGTGGGAGATTCACGGCATTAAGTCTAAATTTATATTTCACCACGTCAACTGCGCAGCGGCAGATGCCCGGCTGAGGAAGTCGTCAGAGGGTTCTGCTGGAGGAACGGAAAGGAAGAGCCCTGAGGTAGGTAGACCCTGCTGACTCGATGTTGACGGACGTCGCCAGGCTATCAGCCCACGTCGGCACTGATGTGCCGATCTCTCGTCGGCAGACCCAGCCGGTCGGCACAGCTCGACGGCACGTTAGCCCAGATCGGCAGGCTGTGCCGACAGGGGAACGCAGTGGTTTTTCTCGCTCCTCATTATTAAGCGTTCATATACAGGCCGCGAAGGGCCAGGTTCTCTGAATCCAGAATAGGAACTTGACGCTATCCTGCAACGGGGAAATATTCCAGCGATCAGTTCCAAAAGGCTCGAGGCTTTCGATCAATTAAGGCGACATTTTATTCGCAGCTAGGATTCTTCCTCCAGATACGAGTCAGGATCCAAGCGATCTATCTCCGAACATCACTGTCATCAACACGGCCAATACCACGGCACACAAGCTGACTTGAACGAGATTTCGTATGCGAGCGACCCCCAGCGGCCTCTGCGGCCTCCGATGGACAAGGTGTCCGGCACATCGGACATGCGAGCAAGACCGTGGTCTTCTTTCGCAAGACTGCAGAATTTATTCCTGTCGCAGCACTTCTGGGGATGCACATTCAGGATCACGATGTTCACTTCACGTTAGCTCGCTATTGTTTGAGCAGCTATAAAAGAACTCGTAGCGCTCCGGTAGACCTCGTCAACAATGGCATCTACTCAAACCCTCACATGTATCGCTCTCTCTGTCGGCCTTGTCGTTCTCCTGTGTCTCAAACGCTCAAAGGTATTCGCAAGAACCGTCATGTTAATTTTCTAATATATTCTAGTTGGACTCTATCCCAGCCATGGGTCCGTCGGGGAGGATTTCATCCTACCGAGGCGCGCTCAATTATCTTCGCAACGCGCCCAAAATCATACAAGAGGGATATAATAAGGCATGCCGCTGACCTTCGTACTATTTGCGATCGGTTAATATTACACTTTCTCGCAGCATAAATCCATCTTCCGTGTTCCATATCTGGATAGATGGGTCGTGGTCCTTAGTACACCTGAGCTCATCGACGACATGCGCAAGGCCCACGACGATGATCTATCTGCCGCACATGGATTCGGTGCGACTCTTGCCGTGGATTACACCCTCGGCGCCGGATTCGTGACGAATCCGTACCACGTCCGGGTCATACAGTCGTCCCTCACACGTAACATCAGCTCCCGCTTTGCGGATATGAAGGACGAAATCTCCACCGCGTTCCAGGATGAGATCCTCCTCTCTGACGACCAGAGTAAATCCATTCCAACTGTGTTAAAAATTTCATTTAACCGGGATGCCACAGGTTGGGTCGCGGTTCCGGCGCTGAAAACTATTCTCCGAGTTGTATCCCGCTCTAGCAACAGATTGTTCGTCGGGGTTGAACTTTGTCAGTATCAAAATAGTCTCATCCTAATTACTCTTCTGGAACATATCTGACGTCCCGTTGAAGGCCGCAATTCCGACTACAGAGATCTCGTCATCGAGTATGCCGAGGATGTCGTTCACCGGGCGAAAATAATCAACCTATTCCCGAACGTGCTCAAACCGTGAGCGATCGTTCCGTTGCATCCATCATGTTCTGGCATTAATATTACGTGCAGCCTGGTTGGTCCCCTTGCATCTCCTTTGCCCCGCGGCATGGCTCGCGCGAAGAAGCATCTGGTACCAATGATAGAGGACCGTTTGAGGCGGGAGAATGGATTCGGAGCAGATGCGGGTGCACCTCCAGTGCTTTATTTCTCGATCCTCAGGGCCTCGTGCGCTCATACTTAATTCTCTAGAACGACCTGATCTCGTGGCTCCTGGAGCACGCCACAGGCGACGAAAGAACCGTCGATAATCTCATCCAGCGCATTCTCATGATCAATTTCGTGGCGATCCACACGACTTCGAACGTAAATATCCATTTGCAATATTTTCTCTGACCTGAAGCTGATATTCCCCGCAGAGCTTTACGCAGGCCCTATATCATCTAGCTTTAAGCCCCGAATATGTTACACCCCTCCGTGAGGAAGTCGAAGCCGCCGTTCGCGACGAAGGATGGAGCAAGGCCGCGATGGGAAAATGCAGTAAGCTGGACTCATTCTTGCGCGAGTCTCAACGCTTTAATGGTGTCAGCGCCAGTCAGTTGATTTTTCTCTCATTAACTGTTACTTATATATTTATTCCACACTGCAGTCAACATGAATCGCATGGTCGTGAATCCCGCGGGCTTTACCCTTTCAGACGGCACCCACCTTCCTGTCGGGAGCTATGTGGCTGCCGCAACGTATGCAACCCACCATGATGAGGCGCACTACGAGAATGCCGAGGTCTTTGACGGCTTTCGGTTCGCGCGAATGCGTACAGAAGGGGACCCCGGAAAGTTCCAGATGGTCACCCCGGATACCACATATATCTCGTTTGGCCTGGGTAGACATGCGTGTCCCGGGGTGCGCACTATTATGTCACAATCTTGTCCGTTGCATGCTGATTTTATTCTGCCGCCCAGCGATTCTTTGCTGTGACCGAGCTAAAGATGATGATGGCTCATATTCTCGAGAATTACGATGTCAAGCTCGAGCAGGCGGGGGTTCGTCCCCCCAGCGAGTGGTTTGGCACGACCGGTGGAGCAAACAGGACCGCCAAGGTACTTTTCAGGAAGAGGGCGCTTTCTGTGAGCGACACCGAGGCTAAACAGTCCTCCGCGTGATGTTGGGGTTGGAGTCCACCAGGTGACAGTTTCACAAGCAACCAAGTCTGTAGTGTCTGTTCTGTAGTGTCTGTAGTATAATTTTGATGCGGGAGAAGACTCTCATCGTATGCCTAAAATACTCGGAAAAGCAGATGCTGAACTTCAGAACGAGGAACGAGAGAGGAAGTTTGTCAAGAGAGACTAATGTGTGCTCAATTTCGACTGGAGATGTGGACCGTTTGTATGATGTGTATAAGATATTTTGGAGGCTTATTTAGCTACGAAGATACTATTTCTCGCATGTAAATCCCAAGCAGCGGGAGTTTCAAGGAGACGAAAGAGGACGAAAGATTACCGAGCTTGTGAGCTGAAGGGGTGGAAATGCTTCCGGTGATCGCCGTGATGCCGGCCACGAGCAAGACATCTTTTTAGAGGCCGGGTGTTGCCGGACCACTTGCATCCCGCTTCTATCCTGCTTCCATCCCACTGGCGCACTCAGGTCCACGAGGGTAGCCTCCGTCAATCCCAACAGTCACAAAATACGGTGAAGGCGCATCTACCCGGCTCCGAAAGAATCAACGAGCTTTATCGACGACTTGATATTCACCAAAGCGTTCTAGGTACTATGTGATTAGTTCTCAATGCACAATGAGCAAGAAGGCCCCGTCGAGCTTAATTAAAGCGTGCAAGATGATCAATGTTTTACGCCTTTGAATCCCCATCCCACTTTCAACGGCCAAAATGGCGTATCATCGTCGGCAAGCCTAGCTAACTCGTATATCACCCAAGAAGCGATCTATTATCCTGAACGTCAAGTAACTTCCCTGGTTGTGCATATGTGGCTGCCGTGCTGGCAAAAGCGAAAACTGGATCACTATGTCTTGGCCCCGCCTCAAAGCGCCCAATGCCACTGGCGACCACTCTTCCTTCAATTTTCGAAGCGTTCCCTCCTTCAAAGCCCTCAAAGCGCCCTCAAAGCTAGCTGTTGGAACGCTCCTAGATTTCTATATAAACTGCACAACGAACGAGCATTTCTTCGCCCTACTCTTTCCTGCTCCCCGCGCAGAGATTTTCAGGCAGCTGTGATACATACACCGAGCCACACCATGACCCCAGAATTTGACATCACCTGCAAGGACGTCGACATGGACGCCCCCGCTTTCGATATCTCCATTGATTTTCAAAACCAGGTTTTCCAGCAATCGAGTCGGTGCCCGTTTATTTTCAAAGCTAAATGAAAATTCATGACGGCATTCAGATATTGCTCAGCTTTTGAGCCGGACGATGCCTTACTTGTGTTTGTGGTTGGCGCAAAGCGCTCTGAATAGTAAGTTAAGTACCTTCCTGTAGGATCTACGCTCATTGGTTTTAGATTCAGAGAACCAGAACGGTCCTCCGGCCCAGGCCGCAGTCTACCCTGAAATTCGGCCATGCATTTCTGAGCTCCTGGGAAGCCGGTCCCTAGCGCAATCCCGCGTTTCATACGTGATTACACCTGCGAAGGTTACCCAAGAAGAGTGGTTGCAGGAATCGTATCGTGTTCATGATTCCGGAGGACGCATTGCACGACCGGAACATTGTGAACGCCCACGCCTTCCAGTCGCCTCTCGCTTCGAGAGGCCTTCTCTCCGCAACCGTGGGCCAAAACGACACAGTGTTGGTGGTGGTATCACGTACCGAAAACCTGGAAGGATGGTCG
Organism: Mycena vulgaris; assembly: GCA_029204335.1. Taxonomy (NCBI): domain Eukaryota; kingdom Fungi; phylum Basidiomycota; class Agaricomycetes; order Agaricales; family Mycenaceae; genus Mycena; species Mycena vulgaris. Next base: position 391,785 of record JARGYA010000073.1, on the reverse strand, counting down.
TCATTGAATCCCCCGTCCCGGATACACCGCCAGAAGCGGAGAATCTTCGCCTTTTGGTGAGCATAGTATTCGTTGTGTTCTCATCGGCATTGAATCCCAAATGCAGCAGCGTGAACGGGAAGCAGATCAACGACGTCTCGACGAGGAGTTATTAGCCCGTCGTAGAAGACCCGCAGCACGCATTCATTCAACACACCGGAACAACTACGGGTCTTCCTCGCCTTCCGAGTCGTATTCTTCCTCATCATCTCACTTGGACTCGTCTGCGGGACATTCTTCGTGGGCATCGGATTCGAATTCGAATTATTCTGTCCCTTTCCGCAGGCTGAGTCCACCTCCTCGACGCGGCGACCGTTTGATTCGAATGCAACACCACCGCCTCTCCATTGAGACCCCCTCCTCGGGAATCCTGCAAACGCTAATGAACATAGTCATGACTCTATGGCGCTTTGCTTGACTGAGGCCTGTATTCCGATCTGGATGATTTCTTCGTCTGTGATTTTATATTTCGCGAACCTGTACGATATGTAAACTTATCGCTACAAGCTCTTGTATCCTGCTTCAATCGATGTTTTGAATTCGGGAACGTTTTGTGCCTTCGGAAGGACCAAATCCTTCGCTGACACGACACTGATGACATGACGCATCGCCACATCATGATGTTGCTACTCTTGGCTGATCTTGGCTTCAGGCTGTTATTCCCCTTTGAAACATGTCGGTGCCTCCAACTGTCATGATCATCGCATAGTCGGTATGGCCATGATGCCAACCGGCGGAACAATACCGAGCCCTATGAATGGATGCCTCTGGACTCGACTGGCCTTGGTTAAATCCGGTTCTATCAGTGTCGCCATGAAGATTCCGCTTTTGGCTGGCCAGAACTGTCTAGAATCTCAAAGGTACAAATGGATCGTTCTCTGAATGCCCTCCTCCCCATCCCCCATTTCCTTCGGCAGAATTTCACGTTTCTTCAGGCCCTTCCCCCAATTATTCCGATCTGACTGGATTCAGATAATTCGTTCCTTTGCAACTGACTTGCCCGCATCTCTCCAGCCATGGCAGAAAGCTGGTTCGCTAGGGAACTTCTTGCCCCAAGAAGGCTCGCTTTCAACGTTATATTCTACGGATTGCACATCTTCCTTTTTGCCTATGGGTGGCACAGCCAGGCACGCGAGTCTTTTCGTTGCCCCGTTATTTTCTCATATATACTGTCCCAGGAAACGAACGAGAAGCTAGCCGCCCTCAACCTGCTTAGATATTCGGTCTGGGTGTCTCGTGGAGCTGGCCTCGTACTCGCTTTTGACGGCGCTCTGATCCTGATTCCCTTGTTGCGAAACATCATCCGTGTCCTTCGCCCCAAGCTGACGTGGCTCTTCCCTGCGGACGAGAACCTATGGTTCCACCGCCAGGTGGCATACTCTATGGCCTTCTGGAGCATGGTCCACACCACTGGGTGAGGGAGGATCGGAGCAGGGACGATGGCCGCCCTAACATTTTTGCCCCCACAGTCACTACGTGAATTTTATTAACGTCGAAAGAACGCGTACGTCTCTCGTCACGTCCCAGTCGCCATCCCAGTGCTCATTTTTTGCAGAGGTCCGCAAGGAAACCGCACAAATCATACATTATACTCAGGCAGGCGGTGTATCTGGCCACTTTATGCTCCTCATCATGCTCCTCATGTACACCACCGCCCAAGCTCGCATCCGCAACCAATGCTTCGAGGCCTTTTGGTACACCCACCATCTCGCGTTCTTCTTTATGCTTGGACTCTACACCCACGCCACTGGATGCTTTGTTCGCGATACCGTTGACCCTGCGTACATCAAGACCTTCCCGTTCTACACGTCCGAGCATTGTCTTGGGTATCTCAGCTGGAGGTACACGATTTATCCGGGTATTCTCTACTTTGGAGAGCGAGTGTACCGTGAATACCGCGCCCGACGTGCTACTCGTCTTTCACGGGTCCTCGTTCACCCCAGTGGTATTTATTTCCTTCGATGTTCCCAAACCATACTAACCACATGTCCAGGTGCGATGGAGCTCCGAATCGTGAAGCCTAGCTTCAAATACACGCCTGGCCAATGGCTCTTCCTTCAAGTTCCGGAACTATCGCGCTGGCAGTGGCATCCGGTGAGTCATGCTTTAACATCTGTTTCGTCAGTACCCATCGATCGAACTAGTTCACGATCACCTCTGCGCCGGACGATCCCTACGTCTCAATCCACGTCCGCCAAGTCGGCGATTTTACGTTCGCCCTCGGGGAGCGTCTCGGTGTTGGCCCCTCCGTTGTCGCCGCCATGACGAATTCTGCTATGAAAGGATCGGAGAAGGACGAAAAATCTACCGGGTTCCGCGGCGAGTTTGTTGAGCTCGATGGGAGCACAACTGGCGCCATGCCCACCGTCCGCATTGACGGCCCCTATGGTGCACCTGCTGAGGACGTGTTTGACGTTGAGGTCGCTGTCCTGATCGGTGCCGGAATTGGTGAGCCCTAGAGTCCTCGTTTGGCGTATCTCACTCGCGTTGCAGGTGTAACCCCGTTTGCATCTATCCTAAAACACATATGGTACCGTCAGCGCAAAGGAAATCTAGGCACTCTCCGGCGGGTCGAGTTCTTCTGGGTCTGCCGTGATGCCCCTTCCTTCGGGTGGTTCCAGAGCCTTCTCTCGGAGGTCGAGGCCTCCCAAGCTGATCGTGCGGACTACGTCCATTCTCCGCGCGCTCATCAACTGATGATCCCCGCCAGCCAACTTCCTGCGTATCAACGTGTATCTAACGCAGAAGATCAGCGAGGACATGCTCTGGAACATCGCTGTCAATGATGCTGGGGCCGCGTACGACCCGCTCACCCTTCTCAGAACGCGCACGATGTTTGGCCGTCCGGATTGGATGACGATATACGGCCAAATCAACCAAGCTATCCAAGAGGGGCAGTATATGCCGGGTACCACCGAACAGTTGAAGACAAAAGTCGGGGTACGCCTCTCCATCTCTTGGCGCTATTCACCAGATTTATTGATGTTCAAAACAAGACTTATTTCTGCGGTCCCACTCCCCTGGCCAAGGCCATAAAAGAGGCTACCGTTCATCACACGAGCTCCAGAGTCGAGTTCACTTTTGCCAAGGTTGGATCGGGTTTGTTCCGTATTGAGCTTCACTAACCTACCAACAGGAACACTTTTAATTTCTTCGTCGGGCTTCGCGGACAATTATTGCTACCGTAGTTGTATTTTTTTGACATTATTTATTGGGTTTGTAATTGGCACGACCGGCACTGTATGAATCGCGGCGTCAACCCTGGTAATATCTTATCCTTGAGGGATGAGACCAGGCTAATAAACTGATGCCGTCTTCGAACAGGGAGATGGGTTTATTGAAAGAGCCAGGGAAACCGATTTTCCAGTCCAGATCAGACGAGAGTAGCGAACCGGATATATTCAGGGGCGAGAACGGCACAGTAAAATCGACTGTCCGAGAAAATTGTTAGTCCAAGAGTGTATCTCGGTCGCGGCGGTGGATCCTACCGGTGTGGCGTGGTTAACAGCTTCGGGCTGAGTCTGGCTGTATTAGGTTCACCTGTCGTACTAATAGTAGGATTAGTCATCACATTGGGTTTTCTCCTCCTGCTTCCACCCTCCCGCTGCGAGCCCCATTGGCTCTTCTCCTCCAGAGAGCCGAGACGCCTCCACCGGGCCTATAGTTCAACTCAGCTTCTCTCTAGCGCTTCGGGACTTCCGTTTCAGGACCCCACATTTTTCGGAGTGAAGATGGACGCGTAGTTTCCGCTTAAAGACAAGACAAGCGCTACCCTAACATTGAGCCCCACATCTACCACGGAATCTCGTCCGTCTCTATATCCCAAAACGTGCCTCCAGTGCTGGCCTTGTAATTCCAGAACCGGCCCCGTCTTCTCCCGCGTCGCACCGTCAATCCGCGACATAATCCCCGCGACAGAATCCTCGACACTCACAGGCGCATGCGGCATCCCATTCGCGTGCGCCCCCGCATTTCCATTTTCCGTCGCCACCCAACCGGGGTTAATCGCGAGCGCGATGAGCGCAGGGTTCTCCGTGTCCATCGCCTTGACGAGGAAGTTCGCGGCAGCCTTGGAGGAGCCGTACGCTGCGGCCTGGATATCGTTGTAGCGCCCCATTGAGGCACCGCCGGTGGATATGAGAGCGAAGATGGGGGCTTTGCTGGGTGAGGCGAGGAGGAGGGTGTGCGCGGCTTGGAACAGGACGACGGGGCCCAGCGTGTTCACTTCCCAGTGCGACCTGAACTGGGAGATGGGGGTCGCGGCCAGGGATCCGAAGTAGTTGGAGATTCCTGGGATGAGCATTAGATCTGAATCCACAAGGGAAGGTAGACACGGCGCACCGGCGTTGGCGATGATAACGTCCAGTTGACCGGTGATCTTCTGAATCTCAGCGATGGCAGCCTCGTTGTCCGACTGATCCCCGGAGGTGAGCTTCACGGGGTGGACGTTTGGGTGCTTTATGACGAGATCCTTCAGCGATTGCGTGGCGAGGTCTCGCGCACCGGCGAAGACAACGGCGTCGGGGCGTCCAGCGAGGGCGGCGGCGAGAGCATATCCAATACCACGGTTCGCTCCCGAAACTGGAAGAGGTGTCAGAAGTTAAATGGACTCGTTTCGCGGATCCCAGAGACGTACTGAGGTAGACGGTCTTGCTAGACATGATGGAGTGTGTTCCAGGTTCAGCCTTGCGACCTTTATGTCTTGCACAAGATCAGATTATTCAGAATCCCGTCAAATGTTTCGTGACCTACCGGTATTTTCACGCGTTTATCGAGAAGTTCACCCTTGTTCTGGGTGAATTTCGCGCTCAAAAGGGAATTTACGGGAGCTACCCGTGAACCATCTTTACGGTAGCTACCCGGAAAATGATCGACGCTATATATATCTCAGAAAAATGATCCGAGGCACATATTTTTGATCTCACGAATCATAATCCCATTCGCCCTGAACGTTGAACACGCGCGCGTCGTGCATATGCCGCTATACCAGCGTTGCCTTCACTCTTCAATTCAATTGTTCCCCCCTGAACCTCAACATCAATAGAAAATCACACCGCGCCCCTGCCCCGCTAGCGTCGCCGAAATCCAACCACATCATACTTGCCACAACTTCTTCAATCTCGACGAGTAATAATCACTGTCAAAAAATCTCTTCAGAGCTGAGAGAACCACGCCAAAAATGGCGAGCACGTCTCAGCAGCACGTCGCAGAAAAGTTGACTGGTTCAGCTGGAGGCTGTGTGTTGGGGATCGTATATAAAACCTATGCTCGACGACATCGGCCGTACCGAAGCGAGAAAACGGCGTTTGAGCAGTCAATGAAACGTCAGACTCGGAACCAACTTTCAACGGAGTGCCATTGAGAAATTAACGGACACGTGGCCTCATCACGTCGAAAATTAGGTCCACTCAAGCACCAACATACACGCGTCGTTCTTTCGTATTATCGCAAGACACGTCACTAATCTACCATGGAACTTCTTCCGTCTCTATATCCCCAGGGATGCCTACATTAGTGGCTTTGTAATTCCAGAACCGGCCCCCATTCTTCTCACGCGTTGCGCCGTCAATCCGCGACAGAATCCCCGAAACAGAATCCTCGATGCTCACCGGCGCCTGCGCCATTCCATTCGCATTCGCCCCTTCATTTCCCATGTCCGTCGCCACCCACCCGGGGTGGATTGCGAGCGCGATGAGCGCGGGGTTCTCCGCGTCCATTGCCTTGACGAGGAAGTTCGCGGCAGCCTTGGAGGAGCCGTACGCTGTGGCCTGGATGTGGAAGTAGCGCCCCATTGAGGCACCGCTAGTGGATATGAGGGCGAAGATGGGGGCTTTGGTGGGCGAGGCGAGTAGAAGGGTGTGCGCGGCCTGGAAGAGGACGACGGTGCCTAGCGTGTTGACCTCCCAATGGTCTTTGAATTCGGAGATGGGTGTCGTGGCGAAAGTGCCGAAGTATTTGGAAACGCCTGGGATGCGCATAAGTACATTAGTTAGCGCTGAAACTTGGAAGAGAGGACTGGCTCACCGGCGTTGGCAATGATAACGTCCAGCTGACCGGCAATCTTCCGAACCTCCGCGATGGCAGCCTCGTTGTCCGCCTGATCAGCAAACGTGAGCTTCACGGGGTGGACGTTTGGGTGTTTCGCCGCGAGGTCCTGCAACGATCGCGCAGCAGGGTCACGGGCACCCGCGAAGACGACGGTTTCGGGGCGCGCAGCGAGGGCGGCGGCGAGAGCGTATCCAATGCCACGGTTCGCTCCGGAAACTGGAAACAGGGATGAAGTTTAAGTGGATTGGCTTCGAAAGGCTTACTGAGGTAGACGATCTTGTTAGACATGATTATTGTGTGGGACACTTTTCACCTTCCGGGACTCGGGAGGCCTTTTATATATTTTGAAACGCCCACTCTGAACAAGAACATTGGTCAGCTAAGCGGCACGCCGCGTTCAGTCGTAATCCAAATTTGTAATCCTGGTAGACGGTCTTGTTAGACATGATTGTTGTGTGGGACACCTTCCACCTTCCGAGACTCAGAAGGCCTTTTATATATTTTGAAGCGCCCACCCTGAACAAGAACATTGGTCAGATAAGCGGCACGCCGCGTTCAATCAGTCATGGTCGTAATCCGAATTTGGTAATCCCGACAAATGCTTTCCGATGACTGAGCGCTTCAGGGTACATTCCCGTTTCTCTCCGCTCGGCTTACTACGGGATGGCCCCAGCTATAGCTCTCAAGACCCACTGTACCGCAGAGCGCTTGCCACGTTCAGACGGCATGTTCCTACATGTAGATTCCGGAATCAAGACTAATTGGGATGCTGAGCGGCAGTGTCGGAGGCGGTGTGAAATTTTGGGCCTAGCTCGCTATTCTCCCTCGGTGGTAATTCACAATCAGAATGGACTGCGACTCCGAGTGGACGTAGATTTATAGCCAAATCAACACGTGACTATTCAACTTGGATTGGTTCTATTACTTCTAAAGGATAAACTGCCACAGCGCGGGAGATTCATAATTTACCCCCGATTTCAAGCCTCCACGAGAATCAATGTCTCTGGCTCGCAGCGGGGCCCGTCTGTAAGTAATAGTCCAGTTTCAACATGTCCGAGATGGCCGAAAGGAGACGTTTATTTACCGTGTAGTTATCACTCTCTGACTCCATTCGCACAAGAGAATGGGGACCTCTGATTCCTTTCTTCACTGTATGCAGGGGTAGGACTGCCAGGAAGCGATTCAGATTTGGTGCACTTAACTTGGTGACCGCCACCTTTATAGTGGTCCCAAATTTGTTTGAATTTTTTTCTTGGAAAATGGTGTTCCCTGGAAGGTCGCATTTTCTGACATTATTATTGGGTTTGTAAATGGCACTATGAAAATCGCGTCGCCAACTCTGCTAATATCCTGAGCCTTATCCTCGAGGTTAATGTGTCCGTCGAACAGGGAGTTGGCTTATTGAAAGACGGAAGGAATCCCAGTGTTCGCCCGAAGGGCGAAGGCCTTCGTGAAGGCCTTCAAAATTTTCGGCCGAGAGTTGCGCCCTTCGGAAGGCCTTCAGGAATCACGTGTGCATTATGTAATTTTTAATTTTCACTCCGCACACTGCTACCTTCCTTTATGATGAACTCTCTGCAGGATTACTTTTATAAAGGGGGAATGCAGAATGGGACCCACTTTAAATTTTACCGTAAGGTGTGCGTCAAAAAGCATATGGAAAGTCTTGGTGCACCGATGTCGGACCTCGTGACATGAGGGCAGGCATATGGAAGGCTTGCAGATGCAATGGAGGCTGCCATCCTCGACGATGGAGCAAGAGAAAAAGATTCAGACGAGGCGTTTCATGCTTAATTTATTCCATTGGACTTGTGCAACGCGGCGGTAGCAAGCGTGGGAAAGATCAATGAAGGCCTTCGGCTGGCCTTAAGATGAAGGCCTTCAAGATCCTGGGAACCCGTCCGAAGGCCTTCGGGGCGAATACTGCAGGTCCTGGAATCCAATCTTGCATACGTATGGGTTTGATTCCGTTGCCTCAACGTCGGTTGTGATTCAACTTGGGATGGACCCGAGTTCACCCCACACATGGCTGGTTCAATTTGGCTTCAGCTCAAGAATACGGGTGCACCCGAAGTGGGATACTCACAGCATCCGACAAGAAAAGCTCATAAATCTAATTTTACAGACCTGTCAACATACCTCTTCACAACTGAGAAACCCAGAGATCCCCGACGGAAAATGGCAAACCGGGCTGTAAAGACCGCGGTCCAGCACTCAACCAGCTACAGTAAAATCGACTGATTAAACTGGAGACTGTCACCCCGGGCAAAGCCCGGGGCATGTAAAATTCAAGAGGGCACTTGAAGTTCACATTTGCCCGTTGTATGTGTATCGGTGGATCCTATCCAAAAACCTATGCTTGACGGTCTCAGCCGTGCGGAAGCAAGAACTTGGCGTTGGAACAGTCAGAAACTACTGGTCACACGTGATCTCATCGCGTCGAAAATTAGGTTCAAGTGCAGATATACACGCGTTGTTCTTTCGTATAATCGCAAGACTTCAGTTCATCTATAACTAATCTACCACTGAATTTCTTCCGTCTCTACATCCCAAGGCATGCCTCCATTAGTGGCTTTGAAATTCCAGAACCGGCCCCCATTCTTCTCACGCGTCGCGCCGTCAATCCGCGACAGAATTCCCGAAACAGAATCCTCGATGCTCACCGGCGCCTGCGGCATCCCATGCGCATTCGCCCCTTCATTTCCCATATCCGTCGCCACCCACCCGGGGTGAATCGCGAGCGCGATGAGCGCGGGGTTCTCCGCGTCCATTGCCTTGACGAGGAAGTTCGCGGCGGCCTTCGATGAGCCGTACGCTGAAGCCTGGAAGTTGATGTAGCCCCCCATAGAGGCAACAGCGGTGGATATGAGGGCGAAGATGGGGGCTTTGGTGGGTGAGGCGAGTAGGAGGGTGTGCGCTGCCTGGAAGAGTACGACGGTGCCTAGCGTGTTGATCTCCCAATGATCTTTGAATTCGGAGATGGGTGTCGTTGCGAGGGCACCATAGTGATTGGCGATGCCTGGGATGCGCATAAGTACATGATTTAACGCTGGAAGAGAAGACCGACTCACCGGCGTTGGCAATAATAACGTCCAGCTGACCAGCTATCTTCTGGATCTCCGCGATGGCAGCCTTGTTGTCCGCCTGATCAGCAGACGTGAGCTTCACGGGGTGGACGTTTGGGTGTTTCGCCGCGAGGTCCTTCAACGATTGTGCAGCGGGGTTACGGGCACCCGCGAAGATAACGGTGTCGGGGCGAGCAGCGAGGGCAGCGGCGAGAGCGTATCCAATGCCACGGTTCGCTCCGGAAACTGGAAACAGGGATGAAGCTCAAGTGGATTGGGTTCGGAGGTCTCGCAGCTTACTGAGGTAGACGGTCTTGTTGGACATGATTCTTGTGTGGGACTTTGCTTCGAGGAGGAGGAGGAGGAGGAGGAGGATTGCCTGTGCGGTCCTACATTGAAACAACCGGTCGATCTTTATGTCCTTTGAAGCGCCCAGGTTGGTGACCAACCTAAACCTGACCAACCTACTGATTGGTCAAATTAGTAAGTAATCCGGCAATTTGATCGCAATTTGTAATTGCCGAATCATCGGGAAAAACCAAGGAAAAACCCACACGGCCGAGATGACTCCGGATGCAGCTCTCAAGGCCCGCTGTACCGCAGAGCACTTCAAGTTCAGATGGCATGTTCCTACATGTATATTCCTGAATTAAGGTTAATTGGAATGCTGAGTCTGGCTGAGACTCTGAGTCAGTGCAATTTCGGGATCTAGCTCGAGATTCTCCCTCGGTGGGGATCCACGGGAGTTCCAAAGGATCAAGTCCCACAGTGCACGTTCATCGCCGGTTTTGATGCATCCGTGAGGAAGAAATTTTTAACGCCGTTCAAGAAGAGGGTAATCTTCTAATCTCTTCGTCGGTTCATCATTACTATAGTTGTATCTTTATTTGTTGGGTTTGTAATTGGCACGACTGGCACTGTAAAAATCGAGGCGTCAACGTTGGTAATATTATGCTGAGTCTTCTACACGCTGAAGATAAAACCAGCTCAATAAACATATGTCGTCTTTCCTCTCCTTCGATACTCGAAGCGCCCGGTTGAAGAATCGTAATTTCCGTTCGCTATCGGCGGAGGGACCTGCAACGTGCCATAAGTTTCTCGAAAACACTACTCTAGAACTTCCAAGTACTGACCTGGTCTCCTTGAACCACGCATGATGTCATTTGCCGAACACTGGCTGGTATCTGTTCAACCATCAGTCTCCCGCCGAAAGACATAAATGTCATCATGAGATTAATTCACACGAGTTGTTCGTCGCACTCACCGTCAAGGGGGACTGGTACACGATGCCGCTAGCGTCGTCCCGAATCTTCAAGCCCGGGTTCATTTCCGCCACTTTTGGAGCCGCTTTCACACAGGATGCGCAGAACTGACGCAGAGCCCCAACAGCATTGGCGGCCGTTGAATTGACGGTTTGCAGACACCCAGGATATTGAGAAACAAAAGGCTGTAATGCCGGGAAATCGCAACAGTCTGTCGGTTTGTGGCTCCGCTGCTCAGCATTCGAGCCATAGGATACCACACCATCGGTGAACGGGGGAGTTTTCGTCTTGGTAAAGCCCTCCTCGTAGAGATGGAAGAAAGCGGCGGGGCTTGTCGTGTGACTTGGATTATATGAATGTGTATTATTCGTAGGGCCTGATTCATGGGTCCAGTGTGAAACCATCCCGTCGTGAGGGTAAGTTAGAGCTATGAAGCACATTAGAACAGCCCGATGCGATGCTGAGGGCTCATACTTGAGTGGGCGTTCATTTGCGAAATTTATCAGGTCGGGAGAGTTTAGTGGTGATACTAAATTGGCAGAGGAACAAGTCCTTTTATACTTCTCAGCACCCGTTGTCCAGTTTGAGTCTTGTTCTTCGATTTTGGTGATAAGGAACGACAAAAAAAACAAGAACCAGATGGCGCTGCCGGTGCAAGAAATAAGGATAACGGGTTTCTAGCACCTGGCACAAGGAATGCAAGACGCCTTCGAGATAGGACAAGGATACATAGAGTTTCGCTGGTTACCTTGATGGAGATGGTCGTCACATGGAAGAATACAAGGCCTTTGTGGGTCCGGCTTTTCGATGCGCTGATAAACGAGTTAAATTGCGATGCCAGCCTATAGCAACAAGTCTCCTAAAAAGGCCGGAGTCCTGAGATTCTGCGTTGTATGTCAGTCAATGGCATGGCCAAGTCATGGCAAGAGCTGCGAGCCCCAGCACGTATTGGTAACGAATCTGGAGCGATCTAGACATCAGGAATTCATTGAATGGACTATTTACAAATCTTCTTCGTGGACGAGCGGCGGTGGGCGATACGGTAGCGCTCGTCGGAAAGTTCTATATAAGGTCATCTGCAATCCAATTTCCTCCTCTCTCCGTTTCCCCCTGTTGACTTGAAGTTGGAGCTGGGGGCTCAAGGGGGGGCCCTGATTACGCCTCTCCAAGTTTGGGTAAAATGGACGACTACGGGAAGGCGGAGTCGGAATGAGGACAGATTTATAACACGGGTTATTGGCTGCCAGTTCTGCGGCATCACTTCTCGGAAGATGGGTGGAGTTGAGTAAGGCGGCGGATCGGTCGACGACATCCGAGAGCGGGGGGGATATTTCGAACAAATCGGTTGGACCAAAAGGCTGGATGAGTGTGGGGCCAGAGAGGGGAGGACAGAGCAAGGCGTGGAGTCTCTCCCTGATAGATTTAGGGTCTGAGGGCAAACGCATGAGTAACACGCATATGTTGAGAGGGGAAGAGCGCACTGATTCGGTAGGTTACGAATTCTGGTCCCTCTTGACGCGAAAGGCAAAGGAACTTGATTTTGCAGTAGTCGAGATCCAAGAAGGGCGGCAGGGCCCCATTGACTTCGTCGTCGAATGCGGCGCCGATAATACCACCAAAAATTCCGATCTCTGCGGCGAATCCAGCCTCAGGAAACGCGAGCGCCGAGAACACCCTTCTCTCCGAGAAGAAATGACCATGATGCGTAGGGGGATGAGCATAACCTGGTATCATTTCACTGGCACCAAGTGCCCGAAAGGCGTGGCCAAGCCCATGAATTATGATGGCGAAGCCAAGAAAATCGAAAAGGTCGTCAGGGTCGCTGGCGGAGGTGAATGCGCTGTTGATGCTGTAATGCACGGTGATCGCCGTGAAGTCGTAATTCCCCGTGGCGGGGTCCTTGGATGTCGCAATGTACCTCTCTGGGGTGATTTTCAGGGAGGGGAAGGAGATTCGAATATAGTCAGGTATGGAAGGCTCCACGCCGCTGTTCCCGACGAGAATGTCGTGGAATTGTGGAGGTATATCGTCGAGACGCACAAGCTCGTTTGCTTCCTCCGCTCGTAGGATGAAGTCGACACTCTGCCCGGTGGCGCTGTCAACTATAATAGGTGCTCGCAAGAGCTCCCCCAAAACGCGCTCATCATTGAGAAGAATGCATCTAGTCATGTCCGCAAGATGTTGTAGCCGCGGTGCGGGGTGCAAGGTGAGCGTAGACATGGACGTCGACATCTGAGTGTGTGCGCCCACCAGCACACACATGACACAACATGGCAATGGACAGGTTTCGACTCGTAATGAAAGTATATTCAACCCGTGCTTTCACTACGAAATTCGCATGGCACAGGAGATTCTGAGTTTTTGCGCAGGGTAGACTCTTTTTGCCGTAGACATCCTAGACCGAGGTGATCGAGAGAGAGAAAACCGTGTTCGTTGCCACTCTGAGCCACTGGCAGCTCCAAGACAGCTCTGACTACTGACTTTTGGCATTTCCATTGTGGCGCCGTACAACACCCAAAAACGCGTGAAACGCGTGAAAATGCGCGAAAACGCGTGAAAACGCCGGAACTCGGCAACACAACAATTTTTGAAAGATCTTCCGACAACTGGGCCTGGCCTTTCCTCGGTCCCGGTAGACTTTCCGCCACAGTCTGCGGCTACGCGGCATTTTGGTTGGCGCGTTTCCAATACACATGTTTTTCGTGTTTTGGCGTTGTACACCCAACTGAACCAAGGCCTGCCGTGGTCGCGTCCACAGGGATTGGTGCTGAAAATATACATAACGGTCCGGGGGATTGTGCAGGCTCATTGCGAAGTCTAGCTTTCCAGGCGTTGTCGGAAGGTTGTGTTACCGAGTTCCTGCGTTTTCACGCGTTTTGGGGCGTTGTTTGGTGTTGTTCGAAAGTCGGATGCAAGGAGCCCTTTTTAGGCACCTTTGATAGGGGTCCTGGAATCAGAGGACACCCTTGTTGTTTCAAGTTGGTTTCAAGAGTCATTTTGTGGCGGCTTGAACGTCACGTGTGTCATGTTGCAATTGTATAAAAGATGGACGGGCAGGGACCATTCAAACCATTGTTCTTCCTCCGGACGCGCATCATCTCTCGTATCCTGCACACAAATGTAAGTCGACCATTGGCTTGACCGTAGAACACATGATATTCAAACTACCGCCATAGTTCTCTCTTCAACATGGCGTTTAATAATTCACGCACGGGTAATCAATCTTTACCCAGTAGTTTCCCTCCGAATCAACAAGGTTTTCCTCCGCTTTCTGTCGGGAGGGGTGGACCTCAGGGTCACTTCAGTCCCCAAGGTGTTCCTCCGCCTTCTTTTGGCAGGCGCGGACTCCCTCCTGATTTCATTCTCGGTCCCTCGGACTATCCTTCAAATTACCGATATTTTCCTCCGCCTGCCGTCGGGAGAGGCGGACCCCCGGGTCACTACAGCCTCCCTCCACATCCCCAAGGTTTTCCTCCACCTCCATTGGGCAGAGGCGGACCCCCTCCTGATTTCAGCCTCGGTCCCTCGGGCTATCCTTCAAATTATCAACATTTTCCTCCGCCTCCAGCTTCTGGCGGGAGCGGCGGGCCTCCAGCGCCTCCGATGCCTCTTCCCTTTGCCTTACTCCGGCGGGGTGGTCCTGAAACGTACGACGCATTTCCTCGCGAGAGCCGAATTCCTTCTCCGCCCCTTCTTCTCGGCCCCAGCTCCGAGCCTGTTCTCAGCCCCGGCCCCGACATGAGATTTTCTTTGTTCAAGGAGGGATCCCAGACGTGGTCGCGTGACAGACCGTGGTGTCCCCTCTTATTCGAGATAGTCGAAAAAATTTGGACTGTTTTCAAATCGCCCGGTCGCGCGGGTCGCGCTCTCCGCTACCAGTATCTTCCAGTCTATCTGAGGGTACTTCCTTCTGCAGATGATTCTAGGAACCCTGAGTTGCATAAAGCGGCCGATGAATTTGCGCTCCTATTCTTCACGCCTAAGATGCCGATATATCTTCAAACCACGTCTCCCGACAATAGAGACGGTAAGATCGAGTACGGACAAGACAAACGGGAATTCGGTTTTCGAGGTTTATTCTTGAACCAGGGCATGGTCAAGGCCCTAGAAACAACTAAGGACGCTGGCCTTCGAAATATGCTCACCTTACTCGTGGTCTCCACGATCTATCATGAGCTTGCTCATTTGTACTGGAGCTTTTTGTGGAGCGAGGGTCCCTGGCGGGGATTCGTGAACAATACCCCACCGAGTGTAAACTATCTCACCGACGTCGGGCCCTTGGAAGATATTGGGAAGTCTGGCGTCCCGGGACATTCAGGCTACGCAATAGAGAAGAACATTTTTGGTGGGTTTATCTGGGCGAATTTTCGTGGGCGAGAGGGCAATTTTGAGAAAGTTCGAAACCTCCTCTTCGATCGAGGGAGAGCCCTTGACCCAGATCCCAGCGATGGACAAGTACTCAGTGAGTTGTCGAAATATTCACACTAACTCCAACTTATCCAGCACCTACCCTTAACAGCGACAGAACAGATCACCCGGATGGTCAATGATTTCAGACGTAACGGCCACTTTGGCAAGGCGGACGACTCACGATATCCCATGTCGCAGAGTTACAACGACGGAGGATATCCCCTGTTCGGGCACACACCTCCTTCTAGTCCGCACGGAGGTACCACCTTCCCTTCTTCCTCCTCTAGTGGGGCGGCGTCGACATCCAGACACAGCTCAACGACGCGCGGGACTTTGATAACCGGTCCGGCGGGAGAGAGAAGCACCGGCGGTCAGTCGGGACACATGTACCGTAGATAGGAATGAGGATGTGTTAGTCACTCGTCCACTGGAGTTCGCATTCGGAATATGCCCCCACAGATTTATGCAATGGACTGTTTCTCTTCTAAACGGGTGGCTGCAAGTTTTCTCGAGGAAAAACGACATGGGGAGAGCGAGAATCGGTTGGATCACCAGATGGTAGGGTGGATGGACTGGAGACAGAAGGGCATAGCAAGGCGTGGCAACTGTGAAGTCTCTGATCCATCGGGCGAAGGGACTTTTTCTTAACCAAGAAATCGATCTCTGCGGCGAATCTAGCTTCAGGGAACGCCGGCGCAGAGCACACCCTTCTCACCTAGAGGAAACATCAGCCCATAAATGAATGCAGTGTCAATGCCCTAATGCACAGTGATCTCCGCGAAAGGGACGGGAAAGGGATTCGCATGTAATCAGGTATGGACGACTTCACGTCACTTGTCCCGACGAAAATGTCACCATGCTGCGGGTTTAGAGACGCACCAGCTTATTTTTGACCTCCGCTCTCAGACTGTTTGGCAGCCTGCCCGGTGACTTGAATCCCCCAAAACGAGTCTAGTCATGTCCCGTCAGGTATTGCGGTGCGGGGTTCAAGTGTTGTCGTAGAACGCGTGGATAGCCGCCTTGTTGTGGCCGGAAATGGAAAGGCATGATCACATGCCTCCTTCCCGAATCTGCTGGCTTGGAAGTCGGGATGGAAAGATAAGAAGGAAGGGGTTAACATTAGCTGTGCCATTCTATATATCCTGCCAGATCCAAACGTGCAGAAAGATCTCAAACCAGATGAATGTATGTATATACACTTTTCGTTTTTCGTCCACGTCTGCCTCAATTGGTCGAAATCCCTGCAAACTCGTCATACCCCAGCGCGAGATTCAGATTCTGCGTAGGGAAGCGGTGAGCCTTCGGTATATGCCAAACTGAAGCACAGATACGGACCTGCAAGCATTGCGTCGCTGCGCCTTTCAAGAGATTGTCCAGGCCACCCTGCGCCTGCGTAAGATGGGGTGAAGACAAGATGGAAGACACGCACCACGACCACAACGCGATCTCCCTCGCTCGACATCTGGAACCCGCCTGCGCTCCATGTGTGCTTGTTCTCAATATCCTGCAGCCCAGGTACCCCGGTCATGAGCCGCACGAGCGGCTCGTCCTTGTAGCGCTCCGCAAACAGTGCTGCAACCTCCCGTGCGGAGAGGCGGTCCTTGAGCGGGATCGACGCCGTCGAGAGGATGCCGCTGAACCACGGCGCCACCGCGGGCACAAATGCGATCTTCAGGCCGCTGCCGTCAGAAGGGAGCAGTCGCGAGAGGTGGTGCCCCGCCTCGCGCTCGTGGATGTGCCCGGTGAGCGAGTACGGGCGCACGCCGCCCGCGAGGCTCTCCGGGGAGACCTTGGGCGCGCTGGTGGGCCGCCCGTCGGGGTCCGTCGCCATGACCGTCCCCGCGCCGCTGTAGCCCGACAATCCGAACACCGTCGGTAGCACGCCGGGCGCGACATGCCGCACCAGCGGCGCAATGAGCATCTGCGCCGACGTGGCGTAGCACCCCGGGTTCGATATCCGCTTGGATGCGCGGATTGCACGGCGGCCATAGAGTTCTACTCAGAGGGCGGGCAGGGAAGGGAAACAAAAATCATTTATTCAATATCACTTTATCCAGTTACGGACGGACGAGGCGCCTCACCGGGAAGCCCGTATGTCCACCCCTCCTCGAAACGGTAGTCCGCGCTCAGATCGACCACGACGCTGCCCGCTGCCGCGCCGCCCGCGCGCGCCGAGGCACCGCGGTCCACCGCGTCCACAAACGGCTTGCACACCCCGTTCGGCAGCGCCATTACCCATGCGTCCACCTCGCCCGCCTTCTCCATCGCCTCCACGTCCGCCTCCGACAGGTTTGAGTACGTCACCGGCGACTTCGTGTACCCCGCGAGCGGCAGGCCCGCGAGCTGGCGCGACGAGACGTGCGACAGCTCGATGTGCGGGTGAGACGAGAGGAGCCCGGTGAGTGCCTGCCCGGTGTACCCCCGCGCCCCAATCAGACCCACGCGCTTGATCTCCGTCGAGACGGGGCCAGCGGGCGCAGGGGGCTCGGCGACAGACGCGTACCCGCGCACGCCGCGGCGCGCGCTCGTCGAATACGCGCGCGTCCCGCCCGGCGCGGCATTCGGCGCCGCCTTGTGCGGGGGCGCAGAGGGGCCGACGGGAAGGTACACGCGCGCGATGCGGCCTTTCTCCTCGAACTCGCGCACGATGCGCTCCACCTCCGCGACATCCTGCACGCCGTACCAGAAGAGGCTCTTCCCCGCACGCGTGAAGCTCCCGTCCGCGCGCTCAAAGTGCCACCCGCGGTTCTCGTCGTCCGCCTGGGCAGTCCAGAACAGCCGCCGGTGATCTTTCTTGATCGCGCTGAAGACATTGTCCATGACGTTGTTGAGCACGCCCGCACGCGACGGGAGCAGCTTGGTCAGGACGGGCACCTCGCCGGGTGGGTGCGAGACAAGCGCGACGACGTCGAGCGGCTCGTCGCCGTAGATCGTGTACGGGGTGTTCTTCATGTCCGCGAGCACGCCCGCGACGCTCTGGAAGCCGCTGAGCACCTCGGGGTCGCGGTCGTGGATGACCTGGCGGAAGCGGTCGGCGCCGAGGCTCTCGATGCTGCTGTGCTTGAAGAGCTTGTATCCGCGGCGGATGAGCGTGCCGGCGCCGCTGTCGGTGAAAAGCTCCTTCTGCAGCATGGAGGCAGAGATGACGGCGACAGAGGAGGAGCGCGGGAGGTGCTCAAGCAGCTCTTTGAACTCGCGCAGTTTGAGCTTGGTGCCGTATTTAACCCAGGGTTCCTTCATCAGCTGGTCGTACTCCTGCACGGGGATTGAGATCCAAAAAATACACAGATAGAAGGCAAAAAACGGACCTCGTCAAGGTTAATGACGGACAACTTTTCGCCCGTGACGCCATGGAACAGACCGCCCTTTTCGTTCAAGAACACAATCTTGAGGGGCTCCAGCTCCTTGGCAAGCTCTCCGGCGGCGATGTCCGCATTCACGTTGAGGATCTGGCCGTCGGGGGATTCCGCAAGACTGGTGAGGATGGGGAGCGCGCCGGCGCGAATGGACGCCTCGAGCGGGCGCTTGTCGATCTTGGTGATCTTGCCGACGAGGCCGAACTTCTCCTTGTCGAGGTAGTCAGCAGTGAAGACGCCGGAGGTGATCGGGCGCGCGCGCGTGCCGAGCTTCTCGAGGGCGCCGACGAGCTTAAGGTTCTCCTCGAGGAACACACGCCGTGCAATCTGGAGCGTCTTGGCATCTTCGTAGAGTCAGTTTTGACGCGATGGACGTGTACAACACGCAACGAACCTGTGACTCGGATACCGTCGATGTAGTCGGGGACAATACCCTCACGCTCGATGATCTGGTTAAGTTGGGGGCCCGCGCCGTGAAGGACGACGGGGTAGAGCCCGACGCGATAGAGGAAGCTGAGGCTGAGGGCGAGCTCGTCAAGCTGGTCGAGGACGGCACCACCGATCTTGATGACGGCGAACTTGGCGGGCTGCGAGGGGTGCGAGGAGGACGAGAAGATGCGCAGATGGCGCTCGACCTCGCGCTTGGTGCCGATCGAATAGAGCAGGCGGGTTATAGTGTCCTGAGTGAACAGTCAATAAATTGTTCGTTTAATGTGGAGCAGTGCTAGCTCGCGCCCGCCGAGCTCCGAGTAGACTCCGGTAGCTCAGGGCCTATTTGGATGTAAGCATCGGGCTGTGAACCACGATATCGCATCCAGTGTCAGACCACCCGCCGCCGTTTTAGGTGCTACTGTGGCAGCAGCAGGTACATTGTTCCGGCCACAAATCGGGTACCAGGTAGGGCTCGCGGTCTCTCTCGGAAAACAGTATGGAAGTCGGGGCGACGTACCCGGTCAGTCTGCGCTATCGACTGGATAGTTCGCACAGAAACGTGGAGCTTGGGCGCAATTACAGCGTGGCGGGCACGAAGAACGACAGCACGGCCAGTAGCCCGCCCAGAAATTCGTGAGGCCGACGCTACTGCGAGCATCATAGACGATAGTGTCGGAGAAGAGAGGGACGTATAGCAATGGCCTGGTACTGGCGTGGGTGGGGGAGAGAAGGAACCGAGCAAAATCTGCGACAAAATACGAATGGGGAGAGCACGTGATCGATATTCTGACTCGGCCGACGCTTAATTTGGGTCCGATGCTGCGAGAATTGTGCGGCTAAACAACAGCTCAACAGCCTTTCCAACAGCGTTTATCGCGCGAGGAACAGCTATTCTTACAGCCTCTAGCTCAATATTAATGAAACAGCCTCGGCGAGCGGTGGGCAGCGGTGATCGCGCAGCATGCAGCTTCTCCACCCTTGCGTTGCCCAGGACTTCAAGGAGAAAGGAGCCTGGAATCGCACAACATAATCGAGGCTCTCAACAGAAAATATCGTGGTCAATGTAATTCAATTAAATGTGGATTCTGCGTAAGCGAAAGTGTGGATGCTATAGCGTCGTCTCAGATGGGTATAGACTGATCGTAAGTGGTTGGTCTGTGGGAACGAAGTCAGTTATTGTTCCACAGGGCTCGGGTCGCGCCCAGTATGAGAACGCACATATATGAAGGTCGAAGTCATGATCAGAACCACTCAGAGGATCGAGCCAAGGAGGCCGACGACCGGGCCGAGGCCGAGGTTGTCGAGCGTGGCGATAACAGGCTGCACAAGAGGAACAACGACATCCAGGAGGCCGTTAACGAGCGGGGCGGCGGTGCTTAGGAGCGTGCCGAGGACGCCGCTGAGAGAAAATAAATCGTTAACATTTGACATTGGTCCTGTTGAAAAAAATCAAACTAACGTGACGTCGTTGAGCAGAGGCTGGATGATGGCGCCAGCGGGGGTAGAGTCCACAACGGTGAGGACCTCGCCGACCGCAGCACTGACAATCTGCAGGTGAATATTTTGAGTGAGGAAGAAAATCAACCAGGGTTAAAAATCGACTGACGGAGAGGACGGGCGCGAGGAGCTGGCCGGTTTCGACGACAGAGAGGACACCATCGGCGGTGGCGAGGATGGTGCTGACCGGGCTGCCGGCGAGGGCATTGACCTCGGTGACGGCGGCCGAGATGATGGACTGAATCTCATCGGTGAGGGGCGTCACAACCTCTGCAGTCGCGTTCGAGATGTCGATCGACGCTGGGAGGGCGTGTGTCAGTAGGGAATAATAGGACGAGGGGAGTAGGCGCACAGAGGAGGGTAGTGACAGGGGTAAGGTCAGCGACGAGCTGGGTGAGGATCGCGGGGAGGGCGACAAGTTCGCGCTTCGGCGCGATCGGCGCGGCGGCAGAGAGCGCGGCGAACGCGACGGTGGCGAGGAGGGTGATCTGGGAGAAGGAAGGCATTTTAAAGGATAGTGGGTTGTCTGAAAGACGGGTGTGGGATTATAGACTTTGATGGGGGAGAACGAAAGCCGGTGGGATGGAGAAACCCAGCGGACGCACCGAGTACTTATAGGTGGACCGGGTACTTGTTTCCAAGGCGATTAGACAGAACATACAGAGAGCTCCAGCTGCATCAAAAAAAAGAAGGGCCGGCAGTTGAGAGTGGAGCTGCTCCGCACTATCGTGAGAAACAGAGAGGCGCCGTCGACTACATACGCAGTCCCGGGAAGTCAAGTGAGCAAGGAAAATCAAACACAACCCACGGAAGATCCATTCGCTTGTTCCCGACAAGAAAATATACAGTAACATCCCCTATCTTCCCCAGATAAAATTAAAAAAGATCCGTGCGTGGCGGTGCTGGGCGAAAAAAATCTACTTTCGCCGATTTGGGCGGCGCAGGTGCAGAGGAATTAGCGGCCTACAGCGCCTAACCGTAGCCAACAACAATGATTGCTCCTAGGAGCGAAGCGGAGTCCTTCGTGGACCAATCATGGACCCACATCACCTGTGAGCGCTGTGGAGCATTGGAGCCTCGTGAGCCCGGTTTCGGGCCCCGAAACCGCGGAAGGAAGGAAGAAGGATGGCTCAGTCAACCGCCGGCGTGAGCGGAGGATCGAAGTTAGAAGAGTTGCGCACCGCACGTGAAGATCTACAACGTCAGTAATCAAACTGCTCCTGAGTCTCGTGGATGAGCGAATTCAAAGGCCTCCTCCATGAAAGTGGAGGTGAATATACTCAGTGGGACAAATTAGAAGAAGGGAAGGCCGCCGTATCGGATCGGATCAAATGATTGGCAGTGATCGCATCAATTTCCGTCTTCATTCTCCCAAATTCGCTTGCGACTCTCGCTGCTCAGCGACGCCACAAAGGTCTTAGTTTTCAGTTTACTGTATCTAGCGCTCTTTTGAACCTTAAGCAAGATACTGTGCAGAAATCTTGTTCTCCTTCGAATCCTCATAACCATACGCACGACGTGTTCCAACTTCCGAGGCAGATCCAAGGCAGAATATCATCAGTTGCGGTGGAGCTCTTTATTTTAGCTCTTTCACTCTCTTTGAAACGTTTACACGCGCCCACATTGCGCCCACATACGAGTTCGGGTAGTTCCGGCAGGATCCGGTAGTTCCGAGTCTTCCGCAACTTCCAACTCTAGATTTCCATCTTTCGCTTGGCAGGGACTCGGCGTAGATCCCAGTCATTTAATTATCTTGCTAAGTTCAAGTTGAACTTCCCCCACAGCGTCCCGCCCTGTCCCGCTCTCGTTCGTTGCCCAAGTATCGTCGCTGAACTAGGACTCGCATGACACAGTCCCTGCGCACTACTTATCTCGGAAGCGCAGATTCAAATTGAATAGCACCGCAATAGCCGGTCTCGGATAACCGCTCTGTCCATGCGTCGGGCATCATATGCCGCCAAAACATTGGCGAGGCAGTATAAAATGGTGGCTGACATGCACCTGAAACCTCGAAGTCCATTCCATTCCATTCCTCCCCCCCCCCTCCTCTTAACGATGCTCTACGCCCTCCTCCTCCTCTCCTCGCTATCAGCGATATTAGCCTCACCCGCCGGCCTCGACGCGCTTGAATCCCGCGCCGCGGTCGACAACATCGTCTACGTGACGGACGCCAATAAATTTTGGTGAGTCCCCCCCGAACCCTCACCGAAGTCCAAATTCCGACACGTCTGCTCGCAGTATGATCATGCCCCGGTACCTATCTATTCATCTGACCCCTCCCCCCCGGCTGACCATCCCCAGCGACCCGCACACGAACATCGGCGACAGCGAGCACCCCGGCGGGATGAAGACGTACTGCTCGCCCGCGGGCCGCTACGACACGCAGCAGGGCCAGCTTCCCGCCGACTTCTGGAGCAACGTCGCCTTCAAGACGGGTTCCGGCAAGAACGGCAAGCGATACGCCCAACGTACGCACCGCCTAACCCCTCTGCTCCATATGAAACACCCGCTGACGAACTCTCCCGTGTTTAATATTAGTGACCGGCTGCATCCGCCCGTCGCACCTCAGCCGCCTGAACCCCGACGATGGCGGTGGGCAGTACGATTCCAGCGGCGGCGCGGGCGGGCTCGGGAACCCGCAGGGGTCCGTCTGCCTTGGGTTCGTTCACTTCCTTCGCGTCCATAATCTAAATATTAATATGGCACGGTACAGATACAACCACTACGTCGAGCTCGTCGAGCCTGCGGGCCCGCGCGCGTGCATCAGGTGCTGCGACGATCCGGCAGATTGCCCGACAAACAAGGGTGCGTCATTCAAGTCTGCATGAATTCAATTCCGCGCTGAGGCTAATATGGCATGCAGACACACAGGGCTGTCCGGCGGTTATCCCGGGCAACTACTTCAACTGCGCCTGAGATTCAGCACAGTGCTTCAGGACCCTGACTACGATACTTTCGATCCCTTCATCCCACCACCTATTATTCCAGCCATTGTTGTTGCAGCCTACTCGGCTCCAAGGACTTTATTTCACGATGTAATTCACGAATTATGAACCCTGACGTGTAATTTTGATTGTCTCGACCAACTCGACTGCGAGTGCGAGCGTGAAGAATGGATAAATCAATTTAACAACCTCCCTTGTTGAGAACGATCAATGTTCTATTCCACAACCCCCACGTGTCAAACATAAAGTTGTCACCCGTCACAAATTGTCGCTTTGACCGTGTGGGTTAGGGACAATTTTGTCCGTATCTCAGCCCAACAGAATTCACGTTATGCACTGCTGCGTCCGGCAAGATTCATAAATGCATTTGAGCTTTCCTTGGTCGCCAATGGCTAGATTTTGGTGTCAGCGTACCACTACCATAATTTCGAATAAAATTCACTTTAGAGCGGAATCCCGCTTGTATGAGTCAGAAAAATTGATTCCATCCAGCAGAAGACATCTCCTTATTTTCCTTTGATCTTCCTATGAGTTTTTCAGGTTGAACAGACGCAGTGGAATCGATATCAGGCAAATATCGATTGATTCTCTG
The DNA here is from genome assembly GCA_029204335.1 of Mycena vulgaris. Classification (NCBI taxonomy): domain Eukaryota; kingdom Fungi; phylum Basidiomycota; class Agaricomycetes; order Agaricales; family Mycenaceae; genus Mycena; species Mycena vulgaris. The sequence continues at coordinate 368,139 of JARGYA010000073.1, read as the reverse complement.
CTGGGAAAAAGTGCTTAAATGCTATCTAACACTGAATTCATTCATGTGGTCCGAGATCACCTATGTGAGGGCCAACCGTCTGCCTTCGGACTGGTGGGGGTATCGGTTGTGTGACAAAATTATAAATAGCCCGGGTTGTCTCTCTCTTTATAAGATTATGCTGTCCGAAGCCTTTAAACTCCGATCGGGCATCACCGAAGGGGCGAAGTGCCGGGGGCGCTTCGCGCCCCCGGCGCGCTCATAAATATAACATTGATCCAACAACCCGGGTTGTTCTCAACGAGGGGGGTGGTTAAATAGATTTATCCGTGAAGAATGCAACGTTAAACCCATTGAACTTCGATCGATATAAAACATAACATACTGTAAAAAATAACCAAGGTAGGCATAGATTGGTTGAATTCCGTGTACGTAAGTATGTACATATGTAGCGCGTGTTGAATCCACGCATCATTTATTTTCTCTAAGTGCACACCAGCGCCTGGCCCTGGAACATTCGGATCGTATCCGGGAAGTTCCAAAATGACAGCGCAATCAGCACGTACACCGCTGTCCGAACAAGTCAGCACGCACTTGAAACGGACGAAACGAGAGGGGAGGACATACCGATGAACACGACACCGCTCATCCAGTGCGACTTGCCGTCCTCGACGGAGAACTTGACGAGGATGACGGAGAGGAAGAGCACGAGCGTCTCGAGCGGGTCGAAGAGGAGCGTGAGGGGCTTGCCCATGCCCCACGCGACGAGGATGAGCACGGGCACGACGAAGAGCGCGATTTGGATGCAGCTCCCGATGGCGACGCTCATCGCCAGGTCGAACTGCAATTCGCTGGTTACTTATTGATTTAGTTACTAGCATGAGGGCGCACCTTGCCCTTGCTGGCGACGACGACGGCGGTGATGTGCTCCGCTGCGTTGCTGATAACCGGGATCACGATGAGGGTTATCCACTTTTCAGAGATGCTGGGGTGCGCGGCGACGAGGCCCTCGAGGGACGCGACAAGGTGCTCTGCCGTGAGGTACGCGAAGCCGGTCGTCGTAATCAGGACGCCGAGCGCGACGGGCGTGTTGAGCTTCGGGTACTCGATGTCGCCGAACTCGGACGACGAGGAGGAGGCGGCGGAGGCGGAGGCGGTGTGCACGGGGAGGACGGTGTCCGACTGCGTGCTTGCGATCGAGGAGCGGGGCGACTTTTCGGCGGAGATGAAGAGGTGGCTGTGGGAGTAGAACTGGAAGAAGAGCTGGGGGAGAAAAAAATTAGTGGGACTTAGAGGAGAAAGCGGGGGGTGTTTACGTAGGCGATGTAACTAGAATAAATCGGATGAGCGAGGGTAGGGATAGCTCGGGGTGGCCAGCTTACATCAGGATGAGGATGATTGCGCTTCCACGGCTCAGTTGCAAAAGTACAGGTACCTCTTCGCCGTCGTTGAGACGGTCGCCCAGATATTCGTGCTGCGGTTGATGTCATATAAAACGGCAGGAGAATACAATATCGGCACGAACGAATGCGGCCGGGACGATGAGCGAGATCACCGACACGGTCATGAGCGACGAGTTGAGTTGCGCGACCATGGGTTGAAACTCTTGGGAGTGGAAGCGGTAACCGCCGACTGGTTCGAAAGTAAGTCAACAAGAACGCTTTGGCGACGCTGGGACTCACCAATGAAGGCCATGCCGAGTACGAGCAACATGTTGCTCAGAAGCCCACCGAGCAAGGAGCTCTGGACGAGCTCCAGCTTACACTGAAGGGAAATGATTAGAAAGATTTAACCGGAACGAAGTAAATGCACACCTCTTTCAACGCGATGCCGGCAATGATCATCTCAACGATGTTCCCGAGCGTGGCATTCAAGAGCCCACCGACGCTGTTGCTCGTCCGGAGCGCAATCTGCTCCGTGCCGAGGCCGAGGAGAGCGGCGAGGGGGACGATGCCGAGGCAGCACATGATGAAGATCAAGGTGGCGCTCTGGTGGGTGAAGTGCATCGCCCACGAGATGGGGATGAAGACCAGGAGCACGTTGAGCGGCGAGTAGCGTAGCACCGTCATAAGCGACGCCGTATACGTCGGGGGCGGTCCGAGGGGGCGCGACGGCACGAATTGCACGCGGAACTTCGTCAAGATCGGCGCCAGCACCTTGGAGGCGCGTGCCTTGGGCCCCAGCTTCTGTTTCTCGGAGAATTCCGAGGCAGCGGCGTCTGCGGCTGTGTCGGCAGGGTCGCCCGGGGGGGACGGCAAGTGCCTTAGGATGGCAGAGGTAGTGCCACGACTAGGGGGGTCGTCGGCGTCGTCCGTGTCCATGCTGAGGGTCTGTTGCGTTGGAGCGACATCGGAGGCATACGAGGAAGGTGTTACCATTCGGGTTGGGGGGATTTAATCAGAGGCGGAAGGGCGCCTTATAAGCCTTTGTCCCGTCCCTTGGCATCTTGGCCTCCACACAGCATTTGTAAATGAGGATCGGAATCCAAGACATTCTCTTGACCGGGCGAGTTTTGGACGCGACCCAACTGGACGCGTCAGCTCAGGCACAGACGATTTATGAGGGGATACAAGCCCACAGTAAAGGTTTCTGAAGCACGGAGGAAGACCCCAAAGTCAATAGTTCAAGCCACTGCGGGCCAAGACTGGTCCGGGCAATGGCTTGGAAATTCTCTGCGGAGTGTTATCAGGAGTACGAGTGCGATATTGATAAGAATGGTTAGAGATCCTTGGCGGAGATATCGCGATAACCTGGAGGCAAGACCGTTTTGGTTTGGTTTGGGCAAGGTCAAGGCAAGGTTTGACGATTCATGTTCTCGGATCATGATCTGACAGTGGCTGTGCGGTTATCTGACACTTTTGCCTCGCAAACCTACCTCGACTTTCAATTAAATCACACGAATAATCCGAGATGTACCAGAGGGATATCAGACGCGATTCCTCTCCTCAAAATTTCCACTTTTAGTCTGGATAGCAAGCACCTAGGTAATGCCAGGTAACTCGTGACTGCTGACGGATAACCGTTACGTCACGCAGTTATCTGGCTCTTCCCTTGCTCTTCCACTCACCATCTGGTTGCTTTTCAACCTGCGGATCCTCTGGAGTACTCAACACTCTCAAAAAGTTCTTACCCTCTTACGAACATTCTTGGTCACTCAAAATGGCCCGGAACCAACCGGAACGAAACAAGATTGAAAATCCACGGAATACTTTCGCTGTGCGTGCGCGGAACTTCAAGAAGCTTTGAAATGGTTGCTGCCTATGCGAAGCAAAACCAATAAAAAAGGAAGACGGAAGAATCTCGCGTCCGGCGCGCGGGATGCTCAGAACACATTTCAAGGCAAGCAGTTGTCCGCGCCGTACAAGTTCCGCACGCGACGCAGGCGACATGAATTTCTGAACACATCCGGGACGTTCACGAAGCACATGGCCGGCCTGATTCGGAGTGTAGAGTACGCACCCAATTGCCCGGACCGTGATAGATGCACCCCACGGTGAGTTGAAGCCCAGACTTACCATACAACGCAGATCCGGGCCTGGACACTCTGCCAGTGGTTCCCGTCTCTGGTATGGGGTCTTAAGTGCGCTGATTGCGACACCCACACGGCTTCCGAATTCTGGACATTGCGTTGCTCGTCCGACACCGGAAATTCTGAGCTGTTACTGAGGCTTTCCTAACCTTTCTGAATCCTCCTGAATCCTCTCTTCCGCCTTCCCTTTTCCATTTCTTTTTCGCAGCCCATTGAAACAAAAACCGTTCTGGACAAAGAGCTGCAGCACCCGCTTCCAGTTCAACCACCACTACGTCGTCCAAGTTTAGTTCAAGTTCCGGAGCCTCAGCCTGCTCGCGATAGTTTACTCGTGCTCTCATGTCACCCGGCCAAACCTCTGCAATAGATCGACTTCGCGACTTCTCTGCTCACACGGATGCGGCGTTTCGACCAGAACCATAGCGGCGTCCAGACTCCAGCCACCCGTCACTCAGGACAGCTTCCCGAACATATGCCGTCCTCACTCCCTCAGCCCTGACGCTACTTATCTCTGTCGAATGCGGCTACAGGCGGACGCCAGACGCCAGAATGTCGGCTAATTCATATCTCTGCTCGCGGGAAGGACGTTATGTTCCTCAAGCCCAGACGGAGAGATATCTTGCAAAGATTGGCGTCCCCTGAGTGGTATGAAATTATCCCAACTGCACGCGAGATAACGTCAAACGCAGGAAACCGTACTCTCCCTCCCACTGTCGGTCCGTTTCCCCTGTGTCCGCCGGTCCTTTGACTCCTATCCACACCAAGCGCACCCTCAACGTCATACACAATTCCCTCCCGGAGGCCGACACGATTTGACGCCGCTCGCAGCCAATTGGTGCGCCAACGCCCCGGGTAGCGCTATCCATCGCTGGCCATGGCAGCAAAAGAACCTCCCTTCTGCCCCCCGACGGCGGATCCCTCTGCCTTCCTTTCCCTTCCCAACCTCCTCCTTCTTTCTGTTCTGAACAACGGCGTTCTCAAGCTCGGCCTACCCGTTCTCACACAGGTTGGTGCAGCAATCACCGCCCCGTCGCTGCATCTGCGTCCGACACGTGACCTCGCGAATCCGGTTCGGAGAGTCGGAAGACGCCCGGGCCCGGGCCTGCGTAGGCCTGCGTGTGTGCAGGAATACGCCCGGTCCTGCGTGCGTGCAGACGACGGCTCCGGCGCCAGAGCTATCCAGACTCCAGCCATCACTGGCCCGGCCCTGCCCTGCCCGCTCGCTCGCGTTGCGCCGCGCCCAAACGGGGCAGCCGTTCATGCCACGCGCGCAGCGCAGCGGCAGGCAGCAATAAACTTGTCTCATGCTGCGGCGTATCATATCATTTATTTTTCCAGACATCATATCTGTATCAATAATCGGATATGCGCTTACATGCATGCATGGCTACGTCGGTGCTTGTCTGCGATGTCCGCAATTATTCGCGCGACGCGCCGCAAGTACATCATGTACCGAAATCTCATACATGATGTATGAGATTTTGTTTTGGATTATCTCCGCCGCATGCCCATGCCCGCCCATGTCCACCCTAGAGTGTTGTTGGGCAGCTCGAATTCACGCTCGAATCCGCCGCGGAATTGGGACGTGGAAGCACCCGAATTAAAAAGCCCCGCGCTATGTGCGCGCACGACGCGTTTAAGTATGTGCCTGTGCGTTATTTTAATTGCACTTGCCACATAAGAGAAAGAAAAGACAAAGACTAAATTGAAGAAGCCGCTTTACTTTTATAACACCGTTCGATGTGATGGTCGATGGGCGTCTCGATCTGACGCGGCGTCGTGGCGTCGTCACCACGAAGGCAAAAGGACACGGGTCCGGGACTTGCGCGCGCGTTCTCTTTGTGATTCTCTTCGTGCGTTTCTCTTTGGCATCCTATCTGCGCACCCCAGTTTCTGCGCACCACACCAGGTTTACATATCCACTGAGAGGCTCGGAAGACCGAGCGCGAATTATCGCGAATGCGAGCCCCCCGATTCCCATTCCGCCTCGCCTCTATAGTTATGCGCACACCCCGTGGCCTCGCCCTTGATGCATCATCCCACCCGCCAACAGTCATCGGTCAACCTACCACCACCCACACATACATAATCAGCCGCAATCAGGTCGCCTCTCTTCCCATCAGGCATTGCCAACGCGAGAGCTTTCACCGGGACGCGCCCCGGGCCCGCCCCCCGAATCTTCCCATACCCGCGGGACTTGCCATGCGCCACATGGCCCCATCACTTTTTATTCATCGTGCCTTGCCTCTGCCTCTGAATCCATCAGCGTCTCCTCGCATCGGCAGGTGCGGTTTTGGTTCTGGTTTCGGCTGGGTTTTCGTTTTGGCCTTGGGTGGGTGTTGGAATGAATGGGGCGTGCCTCGACGGCGACTGTAACGGAAGAGAGTTTTGTATCACGCGGAGAGTTGCGGACGCACTTAGTCTTACTGAGATTTTCACAGAGGATTTAGGGAGGCGTACCGCGTAGGTAGATAGGGGTAGGGTAGATACGTGCAACATGTAAGTAGCTCGATGTACCTGTTGCGAATCGCGAATCCAATTTCCCCCGCAAAAAAGGCGCACCGCAGCTGACTGCAGTGTGTCCTAGCTAGTCGCGTGTCAGGATATACATACAAGTACGTGCGCGCGCGTGCTTATGGGGAAGAAATACTACATACATAGCTAAGTGCGCGCGTGGCCGCGGGAGCCTGAGTACTTCACACCCTTACTAGCCCTTACTACTACGAGGGGCAGGAGAGGAGACCGTCGCGACCCCAACGCGGGATTTATTACTTTAAGATTTCCGTCCCCGTCCCTGCAATAGAATTGTCGTCATTGATGCCTACCGCGTCGCCTCGCAGGGCGGCGGAAATAAGGGGCAGCACCCCTGATTTTTTCTTTGGGGGCTCAAGCATCAAGCTATCAAGTGTGTACGTCCCAAGAAGTTTTTTTCCTCTTTCTCTTGCTTGCTAATGCGTGATCTCAATTCCGCCCGATATCATGATTCATAAATTAAAAAAGAAGATGGGCGGCGGCTGTGGCCACGCGACGCGCCGCGCCGCGGAGTTGACCCGAACTCCGAGATGCGCGCTGCGCGATGTTGACATCCTGGGAACGGGCTAATGGGGGAATGGGAGGCCGGGTCAGCCAGGGGATGTGCATGGATACCAAGAGAAATTAGTGTTACTATTAGGGCGCCTATTTGGGGTTTGAGAGTATGCGACGTATAGGAGAAGACGACGAGTGTATGATGAAGTATACGTAGTGTATGGGGAAGTATACGTAGTGTTTCAGAAGGAGGAGTTTGTGAGGAAAAAAGAGGAGAGGGCGGAAGGACGGAGGAGGGAGGAGGAAGCGGGGAGGGGGAGGCAGGCACCGAATAGAAATAGGGTATGCGCCTGACTAAGTGACTTGCTTCCCCGCGTCTTGATTCCAAAGTGGAAGCGGAAGTGGAAGTGAAGGCACCGATCGCTGTGCGCAAAAATAACCGCGTCCCGGACAAGTCCTCCCATTCTCGCCGTCGTCGTTTCAGCGCACACCTGAAACTTGAAGCTTGAAGCTTGATGCAGGGAACGCACGGCATACACGCGGAATACAAACAATCCTCAAACCCGTTAATGATGCAATGAGACATACAGTGTGTAATGCTATAGAGGTGCCTAGAACCCGAATTATAAGTAAACCAAAGCCCAGATGCGAAGGGAGTAATAATGCAGTATGATGATGTCTATGTGGTGTGTGGATGTAGAGCGGTGGGGCTCGGGTGCGTGGCTCGGGGTGTGCAGCTCGGAAGGTGTAGAGGTGTAGAGATAGAGGGCGGGATATGCGTAGAGTAGGGGAGGGAGGCGGCGGAGTGCAACGGAGAGGGGAGAGGAGAGCGACAGCAGGAAAGCAAAGCAAGATAAGATGGAGATGTAGATGTAGTTGGACGAGAATTTTGGTGCGGCAGTCCCTGAGAGATAAAGAGAGATCTATGGTGGAGGGGAATGGCGGCGCAGCGCGCATTTATTTAGATTTTTGCTGCGCGGGATGGTCAGCAAGGCGCGCCGTGGCCACGTTGGAACGGGGCTCACCGGCGTGCGCATCATGAGTGGCGCTGCGGCCGGTTTCGATGGGGCGCACTGCGAGGCGGTCAGCGGCCGCACATGCACCAAAGGAGTGAGAAGGGACGCACGGGCATGGGGGAGTTGGGGTTAAGTATCGGCTTCGTAAAAGCGTGCTGAAGCTGCACAAAGAGAGCTCTTTGAGCCACCGGCGCCACAATAGCTAGCGCGGGCGGACAGACCTTTGCCTCGCTCTCTTTTGCGCGCTGTGCGTACATGTTGGGATGCAGCGAGACGTTGGACATGCTCGTTGCACGGGGGAGCGAGTGCAGGGAAGAGGAGACGCTGGGGAAGGCGACGAGGCCTTTTTTGTTGGACGTGCCGTGCGTGGACATTGGTTTAAAAGAAAGAAAGGGCGAAGACAAAGGCTTAAAGGAAAGAAAGAAAGCAAGGGTGGGGGTCGCGTGCGACGGCACGGAAGGGATGAAAAGAAAAAACGGGGAACTCGTTCTGGGTGAAATATATAGGACTAGGGCGCGTGACTTTTAGCCGGATTGGGGATTGCGATGTGCCAGATCTGGCAAATCTCATCCGAGAAGCAACGGTGCGACTCGTTTCTCGGCTAGCAGAGATAAGGTAGCAGATGCAGCAGATGCGCAGATGCAGCGTCTTGCAGCGTGATGATTGAGATGAGATGATATGCCCGGATGCACAGAGTACTTCACACCATATTACATGCCTGCAGTCTGGCAATTATTATGGTCCCCAAGAACCAGATTAAATCATAAATGTCACTGCAGCTAATCTACCTCCAAGTCGCCGTCATCTGACCACCCTATCCCCACGTGTCTTTTTCAACGCGTCCTCTTTCAGTACATCCCCGCCACTGAATGGCGCCTTGCCCTCGGGTCCCCGCCATCGTCACCCAAAGCTTATTTTATTTCCTGGGATAATTCCCGCCTCAAAAACCACCGACAAGAACCGCGTCGCGACAAGCCCGTATCACCCCCTCCCAGTCCCACGCCGTCCAACCCCCAGGTCCCCGCCGCTCGTGACCCCCCACCGCATGCCCCCAACCGTCTTCCCATGCCAATTACCCCCCCGGCATCGGCATGTATCCCCCCGCCAGCCACCGCCCGAACCCGACCCGCGCTCTCTCTCTCGCGTTGTCTACAGAGATCCGCCCGGGCCATGTGCGCGCCTTACGACATCCTATCTATATTACCTCCCGCTCTCATGCCTCGGTCATCACCGTCGTTCTGAGTCCCCGTCTTACGCCTCGTACGCGCTGCTCGGCCGTGCATGCCAATAATATTTCTTTGACTCGAGTCTAAGTCTTTGTCTCCCGCGCACCTCTGCCTACGGCCACGCCTGTGAACGCGCGGCGCCGGCCCCCCTTAGCCAGCGCAGCACCTCCGCACGCCCAGCACTCCAATGCTCGCTCCCCGCGCTCCGAGTCCCTACGTTAATCCCAATCTCGCGCACACCAATCTCAGCGGAGGCCGAGGCCTTCCGTCCGCCCGGAAAGCTATCGCCCCGTTCGTACCTATCTCCCGTCACGTCTCTCCATGCATCCTCCGTGTCTCCGTGTCATGTATCTCTATGTTCTCGAATCCAAATCCCCATCCCGCCCCTCCTCCCCCGCGTCCAGTGGAGATACCCATCCCGTCACTGTACATTACACATGCCATGCCTTAGTAGGATCCTAGGATTCCGTAACGCGACGCACGGGCCCTGCCGTGATCAAAGCCTCTTGAGTCTCCGCGCTATTCTCTTCGTCTTCGTCTTCGTTTCCGCCTTCGCCTTCGTTTCCGCCTTCGCCTTCGTTTCCGCCGGACCCAACACGCAACTTATTTTAGCAGTCTTTCTTTGTCTTTCCCTGCACTAGCCGGATAGATACGCTTAGGCTTTTGCCATGCCATGCCTCATCCCTCCCACCGGAAGGCAGGACGCACGGGCACGGGCGGTGGACTAGTTTAGTCAACGGCCTGCACCCCGTCATACGCCGGCAGCCTTCGGCACGCCTCCGCCCAGTCCATTCCCCCAAGTACGAGCTCCGTTACCACCGCAATCACCTCGTCGATCCCGCCGATCCGTTGGTCCGTCGTGTCGCGCTCCCTGCAGCCACAAAAGCAAAAGTCAGCAACAAACGAAAAGGGAAAGGCAAAAGGGGAAGGGAAGGGAAGAAGGAATGGGGTACGCACCGGAGGGTCATCGTACGGTTTTGCACCGCTGATAGGGATAGGGGTCGTACGAGTACCGATACGTCGTAGATATGTAGTATTAGCAGTAGATGCGAAGCGTTCGTGCCGAATTAATGAACGGATGCATGCATGCATGCACAGGATACAAAGGGAATGAATGATGACGAGGACAAAGTGAATGAAGGAATAAATGCATCAATGAATCAGCAAAAACGGACGGAACGAGGAGAGGGGGGTGGACGCACAGGCAAAATCGAGCGTAACGCCAAACGGCGTCCCGAGCTCATCGTTGCGCGCGTAGCGCTTCCCGATCGACGTGTTTGAGTCGTCCACGCGCGCGTGCACGCCGGCCTTGCGCAGGCGCAGAGCTGCAAGGGGGGGAGGGTACGTCAGCGGCCGCGGACGGACGAGGGATACGAGGGGCACGTACAGACTTCCTTTACGAGCGGCTCGAACTCGGCGCGGGCGCTGAGGGGCACGATAAGGACTTTGGTGGGCGCCACGACAGCCGGGAGGGACAGCACCTAGAAAGGAAGGGACAGGGGGACATCGTCAGCATCGGCATCGGCAGGCACTAGCTCGAGATAACGACGCGGGAATGGGAACGGAAATTAAAATCATGTTAAGAGCAGCGCCGGGACGCGCTGCGTAGCAAGGGGCGAGAACAGCCGGAAGGCAGCGACACAGCCCAAAGGCAAACCAGCCGCCAAGGCTCGGAGCAACGCCCACGGCAGCTCGAAGGCCCGAGGCGACCAACAGCGTGAAGGCAAAACAGCCAAGGCGGCCCCACGTCCACGTCCACGTCGCGCGAAGTAAGGACCCCGCAAAAGAACAAAGAACAGAGCTTACCCCGCGCTCCACATCCTGCTTCCCTGCTCCAGAAGCTGTGCTCAAGCAGGCAGTAGAGAATACGCCCGATGCCAAAGGACGGCTCAATGACGTTCGGCGTGAATTCGCGCACTGCGGAGGGAAAGGAAAGTGAGCATGCGAAGGGACCAGAAGGCCGGGGGAGCACACACCGGAGGTCTTGAAGGTCCTGCGCTCGATGGCGAGCATGCCGGACTCGAGCGTGAACTCCTTGCCGCCCGCCGCCTTGATCGTCGCGGGCCTATCGCGCGAATAAGCACAGAGCACAACGAACACCGCGGACAACGCACCCCTGCGCAAGCTCGCCCTTGAGCCGCATGAGCCCCGCCTCGTCGAGCGCCTCCACGGCGCTCGTGACCGCGCTCGCCTCGCCCTTGAATGTCTTCCCAAGCGCCTTCTTGTCCCACTCCGCCACCGCGCGCTCCTCCTACCACTGGCTCCTTCAGCGCCTGCCGCACCACCAGCGACGCCCCCGTCTTCGCCGCGTGCACGCTGAGGTCGTACGCCGCGCGGTCCGCGCAGCCGACGCACTCCGGTCCACCCGCCGACGCTATTCTGGATCTCCGCGTCCCAGCAGTCCGCGGCGTAGTGCGCCATCTCGTTCGCCATGTGCTGCCGGAACCGCAGGCGGGTGCCGTCGATCCCGATCCGCAGCAGGAACGCGTGGATGCGCGCGACAAAGTAGCCGAGCGTCTCGTTCGCGATGACGCCCTCCGCGACAGGCGGCGCCGACGGTCATGCGCCGCGTGGTGCTCTGCCCCGCGGCCTGCACAGTACTTGTCGAGCAGGACGAGCTCGACGTCCAGCGACCTCGCTGAAGCGCGCGTGGCTCTTGTCGAGTGGGTCGACAAAGTGCTCGATCTCCGCCATGGTGAACTCACGGACGCGAAGGAGGCCAGCGCGGGGGGAGATTTCGTTGCGGAACGCTGCGCCCTACCTGCGCGGACGCGAACGGCACGCGCCCGTTATTAAACTCGAGGAGACGCGAGAAGTTGAGGAAATGGCCCTGTGCTGTCTCAGGTCGCAGGAAACTGCAAAATAAAAGTATTAGCAATGTGATTCCAGGACCACCAAAAAGACAAAAATAATTCTGGCCTCCCGTGACCGCGAAACGAATCAAAGAAAAGCAAAGAAGAAATCGCGACAGACTAGCACAAAATGGGCCTCGATCGCGACATCATAGATGTGGCTGATCGCAATGATCGGGGATCTTCATACCCTTGATCGGCATCCATCATCGAAGATGGGAAAACAAAAAGAAAAGGGCGAGAAATATCAGCAAAAAAGGAAACGGTGCCGCGAACTGACAAGCGAAGATCAGAGACAGATAATGAAAAGAAGGGGAGGAAATGAAACGAGGGCAACCAGAGGGGAAAGACAATGTGGAAAGAAGAGCGATAGCGCAGAACAAAGAGAAGAAATTATTCCCGTCATACCGGCCGTCATATCAGACAGCGCGGCGCGCTCTTCCGGTGGCAACCAGACTCGGTGCCCGCGCCGAACGCGCGACGACTTCTCGCCCCAGAGATCTTGCCAGAGATACGCAAAGCAAAAAGCGGAGATATCGTGAACGTGCATCCGAAGTCGCTGCACCCCAAATCCCAGGGCACACCGTCCCTGTCCGTGGGTAAAGCGCATCATGACATTGCACATCAGCACCGAAGTGGCCCCGCGCGCCCGACGGGGATCCAGAGGCATGTGCGGAGGCAAACCCGCCAAACGAAGACGGCTGTTATGCAGCCGGCGTCCACGCCCCCGCATGTGCAGATGTGGGGTTACGCGAGGCGGATGCGGGGTGATGGCGCATTGCACCTACACCCGCGGCACCGATGAAACCGTAGTTCCATATCCTTGGGGTGGGTATAACAGGTGTGTCATCCTCCGGCTCGGTTCACCGCCATTCCTGGCAAGTCTAACCCGGCGCGAAGGCGCGAGGAGGAAAACGGGTGCGGATGTAGGATGCGTTACGAAACAAGCGGAAGCCCAAGATAGCCCGAAAGTAACCCGAAAGTCACAATTGTCGCCATGCAATGAATACAGGGCGACGCGAAGAACCGCCAAAATAGCCTTTAAACTATTCGGGTGCTAGGCGAGGGCATACGCGAGCGGATGCAGACGAGGGCACGAAAGGAGGATGAAATGAGGGTACGAGGCCCAAGAAAGAGAGAACCGTAGGAACGAGGTCGCTAGTAGCGCCACCACACGACCCTACACGGTCCCGACCCTGCGCGGCCAGTCCTGGGAGGAACCAGGGGAAGCTTGCAGCATCGTGTACCTCCAATGCACGCATGTATCAAAGGTGCGAACCGGAGGGCACATTTTCCGTCAAGCCCATGCCGCAATTGCACAGTGCGCAGAGTGCGCAGAGGCTCCCGCGCCACCATCAAAATTGTAGGAGGCAGGGGCGCGGGATGTCTAGAAATGACAGGAGAGAGAAGAAAAATAAACAGCCCCGACCCAGATGAAAACAAAGAAGCAGGAAGAAGCAAAGAGCCCGCTTCCAGAAAATAAAAGCTGAATAGAAAAGGCTCACCCAGGATGCTGGCCTGTAGGCCCAATGCTGCTCGCGAACATGAGATTGAACTGCTGGGGCTCGCCGACAGGGTTGCCTGAGCTTGGGTTGGTGATCGCGTGCGTGCGCATGAGGCCACCGAGCTCGGGGCCAGAGTAGTTGTCCAGCTAAGGAGAGATGAGAATTCCATTCGAAGCGGACACCGGAAACGCAGACCTGCGCCAGGATCGACTCGTATTCCGCCACCACCGCATCCTCCAGCTTGACCGCCGTGCTCTTCACCTTCTTCTTCTTCTTTTTATCGTCCGCGGCAGCAACGACCGGCGCTGCGCCTCGCGCCTCGCGATCGCCCTCTAGACGTGCCTCGAGCACGTTCTTGACAAGGTGGTCCGCCCGAAGGACCTCGCCGTTCCCCGTGTCCTTGACCATCCAGTCCGCGAAGCGCGCGACGTGGCCCGAGGCCTCAAAGACGGGCGAGGGCGTCATTATCGTTGTGTCGAGCTCGAGCATTGATTCCTCAACGATAAAGTGGCGGCGCCATTCCGCGAGGAGATTCGCCTGCAAGGAGGAGCCTGGAGGACCATAATCATAGAGTCCAGCAACGCCTGGAGTGAAGAACTGAGCTTGATGTGCACCGATCCACATCATTGCGCAACGCACCGCCATAGATCTCGAAAGCGGGAGCGTAGAAGAAGCGCCGATTGAGCAGGGCGTCGAGGCGCGCCTTGTCGAACGCATGCGCGGTCTTGTTTACTGCAGACATGTTGGTGGAGCTGTCCGTGTGTTCTGAATGCAGAGCTCTGCGTGCCACAGGGCGCAGTGGAATGTTTGCTAGTGGTTTGTGTAGTAGGTTTGCTTGTCGTAGTCGAGGTAAGGAAACAAGACGGCCAACGAGCATGCAACAGAACAAATTGCTTTCCAAAGTCGAGTCAAATTCGAGTGCATGTGACTCGACGCGTAGCACGCCGTGACCAAGCACACGTATACACCGATTATTAGCCGAGCATTATGCACGCGATTATTTCACTACAAGGACAGACGAGCCAAACTGACGGATAGCAGAGGAATAAGCTCCATCCGAAGCATTGGGTCATGACTTATACTTTCCTGAACCTTAAAAAGCGTCCCCGTCGCGGGTGAGATTTAATTCAGAATGCGGAGGGCGGAATTAATGAGTGGGCGGAGTTAGCCGGGACATAGTGGGAGTAATTTCCGGTCTGACGTCGATTCATAGCGGGAGCATCGAGTCGGATTTCATTCTGTTGTAATCGGCATCCATCGTGACTGAAATGAACACCGTCGCAGACCTCCTGACGAAAATTTGACATTGACGGAAATCAACGCTCACAGAAATTAATGAACAGCTCTCATGGACTGAAATATCATTAATATCGGATCTCACTGGTGGCTATCAATGAAGGTCGTTAATTGAATTATAATTATTGGAAAGTGGTAGGTATTCATTGGTGGCGCTCATTCGAGGTATCTGACTTCAAGTTATAGATCTCGGCCTGAGTGCCTATGAGATCAATCTCCAGTTCGCAACCAGACATCCCCCATTGCGACCGTGGCCCTCGGATTTTTTTCCCAACCCACTTTCATTCATGCATATAGGGCGTATGTATTACTGATTGAATTGTGATTATTGGAAAGTGGTAGGTATCCATTGGTGGCGCTCATTCGAGGTATCTGACCTCAAGTTGTAGATCTCGGCCTGAGTGCCTATGAGATCAATCTCCAATTCGCAACCAGACATCCTACACTGCGACCGTGGCCGTCGGATTTTTTTTCCCAACCCACTTTCATTCATGCATACAGGGCGTATATATTACTGATTGAATTGTGATTATTGGAAAGTGGTAGGTATCCATTGGTGGCGCTCATTCAAGGTATCTGACCTCAAGTTGTAGATCTCGGCCTGAGTGCCCATGAGATCAATTTCCAATTCGCAACTAGACATCCCACATTGCGACCGTGACCCTCGGATTTTTCCCAACCCACTTTCATTCATGCATACAGGACGTATGTATTACTGATTATATGTTGTACATCAAGTCTAAAATTATATCTGGTCTCCTTGAACATCATCGCGACGGACCAGCACGTCAACCTTGCCATGACCACAGCCAGGACATCGACCTCAAAGCGCCGAGGACGCCTCGCGGTGCGGAAACAGGCTTCTCGTAGCGGCGCCGTTTCCCGAAAGGCGGCGGGGAGCTAAGTTTGCGATTATCGTAGGAGCGAGAGGTCGAAGTGGAAGCGAAGGATGCGCCAGAGCTCGACGAGTCGATCGAGGAGCACGAAGACGCGGGGGACGGTGGTCTTTCCTCTGTCCGCTGTATTGGTCGAGCATATGGTTTATTTCGTGCAGCATTTATTTTCTGGCGCAAACCCGTTAGAATGGATAATGTGCGAGAGCCCCGTCAAAAGACTCACCGGCGTTGAATTACATCCAGGCGTGTGAGGGCCAGAGGCGTTCGCATGAGCCTTAAACTTCTTGCCTTGCTTCAACACCAGTGGAGTCCGCGAAAAATACGGAGCAGAGACGCGGGGCCGCCTCGAGGGTTCGGCAAGGCGCCCTCTCAGCCTCCGACGCTGCTCCCGCGCCATTTCCTCCTGCCAAACGTGGTCCGGGACGATGGCCGGTGGGATGACATATGGGACCGCGCTCGCGCCCGATGCCAGATACAGGGAATCCGGTCGGATGAGTTCGAAGATAGACGGGTGGGGGAGGGGGAGGGTCAGGGATGGATACGAGTAATTCGGTACGGTATAGGCAGTACAAAGAGTCGCTGGGTCGAATGGATATGCGGCTGAAGTCGATAACGGAACCTGAGGCGCACAGCTCTCGTGCGTTGGAGTTGCGGAAGAGTTAAAGACAATATTGGACTGAGCTGCCCAAGATGAGGCGGGCACGGCCTGTTGCCATCCATTTGAATTGACCTCCAACGCGGCCTGTCATCGTTGTAAGCGCGATAATTTTGAGAGGCTGAATGACTTTACATTTTGGTTTGGAATTCCTTGGACCGACCCTGACACACGAAATACTGCCGGCGGCGGGTCGGAACAGGACATCTCAATATCCTCCTTCACGGTTCCGGTCCGCAAATCAGGCGACATCTCTGGAGGACGTAACGGCGTCGAATAGGATGTGGGATGGGAGGTATGGAAGCCTCCAACATGAGGCGCGGGAGGCGAATCGGAGACAGGCGGAAGGATCGTATGAAAAGGGAATGCTCCTGCCCCAAATGTCTGCGCAGATATTGCCGTCGACGTGCCCGAGAATGTCGTTCTTCGATCGTCAGGCACCGCCTGAAGCGCTGCCAGCTTTGTGGGCCGCGTGATGGTCTCTTGACTATCAAGAGCCTCCTTGGTACTCCGTAGCGTTGGTTCTGAAGATAGCAAGATACCGTACGCCTGGAGTACTGCCGGTTTTGTGGGCCGCGTGATGGTCTCTTGACTATCGAGAGCCTCATTGGTACTCCGCAGCGTTGGTTCTGAAGATGGCAAGATATCGTAGGGTCCGGATGATACTGAAGCCAGGTTCGTAGAGCGAGTAATGGGCTCATCGCTTGCCTCGTTCCCAGCGCGCACCGTTGGTTCGGACGCAGATCTGTGTGTCGATCCCGAAGAAAATATCGGCAATGGTGCAGCCATACTCGTAGATCGTGTTATGGTGTCCTCGTCATCCCCGTAAGATGAAACGTAGATAGAGCTACTCAACCCCGGTGGTTTATCGCGGGAAGTAGAGAATCCAGAGGTCGGACCGCGAGTGGCACTAGTCGTTCTAGCGAACATCTCGTCATTATTGACAGAGAGATAAGCATTCCTGGGTAATCTGGGGCGTATATACATGAGGCGAAGCTCCGGAGTCTCACTGAATGCTGGCTTACATGTTATCATGAGCTTTTGGCCTCTCGCCACTGATCCCCATTGTCGAGAGCGCAGCAGACAGAGAATCGCCTGATACGCTAGGAGAATCGCGCTCCAGAGGCGAAACCTGCACTCGGTCGACCAATTTTGGAACGGCAAGACTGAGTGGCACTGATGTCGTAACGAAAGGTTCTAAGTCTCCGAGACTGGCAAACTCATCGCCGAACATGGTGCCCATGACGGCTGTCAATTGCTTGTCGAACTCAAGCTCCAGTTCACCCAGCGTCAATTCGAATGTAGGCATGCCAGTGAAGGCGTTTGACAAAAGATCGTCCTCGTAATCAGCCAGACCTGTGGCATCACTATTCCTAAAATCGATAATAAGCGCAACTCGGACTGTGGAAGAGAAGATGGAAAAATCACAGGTGGTCAGATGCCATTCTGCTGACCAAGACAAAAGCCCGCTTTGAGAATCAAGAGTCTAGCAGAAGTAGATCCCAAGGCTGAAGTTGGGGTTCGGCGTACTATGCGACTCGAAACGGTATTGAACTAGAATAAGAGGTTTTGAACGGGCAAACCGAGCGCTGTCGAGTATGGAACGAAGGAGGATGTGGGTCAATTTGGGGTGGCGGTCCAAGAAGGTGAGCACCCTTATATTCGCCTTGACCATCGCCCTGATTCGTCGCCGTTGTTTTGCTTAATTGATCGATCGGCGCAAGTCCCCATTAGGGATTTCTTGTTCTTCGACTTCGGAATTACCCGGCAGCCTCGTTGGTCTCAAAATTGCAAAGGAACTCAGGGAGTAAACATGCTGGGGCGATATGGGAGCATTTTTCCTAGAGAAGCTGAGCCTCCGATGTTTCACTTGAATGACAATGAATTTGCAGCCAGCCTGTGTGAGCCACGTGACCGACTCGTGTCTGAAACTCTCGTCAAGCACGGCCAAACAACTCAACGACAGATTTGCTATGGAAGCCGTAAAACAGGTAGAGACCCACTGGAGCGCAGCATATATTAATACTCGATTTAAACTCTAATTTAATTATATTACAGAATACATATGCATCCAACATATCAGAACAGATTCTCAAGGCTGTACGCGATGAGACCCGTCATGGAAAGAAACATGAGGATATATTGGGGAATCAGGAAGGCAGACAGATGTTCCGCACTTCCAGTTCCACTGTAGACTTGAGTGACAAAAACCTGACACGAGTGAGACGAGTGTAATAGTTCAAGCCAAAGGTACGCGTACCTGTGTCGTACCAGTCGGAAGGCAGGAGAAAATTCTTGGGTCTCGAGATCAGAACGGTTCAAAGAAATAAATGGAAGTGGCCTACATGCATACGAACTGCAAGACCTTGTCTTCTCTTGCTATTACGCCAGCGTTGGTGAGGCCCTTGGCCACCAGGACGCCCAGGACAGGCATGATGAGCATTCGACCGACAGCCATGCTGAGGATGGCGCCAACAGGTAGTTGGTTCCATCGACCCCGGGGGACCTCGAGCCGAGCAAGCGCTGACCCTAGACAAATAAGGCCAAGAGGAACCGAAGCCGCGCCGATAAAAGTAGCCGTGTCGAACAGGAATGACAGCGGGGGGCGTCCATCGGGCGCGGATGGGATGTGGGGGGATGAAACCTCCACGAAGAGGCCTTTGAGCGCTGGGATCAATGCGATGGGAAACGACAATATAATGCTCAAGGACGCAGGTGCGCAGACCTCGCGGACAAACATCATAAGCCGTCTCCCGATTTTCTGTAGTCTGGAAGGCGAAGTTGAAGGCGTTGTCTGATTTCCCAGGAGCTCTGGGAGCTGGTGTGCGTCCTCCTCCTTCACCGACACAGACTGGGAATCGCTTGAAGGCAAATCCATGACCGATGCACTGGTAGAGGGTATATCCAACTTTATCTCCCTTGTTTCCGAGCCATCTCCGGGTTCTATTGTTATCACAGGCAATTGTGTTCCTCGCTCATCTGGTTCGGGTTGCGGAATCGGCTGGGAGCGCTTGAATGGGAGAATCGAAAATATAGCCTGCCGCCGTTTGGAAGCAGCTGCTCGAACAACGTCTGGTTCAACGTCCGGACCCTTAAAGTCCAACGCGATCAGTTTGTTGCCGCCCAACGGGAAGAATGTTATCTGGAGGGGTATTCCGAGGTCAAGGACCATCGAATCTTGACGGCGACGAAAACTCACCATGTAGAACAAACTTAACCCAGAAATGTATGCGACACTGAGCGTCTGATCAGACGCCCCGTTGAATGGTGCTGCCCCGGCGATGCTGATGGCGATGGAAGTCGCTGTAAAAAGAAAGTCATCATCAATCACGATTTTGAAATGTTGCAATGGGATTTACGTATGTCCCCATAATTTCCCCATCCACCGGCCGCTAAAATACCCCATCTGAACATTTGTTTAGAAGTCAGGAAGGTGAATTAAATGGAATTCCTGTCTTGCCTGAAGCGGTGTGGAACCCAGAAAATTTGTTTCGTCATCCATGCGATGGCTACTCCCATTCCTTGGTATATCACAGCGATAAGTACAAGAGGACCTACGAGAAATTTGAGTCCCAAACCGCCAACATTACTGACGACATACCGAGCGCCGAGATATTCTGCGATGTGAAGGCTGGGACAATTTTTGAGAACATCAGGCTCGGCACCGTGATATTCTGTCGGCCTTCAGCAAGGCGGGGCGGGGGACGAAGGATGCACATACTAGCATGATTTGACCGGCGCCACGAGCAGCACTGGCAGGGAATAACTCGGCCCTTGTGATGCCATACCCACATGCGACACAAATGAAGCTTGACGAGAATGAAAATAATCAATGAGGATGCTGGGATGCAGTGAAAGTGGCCCACAGTCTCAGGAGGGGGAGGCAGGAAATCCAGATCAATGTGCCCGCCGAAATCATGGTGGAAAGGAAGGGGGGTTGATAGGTGTGAAGAGCGATTGCATCGACCTTTTAAGGTTGGAAATATTTTTCAGGATGGGAAGAGTCAAAATCCAGAATAGGGAATAAAAATCCAATGCGGGGAGTCGCGTCCGGACAGTGTGAATGCCTCGGAGAAAATGGGAAGGCCGCTTGGACATTTCCCAAGGCAACAATTCAACTTTCGCTTCCCTTGCCCCAATCGTGATGATCCGCTCGAATGCGAATCCAGTCTTGCTGTATTTATATGGATGAAACGTAGGGACAGTCACAGAGCCTGGAAGTGTGAATCATGTCCAACTGCGAATTTGACGGCGCCGATTTTGTCGCGCCTATCCACGCCTATCATATTCTGGCGCGCTGATGCGTATTGGCGTGGTTTATTGCGAACGGGATTTCTAAATGTAAAGACATGAGAGTGGTACCTGGGAAGTCAAGGATAAACGCGAACACACCGCTGTCAATCTGGATCAGCTGGAGTACATCCCAAACGACCCACGTCCCAGCGGTGGTTCCGACGCAGGATCCGGATCCGTCGGATCAGCCCGAGTTCGTCCGGGGAATCCAAAAAGGCGAAAGACCGAGATCCACATAGCCCACAGCAACTTGCGCACCTAACCCTGCACAATGAGTCGCACGGGTTACTTAGCGGAATAGCTCCTGGGAGACGGGATCGCTTATCAATTTTATCACGTCGCCGCGACGGAGGTTTACTGAGAGAACCGTAAATTGAACACGCTCGACAAACTGTTGAGCATGCCCAGGGAAGCGTTCATTTTGAGTCGCTGTTCAATGCTTGGCTCAAGTCGAGCTGATTCACTTCAGGACGTGGTTAGGGACGTCTATGATATCCAGTCTGAAGAGCCATTCGGCGGAGTGCGGGCCTGCGCGGGCTTGCGGATTCCACATGGGGAGAAGCTTCGGTTCAGTAACCAACTGCGAGCCGAAGGCATAATTGTGCCGGAGTGGATGGAGCCGGTGGCCCAGTCAGTTCCCCGTCTGTCCTACGAAAAACTCCGTCTCCGCTGTTCTCCAGTGGATATCACATCACCGTCCTGCCCAGCGAGAGGTGATGGTTGTGATGATGTGAGGATCGGGCGGAGGTATTTCTCACCACTAAGCCAAAAAAGAAAGGGGGAGATCAAGTTGAGCTTCCATACCGCTTAGAAACCCAACATGCGAGGTTACAGCTGCTTGCGGAACTTAGGGCGCGGCATCAAATTTTGTTGTTTTCACGAGAATCGCTGTTACGGGCTCAATCCTCCTTTGGTTCCCTTGAAAGTTGGAGCATTCGATTTGTATTTGCATTCCGGAGGGCGCTGCACCCCGGAATTAGACGGGAGCGTGAGAATTACCCTTTTCGGAAAAATTCGAGGTTTCCACACAGTATCGCTCCAGTAATAAATGTACTTGTTCAATTCACCTGATTTTTGGATATGATATGTATCTATGTCTCCCTGAGGACTCCAAATACTCTGACTGCGAATATATGCCAGGGTTCAAATGTAATTCAGGATCTAATTGTAACCATTTTCCCGATCCATGCTAAATGTGAGGCGCGACGTGAAATCACTATCTGAGGACGACATGCACTCTGGGGTACATGTCAGCATAGCATATCCAAAAATCAGGTCAATTGAACCAGTGTATCTATTACTAGAGCGGTTCTGCGCAGAAGCTTCGAATTTTGCAGAAAAGGGCAATTCTCACACTCCCGTCTAATTCCGGGGTTCAGCGCCCTCTGAAATGCAAATAGAAGTTGAATGCTCCTACTTTCAAGGGAGTCGGAGGACAATTGAGCCCGTAACAGCGGTTCTCGTGAAAACATCAAAATTTGATGCCGCGCCCTAAGTTCCGCAAGCTGCTGTAACACAATTTGAATTACGCGCATGGTCAACGATTTAGAATATATCGCTGACGAGACAGCTCTCTCACGAAGGACATGGCCGAATTTAAGAGGTCTGTGGAGACGACTCAGACCTATAGATCACGGAGTGATTAGGGACGGTCAGAGTACTAAACGATTTAGAGGCGACTAAGGCGACGCTTCGGAAGTGATTCTCGAAATATTAAAGCGCAGGATAATCACCGAAATATAGAATCACATCTGAATCGCCGAAGCGCCTCCAGAGGCGCTTTAGACGATTCAAAAGCGATTCAGGATGACGATTCAGACGCGATTAATGTCAGGATCAATTGATGAGGCTTGACGCGTGCGAGAATCGCATTAGAATGACATCTGAATCGTGCGTTGAACAGGGACGGTCAGAGCCGACGGCGATTCACGGACGATTCAAGACGAAAAGACGAAAATAAATTCGAGAATCCCTTTTGAATCGCTCGCCTTAATCGCTTCTGAATCGTCTACTCTGGCTGTCCCTATTGAAAATCGAGCGGCCGTTTAACGACTTACATATTCACGAAAACGTAGACGACGGGCTCTGTATTCCGGAGCACATGCCAATGCAGTTCCGCGGGTGTCTCGCTATGGTGAGAATAACCAAAGCGCAGCCAGTGTTTTATAAGATCATGGGTCGTCAGCGAGAGATTTATAGTTGTAGTGAATGCACAGAGCTTCAGCGCTAGCGTAAGGGAGGCCTTGGTGCCATGTCCTGGCAAATATTTGAATAAAAAGCTTTCCAAATATTCGAGCTGAGGCGGGGTGTTAAGCACAGTGTGTCCTTCCTAGAAACGGTCCGCTAGCCTAAAGATTAATGTTTATTATCCTTTTTGATTATGGTTCGAGTTCGAATTCCACTAGCTGCGTCTTTATTCCTCTCGCGCACACTCTTTTTATTTATTTCGCATTTCAAGGGATCTTATTACAGGGAACCCCGCTCGACGGCTCATATAGTACATCAATATCACGTCCCCAAACTGGCCCCGAACGAATACCGAAGTATGTAGCTGGAGGAAAAAAATGTAGCAGGTCTCGAGCATACCTCAATCCGCGTCGTTCCATATTTGGGTCCGCGCGCCACGTCGAGCTCATAGAAGTGCCGCTTCCGGTCAAGCGGCGCGCGCAGTCGGGCGCGTCATCGCCCCGGTCGAGTGGAGCATAGAGGACACAGAGACCGTCGGCTAATCTGCACCCTGGAGTGCTGCGGGTTATGGATCCGCGCGGCGAGATCGTAGCCTTGAGGTATTTCTGCGCATGACCTTATTAGTTGCGGAACGATAACGCCACAATTCAGATCTGTCCCGAAGTAACTTCGGTGGCAGTCTCCCCGTTGCACACGTATATTTCGGAACGCGCTGGTATGCCGACTAGTCGAAAAGAGTGAAACTAGCCTAAGGCACATGCACTGTGAAGCCACCCTTGCGCCACAACACCGATTAGCGCCATCCGATAAACAAGAATGACGAAAGAGATATGAGCGTGCTGCGCACCTACAGTATGCTTCCGATACGATGCTATCCACTACCACCCGCGATCCACTACCACCCGCGACCCACTACCACCCGCGATCCACTACCACCCGTGATCCACTACCACCTGCGAGCCAAACCAAGGGATACCAAACCAGACGTAGCGGCATACGCAACGCGAGCCGTGAATTCACGGCCCTAGGACGTTCCAATGCCCGATAAAGAGTCGTTGCGTGGGGGATGCAAGAGTTTCCCTAGCTCGAGTGCACATCCGCGCGGCGCGGCGCAAATGAAGCTCCTGGCGCGGTTTGTTTGGTTCTCGTCGCCGATACTGAGCGCGGAGCGGTCGCAGCCTCGGGCATGTCGAGGGGTTCACAATTTGGTGGGCCATGGCTCTGCAACATAAATAGAGGCGAGAGAGGCAGTATGAGGCCAGAGCCCGCAGGAACGACATACGCCTTTTCGTAAATTTCTGAACGAAATGAGCTCCAGTACAAATATGACTCCAATTTTGTCGTGATGAGACCGAATACTTGGAAGTACATCTCCTGGACCTTGAATTTTGGCTGCCTTTGCCAGTGATCACCAAACCCGCCCAAGGAGATTGTAAGAATATTTTTGCCGCCTAGATACCGCCTCGATGTCGCAGTTCACAGCTGTACAGCTGGTGAAAATGGCCGGGAGTTTGCGCGCATCCACACGCAATGAAAATTTTGAAAGCCCATCTCGTCCGGCGAGTCTCGGATGCGCTTGTTGGATTCAGAACAGCCTGTGCGTCGTAATGGGAATCCTAGTCTATTAGGATCAGGTTAGGTATCAGTGGCGCCAAATGGCATATGCTCGGGTACGTACATCTTTCCGGGTCCTCCGCGTTCAGTTTCTTGCGAAATTCAGAGTCATCGATGCGCTCGAGGAATTCGGTGGACTTTCGGGATACTGAATCTGCCTCGAAATACGTCACCCGTATGTTTTTGAGGGCTCCACGCATCTAGCAAACGCGATAGATAGGGTGCGGGAGGGGAATTCGCACAGTAAGACAAGTGGCTGTTGTTCGGCGGTGAGCTATCTGGGTCCATGGACAAAGGTTAAACGTTAACCTGTTATCTTCCGTCCAGAGAGAAGAATACAAGAGCTGCTCGATATGCCAGACGCAGTATCCTACTCTAAAAATGAGCGCTAGATACAGCCTTTTTCAAAAAAAAAATAGGGGTTTTGATGGAGTGGTGCTGTTCAATTTTTGCTTACCTGTGTTTGACGCCGAGTCTCCTCTGCTCCACTTTTCAGCGTCATAGCTCCGAACACCATGACTGTATTTTTTATCTTCTTGCACTCTCTCTGATCGGTGCAAATGCGTGCTGTTGAATGCCAGCAAACCCCGACCCACTATCGGGCCCTCATCCGCAGTAAGTCATATCGCGTTGCGCAGAATTGTGGAGCTAACCGCACCGCATGACGAGGAATTGTGGAGCAAGCGAGACTCAGTACTAGGTAAGCACAAATCGAACAGCACCACTGGATCAAAACCCGTATACTTTTGTGAAAACAGCTGTATCAGCCCTGAACAAGGTTGGCTCACCAGTTGAATGATGACAAGGATTTGCCGCCGTCGAGTAGCCAGCCTCACATGAAAATTGTATCTCAGTCGTCCGGTGGCTGGGATCGCCTCGCGTTCAACTGGCCGGTATGTCTGCATGCGTACCAAACCACGGATGTATATGTAGGGAGGTACCGATAATAATTCGGTGTTCTCGGCAAAAAATCCAGGACTCACCATGGAAACATCGCAGCGCTGGACATAAGTAGACCTCAGGCTGGAAGTCGTGGCTGATCATCCATTCCTATACTTCAATGAGTTGCTGACAATCAGAGAGGATGCAATCGATGATTTGACGGTGACCGCCACACGGGGTTGCCTGCAGAGTTAACAACGTATAGCAATGGAGGTTGATTTCAAAACGCATCTGGGGTAGTTGCGTGAATCAAGCAGGATAGCGACTATGGCACCCGAGCGTCCTTTCCGCAAATGATCGTCGCGGGATTACCCTAAGAGCGAGGATCGGACCATCGGTTGCTAACATCATCTAGGATGGCTAGGAGAGTAGGACAGCTCATATGTTGTCGAGCCCGGTGAATCCGTGGCCGGTGCAGAAAAAATCAGGGCCGACACGTAGTCACCGTAATATCAAAGCTGCCTTAGTGTAAGATTGCCTGGAGATGATCGATGATGGACGAACCAATTAGAAGTGCGACTCGGACACGGTGGCGGTGAGGTGGTTGTGATTGTCACGCGTCGGAGTTACATTGTGACTCTACCCTACACGCCTTCTA
Organism: Mycena vulgaris; assembly: GCA_029204335.1. Classification (NCBI taxonomy): domain Eukaryota; kingdom Fungi; phylum Basidiomycota; class Agaricomycetes; order Agaricales; family Mycenaceae; genus Mycena; species Mycena vulgaris. Next base: position 342,524 of record JARGYA010000073.1, on the reverse strand, counting down.
CACGTTCCTTTCTCTCAACTCTGCCTAATTTCTTGGTTATTGTTATTATTGTAATGATGCAATCCAGCCCGGATACGACCGCTTCAATTTCCACAAGTCCTATCAGTCCTTTCTCCTCTTTTTCAGTCCCGAGTGAACCAACTTCTGACGGTATGTCTTTGTCTCGATCCACCGCTTTCTCCCTCCCATTTACACTGGATTGCAGAACTCCCCGACTTAGGAGCATTCACGACTGTTCTGCGTGCATGGAATCACTTGCAGCCACCTCTACGCACCTTTCCACATCAGGCGCAGCACTCCACTTCTACCACCGCATCCTCCATGGAGCCCGACTCAGACTACCTCCACGAGCCGTCGCTCGTGGGGTCAACAGTCTGGTCTCAGCGTCCAATTGCATCGTACCTCGATAGCATCTCAGCTACAACCGACACCGACGGTCGTTCTCCCAGTCCAGGCTCGGGATCGAACACCGAAGGCGACGCCAATACGCTCGAGAATGTCGACTATGAGCTTTCGGATCTCGAAGACCTAGACCTTGATCAGCCCTCGCTGGGGTTACTGGACGGGGCGCTCAGCTTTATTGCTGCGGAGCGTGCACGGTGGACTGCCCAACGTGAGGCAGGTGCTACTGCCAATGAGGGCGCGTGGAAGCATGTAGTAGGTGCGTGCGCATTTTCCCATTTTTCTTTATATTCGCTGTCAAATCGCGCGGATCTGCGGCGATATTGCGAGACCACTTCTCTCGGGATTAATTTTCCCCTCGTGCCTCTCCAAAAGCAGATATGGTGTCTGGCACGGACAGACCGTCCCAAGGGCATTCCTTGTTCCAATCTCTTTATCTTTATCTTTAATTAATTCCTAGTCTAATTCGCTTCCCCCAGAACCTCGCCGCAAACGTCGTCGAAAGCGAACGGCCAGAAACCCGAAGACTGACGACGTCTCGCGAGAGGATCCTATAGAGGAAGCCGAATTAATCACTGCCGAGGATGCGGACGAATCATCGTCGTCCTTCGACAACAACACCACTACGACTACCACCACCAACACCCATAAATCCGTTCCAGCTACCCCCGCACGCTCTCGGAAGGAGCGGCGTCGGCAACAGGCCCTCGCTACCTCCCCTCCTGGAAACCGTGTGCTTATCCACAGTAAGAGCACACCGCAATTGCGAGTGCTCCCCTTTGCACACGAACCGCACCCGCATTACCCACGTGTGGTGCAGCTGCGTACACTCGCGAAAAAGCTGGGCAAGCTCTTTCCCGTGGATGCAGCCGTCCTCGACGGCCTCATCCCCGCCGATCTTGAGCTCCACCAGCGGCTGCGCGCAGATGACTTCTTCGTTGATCCTCGCGGCCGCCCGCCGGGCGACAACGACACGCTAATTCACGTCTTCGTCGATCACTCCAACATTCTTATCGGGCTCCTCACCCACCTCAAGCGCTATCCGCGCACTCACATTTCCTCGTCTTCGGCATCCACGCACGTCCCCACCCCCGCACCGTCCGCCCCTTCGTTTTCCTTCCCGCCCAAGCCGACCGCGCGGTCCAAGCACCTGTCGCATGCGGCGCTGGCGCTCATCCTCGAGCGTGGGCGGCCCATCACGCGCCGGGTGCTTGTCACCTCGAGCCCGCTGTACCAGCCGATGGACACGGCGGAGCGTCTGGGGTACGAGGTGCGCATCTATGCGCGCGTACCGGATCTCGGGGACGGGCAGGACCGCGTGGGGCCGGTCGGAGGCGGGCGGCAGAGGCACAGCAGGAGCTTGAGCGCAGAGGCGGGGGGGTTGATGACGTTCACCAACGCGAACGGGAGCGGGAATGGGAATAGGAATGGGAACGGGAACGGGAACGGGAACGGGAACGGGGCGGCGGGCGACAGTGGTGTATCTGGAGAGTTTCCAGCGCTGCGGAATCCGCGGTGGGGCGGGAACGGGAACGGGAACGGAGGCGAGGCTGCGGGCGGGGGGAAAGAAGGGACGCAAGGGGCACGTGCGGAGGATTTCGGGGAGCACGGGCAGCACATCAACAGAAAGCGAGCAGGGGCAGATCAACGGCATGGCTGCAGCTGGGTTTCCGCAGGCTTTTATAAGGAGCCTGGGAGCCAACAACAACAACGGGTATGGCTCGACCCCCATCAGCATCTCGGCGTCGCCCCCAGCTTACGGGTCCCCGATATCGTCGTCCGTCGCAAACGGAGGGAATGGGAATGGGATCTCGCCGGGGTCTTCGTCGGGTTACACGCCCAACTCGGTGTCGGCGTCCGCGAAGATCAAGTACCGCGAGCAGGGCGTGGACGAGTTGCTGCAGCTCAAGCTGCACCAGGCGCTCGCGGCGCTCGACGGCCCGCCGCCGCCCAACGCGACGATTGTGCTTGCCACGGGCGACGGGAACGTCGGGCAGTTCAACGAGGACGGGTTCTTGGGGCCGGTGCGCACCGCGCTCAAGAAGGGGTGGCGCGTCGAGCTCTATGCGTGGGAGGAGGGGCTGAGCCGCGCGTGGATGCGGGAGTTCGGGGAGTGGACGAAGCCGGTGGATGGGGAGCAGACGGGGCGCTTTAGGGTGGTTGGCATGGAGCAGTTTGCGGGAGAGCTGCTTGAGATTTATTGAGTGCGCGACTTCTTATTTGGTGCGGCCGCAGAAGATCAGAAGATGCGAGGATTGATTATACGCCGGGAGGACACGCGGTTAGAGTACTTAAGTGCTGGTTTGGTGCATTGTAAAGTGTCGGTACAGTTTGTAGCGATCTATCTGGTATTACGATTTGTACAATAGTAGTCGTCTAAAGTGTAGTATTTGAAGCCCTATCTACACCACGACAATGCCTCGCGCCGCCGTCAATGGCAGCTGCCCCAGAATATGTGCCACCATTTGAGGCTGCTGCACCCGTGCTAGAGGCTCAATCACGCACAGCGTTACGCATTTCAGGAAGCGTAATTGAGGATCACTGAGGACGGGGTCCATCGCGGCCCAAGGATAAGTGCTGGTGCCAGGATGTCTGTGTAGGACAGAGATGGTGATGCACTCTGCCCTGCAGCGATGCAGCTGCGGAAGCAATCCGGGAAGGGAGTGTAGGATCCCAGGAGCGGTCCCTTCCATCTTGAAATTGTGGAGATTGGAGTTGTGAGCGAGGTCGACCTGGGCGGCGAATTGGACTGTAGATAACGAGAATAAGTGGACTGAGAGTGCGCAAGGGAAGTGAGACGACACCTACTTTGGGCGTCGTTGTCTCGGAAAGCGAGACCAAGTGAGTTCAGGGTCGGGCCCGACGTCTGCAGAAATTGCACGATTGCTGCCACCTCCCGTTGCACGATGTGGTGCAAAAACAGGTGCTGTATGGCCGGCATCTCGTCCAGAGTGAGAAGCCAGGATAGGATATTGAGGTCGCATGTCAGGGTTAATGTGTGTAGCGTCTTTGGCAGCTGGGGAGCCGCCTCGAAGTCGCCCCCTTTTAGCCAGCTCCCTCCGAGCTCCAGCGACTCTAGGTGTTGGCAGAGGCATACGCAGTCGACGATCTGTCTGAGAGATTCGAACCGCGACCTAAAGTCGAGTTTCAGATCTACCAGTCGGGAAGCGGCGAATATGGGGGAAAGGGATGAGGTGGTGATTGGGCGAGTGACTTCCTCGCGGAGAGGATGGAGACTGAGTCGTGCCATTCGAGGCAGGAGCTTCAGGATTGGGATGAGATTTGGGAGAGAGGTTTCAGAAAAGTGTAAATCGGCCTCCCGCACCGAAGGCGCTATCGTCGGGGAGGACGATGTTATGTCGACAAAACCGGCCGCGTTTTGCGGGGTTAAGCGTACTGACGAGAAAATGTGATATCGACTCGCAGGAAGCCAGTCGCGGCAGACAAGCCCGCAAGATGCCAGCGTAGCGTGGTCCCCGTGGCAGAAGTCGATGAGCGTGTCCTCCAGCTCTGCGGGAAAGCGCTTCATGACGGTCGACTGGGAGGAAGCTGACGTGGTGCAGCGCTGAGTCTTGCACTTTGAATGAAGGCTCGAATGGTACACGTCATTGGGCGGGAGTTACTGCGAATCGCGCGGAAGAGGGAGGATATCCGCTTTTCATGGCCTCGGAGCACCGACTCGGATAGCCGCAAGGCGTAAGCTGGCTCTAGCCCCCGCGCCACCCTCCGTGATCGGCTTCGAGAGCGCCGGTCAAATATCCTTAGAGCCAGCTAGAGCCTGAGATTCGCCAGTGATTCCTTGACTGCTGGTGCGTAACGTGCGTTGCTGACCATAGTCGGTCGGCCGCACGAGGGATGGCTGACTAGTGGGTTGCAGTCGGGCCTCAACTTCAAGTTGGCGAGTCCATACGAAGCATCACAACGGAGCAGGTAAGGGCGGCTTGTAGGATAGCCGCAAGGCGTAAGCTGGCTCTATTCCCCGGGGCCCCGCGCCACGAACGCACCCTCCGTGATCGGCTACGAGAGCGCCGGTCAAATATCCTTAGAGCCAGCTAGAGCCTGAGATTGTGCCAGTTGGAAGACGCGGGGGGTGGTGCGTAACGTGCGTTGCTGACCATAGTCCGAGAGATGGCCGACTATTAGTGGGTTGTAGTCGGGCCTCAACTTCAAGTTGGCGAGTCCATACGAAGCATCACAACGGAGCAGGTAAGGTCGGCTTGTAGGATGCCCTGGTGACCCCGAGACTTGCAGCGAGATTGAAGCAAGGTAAAGTAAATTGAGGGTGAAGGTCGGAAGAGAGCCTGAGAGCTGCCAGTGAGAGTAGACTCGAACCAGTCGTTATTTGCGGTATTGATGACAGTCGACCAATAGGGCAGCTGAATAACTCGAACGACTGTCTTCGAGATCTCACGCCTTTGGGATTGGCTCGAGTCTACAGTGAGAGCAAGAACACCGCTGATTGTCGTCATCTCAGTCCACCAAACGTCCGAGTCTGATGCCGCAGATTTGCCCGAGGGCCCAAAGAATGCAAGGTATCTCCCTAAGCGCAAAGTGGTATGTAAGTAAATAAGTAGTTAAATATGCCGTAAGTAAGTAAGGAACTGTGCGTGTGTGCGTGCGTGCGTGATGGCCAGCAGCGCCTCTAGGTGGTCCGTGCCCATTATATGCATCTATCCCAGTCCCAGGGCACCATCATCTAGCGCTGCCTTCTGCCTTTTTTTATTATCCCATGTCCGACTCCTGCCTTTTTTATGTATCCCACGTCCGACGGCGGAGCGGCGCTCACACAGCGCTGAGCGCGCCGAGCATCTGCCCGCTGCCGCGCTGCACCCACTCCGCCGGCGCGACGCGCTCGTCGCGCTCCACGTCCGCCGAGAAGAGCAGGTCGTTCTCGGGGGAGAAGATCTGCGCGCGTTGACATGACATTAGCATCCGCGTGCTTCGGAGGTGGGGGAGGGAAGGGAACGCACCCAGCGGTCGGGATCGGGCGCGCTCGCGCTCGTGATGGCGCGCAGCTCGTTGCGGATGATGTTGTTCGTGAAGTGGTCGAGGTTCAGGTCGTTCTTGTCGTACCCGAAGGGGTCTGCGCGCGCGCGCAGCGTTAGCGAGCACGATACAGGCGGGAACAGTTGGGCGAGACAAGGTACGCACTCTCGATTTCCTCGCCCGCGACGAGGAACCCGAAGAAGATGAACGTGAGGAGGATGGTCGCGGGGATGGTCGCCCAGTTCATCGTTGAGACGATTTGGCTGGGCTGTGGGGTGGGGGCGCGTTAGGGTGCGGCGGCGGCGGGGGGATAGAGGGGGGAGACTCACGAGAGCGAGGCAGTAGATTGTGGTTACGACCCACAGGTGGATCGAGTACCTGCGGGGTGGGGGTCAGTGTCGCGGTCGTTGGCCAGGCAGTGGGGATGGAAGATGTGAGACGACGTCCGGCCGTGCGAAAGAAGGGTAGGAGAAAGCCACGCACGAGAACGGAATGGGCGTCGTGAGGATACGCTCGAGGCCAGTGAGGGCGTCGACAAGTTGGTTCAGGGCTGCAAGGAGGGTGTCTGTCAAGCGGGGGTCAGCTGTCCGGCGGAGGAAACCGACGGAGGACACGCACTCGTCGTCGGCACATCATTCTGCTTCCGGTGCTGCAGCGCCGCAATCCACGAGCTCTACACCCCCAATCAGCACCTGTCGCACACATCTGAATCCAGCCTCAGCACGCACCAGATACAAGCTGATCTCGAGCGGGAGGTTGTGGCTGCCCGCGCCCTGGCCGTCCTTCTCCATGAGCATCTTCGCGCGCATGCGCGCGGCCTTCTTGCCCTTGACCTCCTTGCCGCGCTTCGTGAGGCAGCGCACGAGGAGCGAGAACGGGAAGAGGTCGAAGAGGTGGTACTTGGGCGGCATCGAGCCCGGGAGGAGGAACGCCTCGTCCGCGCGCGCGAGGATGATCTTCTGCGGCTCGCCTGGGATCGGCGAGCGGATCGAGCGCAGGCTGCGGCTCGTCTTCAGCCCGCCGCTTTTCTCGGTCGGCGAGTTCAGGCGCGTGGGGGGGGAGATGGTGAGGGGTGGGGGCGTCGGGCGCTCGGGGATGGCCGCGATCTTGAAGGAGGTGCGGCGGTCGCGGGGGGCGGGGCCGGGGCCGGGGGAGGTCGCGGGGAGGGGGAGGTGCGGGGCGGACATGGAGAAGGTGGAGGGGGGCGCGCGCTGGTAGAGGAAGGAGCTCTGGTTTCCCAGCGAGGGGCGGTTCCCCGAGGCGTCGGAGATGCGGGCGGAGGATGGGGAGAGCCCGCTGGCGTCGTAGCTCGCGCCGTTTGGGATGCCTGGGGGCAGCGCGTAGGCGGGGAGGAACTTGACGAGGTAGTACAGGTCCCTGGTGGGCGTAAGTTGTGCTCGATGAGCAGAATGAGTGGAAAACGCACTGGTAGTATATCCCATCCTCGCCGCTTGTCTGGATTGGTGACTATCGTCGATAAGGGAAGGAAGAGACATACCGAAGATAGTGCTTGACCTGAGTATCATTGATAAGTGAAAGAAGAGACTAGGAAGATAATGGCTCACTGCTACACCGTACGCCTCGAGCAGATTAATCACGGTCTTCTTTTCGATCATCCCGCGCGCCTTCATTGTTTCAGCATCCATTTTGTCTGTCGTAGGCATGTCTTGTGGCTATCAGGAACTGTGTTCAACAACTTGTACACAGCACGCACCGGGGACATGGAACCACGCAGTACGCGCAAAGGTGCGGCTTGCGAGGATGATCTGCGACCACAGCCGCCGTCCCTCATTGTACCGCTCAAACGAAGAGGTCGTACGATACGAAACGACGAAACCGAGCACCGTACCAATCCTACGGAAGGGTTAGGATTAGGATGGAGAGACAGGATGTCGGACGCACACGGTGAGCAAGGTCGAAGCAAAGCGCACTTTGAACTTGTGGTGGTCGAGCACGGTGATGGTCGTCGCCCACGCAGCAAAGAACATGAGAATGTGCCAGCATCGGAACAGCGCAGTGGCGAGCAGGGCGTTGAAAAACGATGCCCCTGGACGCCGCCGAGGTGCGAATCTGTGGGCACACTTGTCACGACGCTTGTGGGCGCAGGAAGCTCGAGACGACGCACGGATCGGGGGCAGAAGCGAAGCCCTTGTGGGTGAGGGTGTCTGCGCGCTGCAGATCGTCCTCGTCAGCGGTGAAAAAGTTATCCATGACAAGAAATAAAGGAATGAAAGGTAGGAAAGGGGGTACTGACACGGACATCGGCCTGGTTGCGGGGCGGCGGCTGTGGGTTCATGATACTCCGGGATCGCAAAGGGAGACGGTGAGGGCAAAACAAATCAAGGCGGCCCGACGTAATCAGGGCAGCCAAGATAAATTTGGCCGCGAATCATTGAAAAATTGATACCTTTCCGTGGAAACAAGCGCCCACCCTGCGGACGCCGCGAAACAGAGTCAGAGGTCGTCAGAATCATCCAGTGCGACTCGGACGACTGCAATCATATGATCATGCAGTGCAAATACGCAGTGCTACCTACAAATGCCATTTTCATAATACGCGGGAGCAAAACAAAACGCGTCGCGATCACATGAGCGGCGAGTCGGAGATGCGAGTCGGTGTTGCTAGCGCGACGGAAGATCTAGAGGAACGGCTACATAAGCGGCGCCAAGAAAGTGCTCCAAGTTGTAACAGGCGACTATCCATCCAAGACTCTCCAAGCACTCTTGCTGTACCTCAGTCTCACTGAGCCGCTCCAATTAACAGGTAGGCCTCATACTTGACCGTCCGATTGAAGCATCAATGGGGCGCCCCAATTTCGGCGACTTCAAAGTTGTTCGCAGCGGTTAGGGTCATTCTATCCATCATCGACTCTCGGGTGGTTATTATGGTCATGCGGCCTGGCGGTACCTATCCCCTTACCCTGGACTGGAGCTGAGCGACGACTCCAGGAAGGCTGGCAACGTGACAGATTGAAAATGAACCCGTGAAAATTTGGTAAGTAATCGGCCGTGGGGCATACAAAACTCCCTTGCACACTGGCCCGACTGTGTGCCGCGCGCACTATCTTTCTTGTGATCCTGAGCTGTGCCCTCACGCGCTGGCTCGCCTTTCTCCGTGCTCTCGTGCACTGCTATCTCAAGCCATGCCCCCCGTGCATGGGCTTGCTGTTTGAGGCCTTGACCGGGTGCTGGTGTGATTGATGGTACATCGGCACGGTCTTTCAGTGCCCGATCCTGTATGTATCTTGGACCTGTCATGCTTGGACCAACCTCTCATTGCAGGTGGATGGCGGAGAGTTATGCCGGGGGAGAGAGAACTCGGACCGTCCGTCCTGCCACGTCAAAGGCCGGCCATGCAATGTGATTGTTGTTCTTCTGTGATGTGGTTCAGGCATGGTGTAGTACTTAGTGGGCGGGGGGTTTGGGTTTCTGGTATCGCACAAGAAAGTCAGCGTACACTTCAGCTGCTTCTCGCGTACAGCCTTGAAAGTGGCGAGCTCGTCGAGGGTAAGTGGGTTGCGGCGTAGCGGTAGTACATTTCTAGGCCGGTGTACCATACACTACAACTCGGCACGGACCTAGCTGAGCTGAAATATTATCCTGAGTCTTATCCTCCCTGGTGAGCGACGGGACTCCACTGGCAACAAGACTGGCAGCAGGCTGGCAAAGTGACAAATTGACAGTGAACCGGGAATAACGTATTGGCGGTGGCATACAAATTACAGGCGAGGACTGGATATGCGTAGGCCCCGGTCACTACCTTTCACGGCGGTCCGGGATAGAGTAAATCAAGCCCCCAAAATAAATGACCCCTTTCTCGGGCCCCCAAGTAGAGCAAAGCAGTCATAGAACCGTCAAGGCTAGGTACCCATAGAGTAAATCGCGCGAAATTTTTGGGGGTTCAACAGTGAGTCTGACTGGGAGAAAAGGAATCAGCCGCCCGGGGGAGCATCAGTTCTTGGCTGAAATAGAAGCGGGGGTGGCAGCCTGCAGGGTGGACTGTAGTAACCTTAACCGGTCGACAGTGATGTGACTCAACGCGCTTGCGTTTCTCCTGGTTTCCCCCCTCATGCCCTGGTTTCGCATCTCAATCGTAAGGGGGAGGTCGCACACTGAGACTCGCGCAAGATCTCCCTCAAACCCTCTTCGCCTGAGTGGATTATCATCAGCCCCATGGCGCGCGAAAGACAGCAGGGAAGCCGTCGCGTACGGCAGAACTGCCAAAAGTGGCTTCGATTCCCGTTCTTATCCCGGGCCCAGAGATAAGCGATACGATACTTTGCTTTTCGCAGTGGATACCCAACCACCATATTACGCTCGACGTTCAAGTTCCAACAAGACATGTCCTCAGCAGTAACGGTCCTTCCGCAGGGCGCTGGTTACGGCGTCGGTGAGCGCCCCTGTCCACCGCTCCATCCTAAAATATAGATCTGACAATACCATGCTATGTTCCTCAAGTCGTCGGTGGGTCCCCGAGCATTCATGAATCTGGAATTGAAGCACTAATGCGCGCGCAGGAATCGGCCTGTTCTTCAGTGTGTTCATGATCGGATTAACCGCGATCCAGGCGCGGTACACGCCCTTCTCCCCGCGCTCCTCCGAGGAGTTCAGCAGCGCGTCGCGCAGCGTTAAGCCGGGGCTCATCGCCGCAGGCATCGTAAGCGCGTGGACGTGGGCTGCGACTCTCGTACGTGCTTCTCTTCTCTCGATTCGCAGAAGGAGTTCATCATATCGGCATGCAGCTCCAAAGTAGTGCAGTGGCATACAAATATGGTGCGTGTGTCGCCGGCATTATCCCACAAATACCTATGCTGTGAATGCAGGAATAAGCGGCCCGTGGTGGTACGGCGGTACGCCTTTCTTGGTATCAAGGAAAATAATTTATACTGAGCGCGTGCACAGCCGGCGCGACGATCCAAGTCCTGCTGTTCGCCATGATTGCCGCGAAACTAAAATTAAATGCGCCGTATGCCCACACTTGGCTCGAAATCGTTGGCGCTCGGTGGGGGAAGACCGGTGCGCCGCCCGCCCTCTCCGAAAATCTCCCTCCCATCTGACATATGCACAACCAAAGCGCATTTGATTTTCATGGTCTTCGGGTGTGTGGTGTCGCAAATCGTATTCCGGTCCTATAATTTAGTTCGTGGACAGACTTGCGACGAATCTCATCGTGAGCTCCATGCTCGTGCTGGGCGGAAGCGCGACGGTTACGGATCTGACGGGCATGAGCACGATTGCTGTGGGTTTTCTATTCTATGGAGCACAAAGGATGCTAACGTTCGCTTCGTTCGACACAGGCCTGCTTCCTCATTCCGCTAGGAGTATCGATCTATGTAGTCGTGGGTGGTATGCGCTCGACCCTGCTCTGTGATTAGTGCGTGCTACCAAGAGCCCTGTCCATTCATTAATTTACTATGGTTTCGTATAGCACGCACACGACCGTCCTCTTTGTCATCATCCTTGTGAGTCCCTGGGAGTCCTTCCACCTTGAAACTAATATATTTATTTCCTTCTTTTCAGGTGTTCGTATTTTCTGTCTACGCAACCAGCGACAAGATCGGGAGCCCGGGAAAGATGTACGACCTGCTCACTGCCGCGGCGGCGGCCAACCCCGTCCAGGGCAATGCGCATGGGAGCTACATCACAATGCGCTCCAAGAACGGACTGATCTTTGGTGTAATTAATATTATCGGGAACTTCGGTGCGCGTTTAATCCGCAATCGCACTGCGGGACTCTTCTCATCTGTACAATCCTTCATTTCATTCGCGGGGTTCCAGCCACCGTATTTCAGGACCAGGTATTTAATTCTCATTACCGCGGGACTCGTCTCACCTGAACCATCCTTCTCCAGGCGTACTTCCAGCGCGCGATTGCGAGCCGACCATCGAGCACCGTCAAGGCGTACCTCCTCGGCGGAATTGCCTGGTGTGCTGCCTCGCCTCCCTCTATTCCCGTGGTGTCGATTTAATATATCGCACAGGTTCGCGATCCCATTCACGCTCGCGACAACTCTCGGGCTCGCCGCCGTCGCCCTGCGCGGTGACCCCGCCATGCGCGTGCTCTCCCCCGCAGACGTCTCCGCGGGCCTCCCCGCCGCAGCTGCTGCTTCTGCCCTCCTCGGCAAATCGGGTGCCGCCGCGCTGCTCATCCTCCTCTTCCTCGCGGTCACCTCCGCAACCTCGGCGGAGCTCATCGCGGTCTCGTCCCTGCTGACCTACGACGTCTACAAGGTACGCACCCGCGTGCATCTTACGTAGCGACTGCCCTGACGCTGCGCAGAAATACATTAACCCCGAGGCCACGGAGGCCCAGATCCTCCGGATGAGCCATCTCATGGTGGGTCTTTAGGCGCGCAAGTGGTATGGCCAGAGGCTTAATGTGATGCACAGGTGGCGTTCTACGCGCTCGTCATCGGGCTGGCGGGCGTCATCTTCTTCTACATCGGTGTGTCGATGGGGTGGCTTTACGTGCGTGTTGCCCCCGTCGGACAACCCGTACCTACTAAGTTTCTGCTCCCAGACGTTCATGGGCGTGATCCTCGGCTCGGGCGTCGCGCCGATCGCGCTCTGCATCACCTGGAGCAAGGCGAACAAGTGGGGCTGCATCGTCGGGTCGCTCGTCGGCTTCGCGGCGGGGATCACAGCGTGGTTGGTCACCACAAGCACGCTCAACGGCGGGGTCATCAATGTCACGGTGCGTTTCCGCAGGCCCAACGCTGGGTACACTCGAAACTGATTTGGAACCTAGACGAGCGGCGGTTCGCAGGATCCGTCCAAATCTTTTAATTTTCGCTGACTTGACATGCAGGTGACTTCGAGATGCTTGCAGGAAACCTGGCGTCAATCGGAGTGGGGGGGATCATCGCGACCGCCACCTCTCTTATCGCGAGTGCCCGTCGTCTTGCCTTCTGTATTTTTGTCTGATTCAATACCGCAGTGGCCGGAGGACTTCGACTTTGAGTCTACGCGCGCCATCAACCGGCCAACGGAGACCACCGCCACCCAAGTCGAGGAGAAGGCGACTGAGAAGGAGGACAAGGGCAGGACCAGCATTGAGAAGAAAGAGAAAGCGCCGTCCGTCGCCGACTCCTACGACGCCGCAGAAATCGAGGACGAGCTGGACCCGGTGGCGCTCAACAAGGCGTTCCGGTTCGCAGCGTGGTCGTCCTTGGCTCTTGTGCGTTCATCCTGCCCAGTGCTGAGAACCATGTATACTAAATGAGACGATGAAGCTCATCGTCCTCATCATCCTCATCCCGCTCCCGCTGTTCTTCGCGTCGACGATTTACGGCAAGGGCGGGCTCACGGCGTGGGTCGTCGTTGGGATCATCTGGACCTTCCTGTCGGCGTTCAGCGTTGTGTTATACCCGCTCTGGGAGAGTCGCGCCGCTCTTTCGCTGATTTCCCGAGGTCTCGTCAAGGTAAGCACCGTCTCTTGCGTCCAAGTTCAACATGTCAACCTTCACACTTAGGACATCTTCGCCCAGGGGAGTGGGAAATTTGTGGAGCCCACGCCGCAGGCCGCTTAAATGTTGGTTGCGGAGTAAATTTATGTATGTGGAGGGTCAAGACATATTCACGGTTATACACGAGTGCTATGCATCATGTAGGCAAAAATGATCGCGAGCGTTTCAGGAATTCACCAAGCCATTGTCGGCTTGTATACAGGGTGCGGCTGTCAGTACGACGGACTAATGTTCTGGGACTCTGCGCACGGCGCATACGTTGAAAGATAAAGCAACGGAGTTTCCGCCCGCCGAAACGATAATGTAGAATATAACGGTATAAGACAATTTCCCCGAGCCAAGCTGCAAAACTTAGGGCGCGTGCTCCAACTGATTCTCTTCTTCCAGGTAAAACTCGTCTTCCAAAACGGTTTCATCCTCGTCCTCGAGGCTGAACCAGCTATCCTCCGAACCGCCGTCCGATTCATCCTCCAACCAATTATTGAGCAGGTCTTCCGGTAAATTATCCACAGTCTCCGGGTCATCCCGGATCCTTCTGTGAATACGTGGCTGCTGCACCGTCAACGATTCGGCGTATTCCCGACTGCGCCTCGCCTGGAAGGAGGCATTATGTTGCACCATGCGGATGATGTCCCCGCAGTCGAATAGCTCTTGTTCGCGGCGCACACCGCGCATCTCGATCGCACCGAAATACGTGAAGTCCCAGCTGTCCACGACCAGAAGGTCCGTCACTTGGATGGTGACGAGTCCATCCTTCTCATCCTGGCGGATCCCGAGGCCAGGGAACGCGAGCGACCAGTTCCCGCGCACGCGCCGGTCGAAGGTGCGTGGCACATCGTCGATTAAAGCGATGAGTGCGGTATCGAGGAACCTAGGTGGGCTCTCGATGTTCGGGAAGCGGGGGAATTTTTGGTCGCTCAACCTCAGGTTCTTGTAGAGCTCCGACTTCCAGAGGTCAACGGACGTTATCGAGGGGAACGAGCGATGCCCAGAGAGCCAGTGGTTATGAGGAAAGACAACGTGTTCCAAGACGGGGCACATCCCGAGCAGGGGCGTGAAATCTATGGCTATGGCCGGTGACACAGGCGCTACTGCAGGAATTAGGCCAGGAAATGCGAGATACTGCAGCTTGCGACCATGCGTCTGAATGAGATGGTGGTACGACAGGGCTAGGTTGTGTTCGGTTTTGAAGTCCGATGATACACGGAATGTCAATCGCCTTAACTTTGGCATGTCCCACTTGGTGCTGAAATTCTGGACAGCGACGTCCCCACCAAGCGTGAGAGATAACGTGTGAAGGCAAGGAAAGGACAGTTGCAAGGCGTCGAACACTTCGTCGTCTTTGGCATTAATCGAGAGCTCTGTTAGCTGAGCGCAAGACTGGAGAAGAGTATCGTAGACCGCAGATATTCTATCGTGTCTGGAGAGTTTGAGTGATGTGATTGTCGGGGGCATGGGGGGAAAGGGATACGGTTTCGGAGGTGGGAACGGTGGGAGGTGATTCAGGCTTCTCAACGCCGAACAGAAAGATAAGATTTGTGTAAGATCGGGATGGATTGTGGAGCTGTATGTCGTCGGCACATGGCAAGAAACCGTTATATTGCGAACGAATGCGCCCAGTCGCGGTTTGGTCGTGAGGGCCACAAGGAGAGCCTGCATCGCCGGAACACGCCGAATAACAATGTTCCGGTACAAGAGATCGATTCCAGCCTGGACGTGGATGGTGAGATGGGGGCGAACTGGGAGACACCAAGCGGCACCTACGTCGTACCAAGACTTGGACACCAAAATTACCGATCTTTTAGCGACCATTGAACTGCACCAGGCAGAATTAGGCCCGCAAGATATAGAGGGATTGAGCAGGCAATCCGGTGGAATCGCCATGTTGAATATGTCGTGGAGGATTTCTGGCGGAAGGGAGGGGGCAATCTATCGTGTGTTTGATCAGACACTAGTCTACCTGTGGCAGTTATAAACCACCCACACGTTCAGATTGTTTGTCGCAATAGCAGAAGCCAGTCCTCGAACGATTACAGCAGACCGGATTGTCTTTCAGCCAATTTCGCACCAGGAGCTCGTCATCCTTGTCACGAATGCTTTCCCCTGGTTCTAGTTCAGGCATAATAACAAATCGTTTTCGGAGCGATATACGGTCAGCGGGTTCCGGGAACTGAGTGGGTCCAGTGAGTATTAGTACTATTGTGGTATCAAGAGTGGAGTCTTACAAAAATATGGGAGGGAGCATATCTTTTTGCAGGGGGGAGATCCCGATCCAGGGATGCATGGCGTGATCTTCTGTATGGAATAGTCGAATCCGGTGGCATTTCACTGGGCTCAGAATAAGATCGTTTGGACAGGGCAAAATACTACCCAGCGGTGCCAGCAATTCGAACTTGGGGCCGGGATAGCGATATCGGTGTTTCTTCGAGCGTTGTGAGATAGTGAGGAGATGATAAAGAAGAGGATGGATTTCAGTCTTTCTTGAATGACGAAATTTGCTGCGACCTGCGACCTGTGGGTGAGAACAAAGGAAGGACAAAAGGGTTCGGCCCGAAAATGATAGCCCCATGGGGAAACAAGGACTTCGCCGTCCACTCGCGTTGTCTCGCAAGACTGATAAAGGAACCAATTATTCACCGAATTCAATGGGTTTATTGAGAAGCTGTACCCAGTGAACATACGAATATTCTATAAAACAAGCAAAACAGAACTGGAACTAACGACCGTTGTACTCTTTACTACGTACATACATGTCCCGACATACAAACTGTATTTTAGGAGCGGCGCATTCAATTGTCCTCCATACATATGTGACGAGTTCAGTATGCCCTCGCGAAGCCAGACGGTTCTACGTACTCCTTATGCTTTTCGACTGCTCGGTTTTCGCCGAGCGACGCATCCAGAGTCGCCCCGTCGCTCTGAAACTGTTCCAGTCATCGAAATTCGGGGAAGAAAATACACACCTTCGAGACCGCTAGGGCTGGTTGAGAATTAGATCTCTGGTCTTCTGGGTCG
Source organism: Mycena vulgaris (assembly GCA_029204335.1). Taxonomy (NCBI): domain Eukaryota; kingdom Fungi; phylum Basidiomycota; class Agaricomycetes; order Agaricales; family Mycenaceae; genus Mycena; species Mycena vulgaris. The sequence continues at coordinate 326,655 of JARGYA010000073.1, read as the reverse complement.
TACACCACTCCATTTCTCCATCGCATCGTGCTGTGAATGCGGGAGAGATGTATGGATTTGGGTTCGTCAAGCTGTCCCCGGAGACCTTTCCGTGCGTTGAGGAGGGCCAGATAGGAGTTTAGGTACACTGTGTGGGCCGCATCCATAATGCGAACGGAGACTAATGTAAAAGACCCGCACGCTTGCTCAAGAGGAGATAAAAGCCTATGGTTGGTTAGGAGGTTGTATAACGGGATATTAAATAAGGACCTACCCAAGAAAATGAAGTTGTGGGGCATGAAGACGTATGAGAACATGCCGGCGGTTGCATCGAGGCTGTAGGCAAGTCTTAGGTTGCATGCAGTCTGTCTGCCGTCTTTCCATGTTTACTTACGCAACAATCAAGCCCGTGTTGACAGTATACATCATGAGCACTCTGATGAGCGAGTCCGTCCTATACAAGATGCTGGTGAAAAGTCTGCACATCGTGTGGGGGCATTTACCAACCGTTGGAATCCCGTTCTAGATCCGCGAAGCAAGTAGCACAGGGCGAGGGCAACACTCAGATCGCTTGATGTCCCCGCAGCAAAGTTGAGGTACATGAGACTCTGGTATGACAGAAGTCAATGATGGAGTCATGGAACGACGTGGCGGCACGAACCGACAAAGAATCGAGTTCCTGGTACGATTTCATGGAAAACCTAGAACAGACGATGGTCAAAACCACAAATAGAGGGAGGGGGCGATAGTACGCTTTGACAGTGATGGCTTGGGCAAATAATTTGAGTCTGCGACATCTCCCATCATGAAGCGCGCTTACCGAGTCCGCAAGCTTGAAAGGGGGGATATATCAGCACAGTATTTGAAAATTGTCATAAGCCACCATACAGAGATCTAATAGAGACAGCGTGACCTAACGGAAGATATAGTGGGTCATATTTTGAACAAGTCAGGCAAGAAGACGTACAATCCACACTGTCCCGGGTATATTTCCATTGCTGACTGTAGTAGCACAGGGACGCGTTAATTCCGGCGAAAGTTTAAGTGGTCGTGGACGTACGCCGATAGACGCGGCGTGCAAACGCGCTGGAAGATGTTAACGGCATATCTGAAGCCAGAGGAAAAACTTGCCTTCGTACAATGAAGTTCGAGACGGACTATTGTGATAATATCTTCAGCGACCGTTATGCGGCCGACTGGGAATGGCTCACCGTGGCGGCAACATGGATCTGGTTTAGAGGACTTTAGACTCCAGTAACCGCAAAATAGCTTTCTCACAATGACACTCCTACGGCACGTTGTAAGTGGGTGGTCGAGACGACACGCAGCTTTTCTTACCAGACCGGAGAAAAGATAGCTTGCGGTGCGAGGTAATTGGTGACCAGGTAGAAGTAAAGAATGTGGCAGTTCAGAAAGGTATCGAACGTGTCCAAACACAAAAGGAAGGCGACCTTGGTGCATTTGAGAAGTGAGGCCAAGGAAAATGAATCACGAATCCACGTACCAGAGCTTTATGCCATGCACGATCCGTCGTGTCGCCCATAAAGAATGTAAAGGTCTGTACACAAGTCACGCCCCACAGGCTACAGGTCAACGTCAGCCCGCATCGACACGCAACGTCTGAGTCAAACGCACGCAGTGGCGACGAGCCCCCCGATGAGCAGGGCGCCGAGGGTATTATCAAACTGGGGAATGGCGGAAACCGGTGCACTAGCCATGGTCGTCTGTGGGGGCGGCACTTGACAATTGTCTGGCACGCCCACTAAACATAAGCGTCCAAGTATAGACCATCAGCGGAACTTCTATACCGAATTGAATTCGGTGCTTGTAACAGGTGCGGTTCCCGCGCGCCTCTTGATGCCATGCGGCAATGGAGCTACGATGCTGGCAGGCTTTAAATTTCAGTTGTGACAGTGGACAACTGTACTGACAGCACCAAGACAGCACCGGGAAGCGCCGGAGGTTTTCTCTCTCACTCGCCGAGTGGGTAATCGGGACCAAATCGTAGATGCCAGGTATTCTCAAAAGACGGGGTTTTACGCTCTATCGTCGCAAAAACCATTCGAGAGTGACTGTGAACCAATTGCGAACGGCATTAAGGACTGTGTGCCCGTCTCCGACCTCGAAAGCGCGACGGAAAAGTCTAAATCCCACTTGTCTCCGACCGGCGTTAGAAGCGATTTCCCCCCAGTTCGCACGCGCCACAAGACTTTCCGTCAGAATTCTGAAGAGTGATATCATTGTTGTGGTCATCTGGGAAGAGGTTGTGGTCAGGTGATCTGCGTGTCGTGAAAAAATGCACCAAGCACGGCCACACAAGAGTAAATGTTGCCGGTAAAAATTATATTCGGAATACTGTAGGAGTGAAATCTGGTAGATGTGTATGTAGGGAAAGAAATAAAGGGGAAACGGGTGGACGTTTGTACAAGTACATATCGCTCTTTAAATATGCGATAAATAATTAATGAGGCGAAATCATTCTGGTCATGACCGAGCTGGTTCAGACTGGCGCAACAGCTTTAGTGTGCGCTCTGAACGCGGGTGAATGTCGCATTCGAACAGGTCCGGCAGTCTTTTGGCACAGATTCAGTATGTTTTCGTCGTCCCACGGCAAATCCGCACCTGAAGACGGCGTTGTTAAAATTGGGGTTCGGCTCAATGGTGTTTCCAAAGTCGTCCTTGACCTTGGAGATGTCCAAGGTGGCGAGCACGGTTGTTACTAGCATCCACAGGGAAGACTCGACGAGGTTAACTCCTGGACATCGTCTGCGGCGGGTTAACAAAGCCCGGATGACGCGGAATAGTTCAATCACCTCCGGCCAAAACCCTAATGGATTGGGTTAGCCTTAGAAGAGGCATCGAGGTGAGACCGACTCACGAATACATAACGGCGTGGATCACGCCTCTTGGCCAGCGCCGGTTCAACATTTTCCAGGTAACGCTCCGGCAGGAATACCGAAGCATTGGGAAAGAGTGTCTCGTCGCGCGTTATGGCCCTACATCACAGAAGGCGAGTATGTCAGAATTGACCTTGGGAACTCCGAGAAGGATGGACGATGACGGGACATACCAGACATTGCCGAAGATCTAAAACGTGATAATGAGCATATAGTTAAGATGTTATTTTGGGACTCACCAACGATCCCTTGGGGATGAACATCCCTCGATATACGTCGTCCTCCATTAATCGGTGAGGAAGGCCTGACACGTGGGGTCAGTCGGGTCCCCGCTCGAAGACAGACGTACTCAGCGGAACCGGAACCCCCCACCGATAGGTCTCACTTAAGATTGCATCAACTAAGGATGCTGTCAACGACGGGCAATTATGAATTGAGACTCCGTACCGTAAGGCAAGGAAGCTCTGTCACTAAATGTCGGGAGTCTGTCAGTCCCCACCATGGAGTCAATTTCCTTCTGCGCCTTTGCCAGGACCTCCGGATGAAGCATCATAGCCAGCAAAAAGTGACAGAACACGGTGATGGTCTGATAGCAATCGTTCAGCAGACATCACTATGATCGGCCGCGGAGAGGACAAACGGTGTCCATGCTGGCCGAGTACATGGAGTTGGCGGTGTTCTTGAGATCAAACTCGAACTGCGGGGTGCAATTCTTCTCGTCTTCAAGGAGTATCGAGCAGAATGACGGTGCATAGCTCCCAGATTTCTGTGAGTCAAAGATCGAGCATCAGAAATCGAAATAGTGATCCGTGCCATTCGAGATACCAGGGTAGTCTTGACGAAGTTATAAGGTTGGTTTACGAATCTGGCTCAAAGATAAGAAGGACAAAAGGATGGAGCAGAGAGAAGATTACTCCTCCATCCTGGCTTTCCATGCAGCGGCCTTGATCTTAAAACTGGAACCTGGCGCCCATGTCGGGAGATACTTTAATGATGGGAAGATGTCGCTGTTAAGATGAATTGGTGTAAGTTTTTTGTAAGCTCAGAGCGAGTCCGACGCACACAGCCCACTAGAAATTTGGGAATATCAGGAACATGCCAGAGAACGATGTAGAAGCGTACGATTCCTCCACCGGACGCGATTCTATTCGACAAGATATCCACGCACTCTTCTCCGAGGTTCAAAAACCTGTCGTTGATGCTGGAAGCCTCGTATCCGTAGACGACGGAGAGAGTTAGACCGCCGGCGTAATGGCGAGCATGGTCCATATATTTCGAAGGTTCACCGATTAGGCGGCGGATAAAGGAATGTGTTTGCGTTTCTATTAACGGATGATATGACGGAATTACTTGCACACCGAATGCTTGGTTCATGAGTTTTCTCTGCCGCTTGGCCGTGTCACCATATCGGGTGAAGGCGACCTGCGAATGAACGGTATCGGGATCGCGGTGAGAACGGAGTCAAACTTGGAGGCGGACCATGTTATCGCAGCCGCAAAGCTCCCCCGCCATGACAAGCTCCGGCTTGTCCCCATAAATGGAGCCTTTCTTGTCTAGCAAGTCCATGGTGGCGTCGGGACTTCCAAGTAAATTTGAATCAGGTAAACAGTCGGAAGGGAGCGAACTAACGAATTCAAGAAAACGAGCCCTTGCCCCAGGACGTGGATGTGCACAACGTCGCCTTGGTATGTACATCAGTGTTGGTAGAATTCACGCAGCGATACCGCCATACCAAACTGCGTTGCCCACTTGGTGGCGACCAGCCACAGTTCCTTTGCAGTGAGATCGAGTATATTTCCTAACAGAGGAACGGGAGTGGGTCCAGGCCTGTGTCTCGAGTTCAAATATGTGAGCGACGAGAGTGAGGAGATGCTCACGGTAAAGGGCCCGCCCCCGCCTTGGATTTCCGGTGCCAGAAGAAACCTATGGCTAGAAGTGCCCCAATTAACCAGGTGGAAGTCATCGCAAGAATCAAGAAAAGGGTAAGGGATCTTTGTGACAGCGTCCGGCCTTTTGTGGGCTTCTGTCAAGCGCATCCTTACGAGAATGAGAAGTCGGACGGTGGGCGCCGGTGGGCGTTTGAAGGGATCTGAAACTCCTACCAGGACCGGCCAAACGGGGACACCGGCTACTTGTGGATCTGCTTCTCTCCAACCCTCTAGGAAAGGATGTACCTTGCTTTGGCACCCGCTGGATCGTGCCTACATGTTAGGTGATGTCAGATGGATGCCATTCGTAAAAAGCTTCAGGCTAACCTGAGCAGCTCAACACGTGTGGTTCGGGACCGCGGTCATCGACGCGTCTGCCCTTTTTACGTGGTACAATCTGTTCCTGGGTAGCTCGACTAAAACCAGGGCTCACAGGGCCGACTTGCTGTACATTTCGGGACAGAGAATTCCGCGCGCTGCTCCATAGTGAGTCCTCGTGGGCGGCTGGATAACGGACCAAGGTTACGGGGAGAATGGAGGTGGTGTTATATGCACTAGGCAACCCGCAAACAAGTATGTCCCATATGAAGCTAGCAAGACACAGCAGCTGGCAGTCCGAAATTGTCCGCGTCATCTGAGGCGAGATGAGCAGTTCCCGAGTAATTCTATCGCAGGTTAGTCTGTTGAATCTGTACGGAACGAACGCCGAAGCTCGCTCCATTAATATTGCTTACTGCATTTATTGAGCTGTCTCCCTACCGTCCCCCGCTATGGTACCCGGTTTCAGGTAGTTGTGTATGCGGACCCTGTTTGGTACCGATCCCGCCGCTGACCGGAAGGGGCGGTGGGGGGGACGCACGATAAGTAAACGCAGAGGGAATGATAACCGGGGGATTGATATTACATCGCTGATCGGTCGGTGAGGTGCTTCCACCTGCAGCGATGACGCGACCCAGTTGATCTGCCTCTCGTGGCCGCTACACCATTGCGGGGAAAGTCCGGAAGAGAGCCGCAGAAACACGGAGGACCTGCTCGAAGCGGCGGCGGGGAACATGAAACAAAGGTCCGACATCAGGAAAAACCCAAAGTGCTATGCGGTGCCATAGAGAGATACATAGACTCATATAGAGGATATAGACCATATAGCCCGGGTCTATAGCATCTATATGTGTCTATGTGCATCTATATATCAACCCATAGAGCCATAGCAGTTTGGGTTTCTCCTGATGGCCAAGGCTCCGAAGAATTTCAAAATCCCGTCTCGCAAACCTCCGTGTACAGCGGGTAAACAGCGAGGTCAAGGCAGAGGTAACTGGAGCTTGATTGACGACGTAGATTACGCTCCTTGGCTCTCGGACGAGATCAAAGCAAGCTGTTAAGCTAAGGTGGGTTGCAGGTAGGTTCGGAACAAGCCCTGTTCTAACGATGCCGTGAAATGCCGGGACGGAACAAAGAAAGTCAAATACCAAACAAATAGACCAACTGGATGACTTTCCATAAGCATAGATAAATTCCCCAGAATATTTACGCACTTTCCGCCGCCATTGCCGAGGCAGCTGTCAGGACCCCATCAGCTCGGAGACAAGAATACGTACAAGATTAAGTCGAAATCTATGAAAGTCTGTAGAGGGGGTAGGGACCCCCCCTACAGATTTTATTAGATGGAATAAACTCTCCTGGGTGATGATGCCAGGCACTCTTCGCCTTCCTCCCGAACCATCAAGCTACCCATTTGTCTCGAGAAAAGTCTGGTGCACTCCCATTGCCTGCCGGAGTTCGTGCCGGCCCTTGTTCACGAATGAGGACCACACTGATTTATATATTCTGTCTTATGGGAACGTCGGCCGTGTACAGACTAGTTGAATATTTCGTGGGTTGATCCCATTGTTGGCACTCTCAAACAAGCTCGGGGATTATTCTATGCTTATGGAAAGTCATCCACTATCGATTACCCATATATGCAAAAATACCTACCTCTGTAAAAAAAAGAAAATATTATTTTCTACCTCAATTCTCCTCCGATTACCTCGAAATAAAATGTGAAAAATGTGTCTATTACCGAGGAACGACATGGTGAAGAGTTTGGAGGATACAGTAAAGAATTGAGCCCAAAACAAGATCAGTAGTTTTTTTGCACATGTAGGTATTTTTGATGTGGTGTCTCGGCAACTTATCTCTGGCCTCAAATCTTCTTCAAACATCAAGCCCTTCAAGACTTGACATCTAGACATGGTAAAAATGTTATCTACGAATGCCGAGGACCATTCAGCGAGATTTGAGGTTGTAGCGGTAACATCAATCTTTTTTTGCACATGTGGGTAATCAATAAAAACAGGCCTTCAGCGAAGGGCCGGCTCGCCGGGCCGGAGCTGCGCAGGCTTGCTCCGAACCTAGGTTGAAGCCTGAAGGGAGCCGGATAGACTCGTGAACCAGTCGATGCTAGCAGATTGATCTCAGTCCGAATGCGGAACATCATGCAAACAGAGACAACAATCACGCAAACAGATACATCAATCAGACAAATAGAGTGCAATAGGGAGATCAACTGCTAGCGGACTGGGCGCTGGTTTGGCGGAAGGAATTTTCTCCCGCCATTTCAGACCTCGGGACTTAGAAAAATCGAGCGTTTGGGGGGGTCTAGACGCTCTAGAAAAGTGTAAAAATTTCCTATATCAAAATGGAATAACTTTTGATTCTAAGTAGAATGAGCCTAACATGTTTCGGGCTTTTACACCAACTCGAGCTCATCGTCAGCGCACGGACCACCTGTTTGTGCCAGTGCATTCCAATTCTCCTTCCCAGCGACGAGAACATACTTCAAAGTACATAAATTTACCACAGCATATTCCCTGGCATATACACAATACATCCCTTGCATTGAATTGGCCCCAAACTCATATCTGTCGGCGGCGTCGTCGTCGCCGACGACGATGACCTCAAAATTTGATCGGAAACAAGTTAGGCTCATTCGATAGAGAATTTAATTCTACACTACCTCAACCTAACATGTCCGAGGTCGATTTTTCAAGTTTGTCGACCAAGGCCCGAGGTCTGAAATGGCGGGGAGAAAATCCTCCTGCCAAACTGTCGCCAAGGGGGCCCAGCCGGCTACGCCTGATGCGAGTTCCACGAGTGTTGTGTATACATCTGTTTGCGCGTAGCCGGATGGGGACGAGCCTAGGAGCCGGAGATGCCGGATGTGGCAATAACATGCAACAGCACTTCAAAATATCAGCAAGCACATTTCTCGTCCTGCTATGTAGAACAATGCTAGAATCTTCCTCATCATCCTCGCGCAACCGGTCTTCAGGCACTGCGCCCAACTCGGTTTATGAGTGATCTGTATCCGCTCCTCTCGCCTTATATATTCCAGATTCGAATTCGAGCACCAAGTTTGATTCAAGTTTTATCACTGTTTCCGAAACTTGTGTGCAGCTGTCGTCCGCCGCCTGGCAATTCACTGGATCTTGGGAAGGATCGATTTATGCATTCTGGCGCGATCTCGGCATCTTCCGCCGCGATTCCTGGAGGTTCTGATTGGAAGAGGACCACGTGTATCCTGGGCTTGACTTCAGAGATTCTGACTATCCCTTACTCTCAAGCTTCATGTAGGTTAAAAGGCTATGTCATTCGCCGCACGCTGTCCGCATTTCCTCCGGTCCGATGACCGCTCGTCGCGGCGCGCGCAGAGTAGTGGGGGACTTGGAACGCTTCGGGTTTCTGTTTACAACAGTACGGGTGGCACGGTACCGGTTTTTCTACGACGCTACAGGTTGGTGGTCTATGTTCGAGTTTGAGCTTACTTTGACTTTAGATACACGACAGGTTCAAAGAGCTTGGGCAAGTTATTAGGAAAATTGACGTCCGCTTGGCTTGCCCCTAACCGGGAACACAAAAAGTCCGACAATCTGATGCCATCAACTTCAGGTTCAACCTCGGCGTCCTCACAACATACCAGAGACGGTCACTCAGACACGGAAACCCGGTGAAAGGACTAATAAGATTCAAATTGGCTGTATACTTAACCTCCGAGAAAATTTCGAGTCGTTCTATGCTAGCAACACGATCTGCGTCCAAATGCGGGTATGTTTTAATTTAGCATTTAGCGCCACTTTCTCCCCACTTACGTCATTCACCCTGGGATCATGGGGCGCGACGGCACAGCACCTCAGTAAGCCATTGATGGATTCACTGGTGTGTCGGACCGTGTACACAGCTCTTCATACCCCACCATGATCCTCTCGATTTTAACCGCCATTATCCCTGCGGTAGTTGCAGCCTTTCCGGGGTCTCCTGGACGCGCCCCACGCTTTATCGATCCTGCGGAAAACTGCCGATTCCGAGTGCGGTCCAGGCAGTACGCCTTGTGTCACCTCTTTGACAAGGCTGCGGAATGGCCATTGGTGGTGAACGGTAAAGGAAAGGAAGTTTACCGATTCCATTTGGGACTGGGTATGCGAGATGGGGGCTCTTCCCCCGATCTTGGTAGCCAGGTCAGTATATTTCATGTCTCTACCTGTCACACCAATTCAAGACTTTAAATACCCTTCAGTGCTCCCCCGGAACCCGGATATGCTTAATCAGTAAGTGCTGCAGTAATGACACGATTTACATCTGGACGATCTCAACCAAACAGCAGAAGGTCCATCCGAGTCGCACAAAGCGATCTCCATATCTGGCGCCTCTTCTGAAATTACCGCCTACCCGGAGGATTCTGACGGCGAGTCTATGAGCTATTTATGCTCCTCATACCTCTTACACACCGGTAGAATTCATAACTCTTCAATTTGCTGGAGACTCTGAGGATACAGCTCGAGTCCAGTTCTTCTGCGATCCCCAGGCTGATTTGGGAAAGGTGTGTCCTAATGCAACCACCTTCGGAGTATTGCAATTCTTAACTGTTGGACAAGCCTACATTATTGCGCGTCGAGGAAATGCTACACGTGTTTGCTTGGCGTACAAAATACGCTTGTGAACCTTCCAGATCTGCCCTCCATACTCTGGACGCTGAAGCCGACGAGCCTCCACCGAACGATACATCAGACCCCAATGAGGATTCGGAGCAGCTCCTGGAAAGCGACAGGCAGCGCAAGTCGCGTCGCTCCACGGCCATCATCTTTCTTATCATTTCGTGAGTACCATACTCAATGCTTTACTACACCTTTCAATCTCAAACCGCAGCATTTTCATCACTTCGATATGCATAATCTCGTACAAGTACCCCAACCGCTTTAATCTCCTTATGTCAGAACACATCAAACCTATCTTTCACCGTCTCTCTCTAGACAATTTCCCCCGCATTTCGATACCGAGCTCGCTAAAGCCGGCCGGAGAAGGCCGCTTGGTCCGCTGGGCCCACGAAGACCTCGAGCTCGATGAGGACCTCATGGTCAATGGTAGTGATGCCTACGGCGATGCCTACGACGAGCCAGACGAGGTCGGGGATGAGTCGATCCCTTTACGGCCGAGTCCAAGGAAAGGCGGGCGGGCACTGAAGAATTATGGGAGCGCGACCTCACCTTTCTGGTAGCCGGAAACTGGATAATACGGAACATATATGTAGACTATTTGTAAACCTCATGCTATCTGTGAAGAATTGTAATCTTAGTGCTCGGCAGCAACGGGCTCCTGCTAGACCGGCCACTTGCCGGCCACTTGTTGAGCTGGTAACCGGATGTACCTTGCCCGTTGCGGTTAAACTCAGCCATTGATCATGAACTCCATCTTCAGCAGCAGAACGAACCGCCAGAGTGTTGTATTGACTACGCTACCCTCTTAGTCTCATTATTTGAGAATTGCGGATCAACGACATAATTTGCTGAATAGTAACTCTATGTCTTTTCAACACTCGGCATCCCGAACTTTGCCGAACATCATATCCAGCACGGCGTTGGACGCATGTGGACGCCGACCGATGAGTTCAGATGGTCGTCATTCGGAATGCCGAGTCAATTTGGCATAGGAACAACCTGGAGTGAGCTCAACTGCATTACTTGTTGCGTTGTCAATCCGCATTATAAAGGACCTCAATGTCTTGCAAGCGCACCATCCCAACGAAATACTACGCCCTCCTACGAGACTTTACGACTCTTCCATGATATCCTCATATTTTTGTGCGCTGGCCGTGCTTTCTGTTGCCCTTGCTGCACCATTGAAGTCCCACAAAAGGACTGATCATATATCCACCGAAACTGATGTATCCTTTGCTGCCGACCCGTCCATTAATGTTGCTGCTATCTACGCCGCAGCCCAGGCCGCGAATTCCCAAGACCTCGCAAGTTTTCCCACAAATCAAGGGAAAGAGCATACCTCCCACATTTATGGCGACTGGTTGAATCTTCCAGGCGTCTCCGCCTTGCAATTTATCGCCGATATGGATGTTGACTGTGATGGTGCGGCAGTTAGTAATTAAATCGGATCCACCTGATGATCCACACTCATAGTATCCGATCTTTAGGATGAATGTTCTGTAAGATTTCATACGCATCTTATCCGTTCTGCATTATTAATCTGTTCACAGGGTGATTCAACCGGGGAAAAAACCACGTCATGGGGACATCTCGATGCCACAAAAGTACCATACTTTGTGATTCCTGATCAGTTCACTTCACCCCACCTCAAGCCAAATTCTCTCGGCGCCATAATATGCGATGGGAAGATGTTCTACGCCATCTTCGGAGACACAAAGTGCGTCTGACGCAACTTGCCCCATATTCAAATCGCTAAAATAAATGTTGCACATGTACAGTGGGGATGGTGTCACCACAGAGGTTACCGGCGAAGCGTCTATACTTTTGGCACAAACATGTTTCCCGAATGCCGGTATCAGCGGTAATGTGGGTCACGACGAGCCAGACGTGGCCTGTGGGTCTTTTGTCATTATATTCCGACCCCATCTTACTCGTCGCGTACAACAGATATCGTTTTTGGCGAACAAGTGCCATCTGGGGTCGAGGATACGGTAATCGAGATCGACGCTGTGAAAACTCTTGGGGATCAGCAGGTCAAACTTTTACAGGCCGCATTGAATATTGACGCATCAGCGGGAACAATGGAGGCTTCCACGACGGTGGATCCCCACGCCGGTCTATCGGGAAGCCCAGCCGCGTCATCTGAAAGTCTCGACTCGGAGTTGCGATGACTGCGCACCTATATTGCGTAGTCAAGCTGTGTTGTGTATTTACATTTGAGAACTTGAAGTCCAAGCTCTTCTGGTCTCTGTTTCTTCGGATTGAGCCTGCAGATTAAATAACCGTGAAGCGCTAGAAAGTTTATTGAATTCAAAGCCTGGCAGCTCTTGTCGAATCATTGATGTGAAATTGGAGTTCTTGGAGTAAGGTTTAGTTAGGGTTGACTCGTTGAGACTTAAACTGGAAACTCTTATCATGGTCAGTTAATTGTGCAGGAAGCCAGGCAGCGGCAGAGAGCGGCGGACTATAGTGACCAGTTGACTAGAGCACATGTAAAACTGATCCCCAGCCCCAGCAAAATCCTGCCAGAGATCCTGGACGGGCATAGAATGAAGTCCCTTGAGGGAGCGTCTTACCGAACTCGCATTCTCTTGCTCTTTTTTTAGACCCAGCAAAGATCTGAATCCCGGGTGAAGAGAGAGAACCAACGATAACACCGGCACATAGACCATTTTGACGTGGCCAGTTTCTCCGACTCCGATTCGCGTCCGAAGTTCAACATCCTTTGTTCCTGGCAGAAATTTCGCAAAAGCTGAAGACTTATTGGGTTCCACCAGCAGTCGAGTGGCGTTTTGGATTGACGTACTGGAAATCTTTACTGGATGGAAGTCGCAAGCAAGTGGAATGAAGCCTCATTGCACTGCCACGGGAACGTGATCAGTGTCACGTGGATCCAATCCTCCTGCCCGCGGCGGTCAAAGCTCGTTCTCACCCGGATGGCTCTACGAATCCTCTTGACCATCCACGCAGATTTCTGAGAAGCATTATCTGACCATCACCAGAACTCCTGCGGGCCTGCATTTCCCGGTGGCACAATTAACTGGGACGTCCTAAATTCACTATGCGGCATGTGTAGTGAGAGCTCTAGCGCATGCCTCCCCGGGTTCCAAGCCTTGTGTCTGGTTCTTGGCCATATGCCGTTCCAATATCCCCAAACCGGGACTGACACGGTGAGTGCGGTCCTTCTTCTAGAGCATCTATCCAAGACACCCGCGTGCCAGTGCGTGTCAATCGTATCAGCAAATCCCGCGTACTGCGTAGCGACTGAAGACGCGGCAAACCCGCATCCACACTCCCGTAGAGACAGAAACCCTTCCATCCGAGGCGATGGTCCACGGACGTTGGGAGAAAAGCCTACACAGAACGCTCTAATGGTTCCAAGGAACGTTCGGGCCATAACACTGAGATTCAGAGCAATTATCGCCATCCCACCAAATCCGCGCTGCAGACGAGAGACGCCGCACTGTAGACCCCGGAGTCCTCGGCGCGCGAAGCAAGCACTAGCAAGCGGCCGCGTGACATCCGATAGCGGACGTCGAACCATTCCGCTGCACGTCAAGCCATGTATTTTCCCAATATCCCTTCCCCTCTCTCAATCCATGCGATTCCGCGGCGATCTATTCGGGATGGATGCGCAACTCTCTCCATCTTTGGACGACGAACTTCGTCCCTCCGCATACCTCGCTCGATCGATTCTCTCTGCAACTGCAGTGGGAGGCAAAAAAACAACAGGCAAAAATTACCATAGCAACCTTGTGGCAAAACGCAACTCGTGTAATATCCTCACTGTCAGTTTTGACGAGGGAAATGAGATCACGAACGCGAGATTCCAAGGACCGCACCGCTTGGATATCAAGAATTGTGAAGTAATCCGTTTCTAACGTCTCTTTAGGTAACTTAATTTGAATGGCTCCTCATCTTGCACTGAACGCTGATTTCTTGCTAAAATATTGTGCCGTTAGTCGAAAAGCTTAAATGATCACGGAGGGCTATACATATCTTTCCCGGCAGGTGCGCAATTTTCTTGGTATCTCCGTGGTTCACTCAGTCCGAGTCCTTGCTAGATTAAGCTCCGGCTTCTCTCCGAAGATACCAATGATCTGCTGAACCAGGATCTCGCAAGAGGCCCTTAATAGTGCACACATAACCAGCATTCAAGTGGTCTGGGAAGAACGTATCCGCGTGTAACCGCCCTTCTGACATGTATTTCCCCTCTGTTCGAATGTCATTTTTTTTCCTATTCATGCTTTTCCAAATGAACGCGTCCAGCTGACGGTGAAGATCCGTATGGATCCCAGGCACGCAGTCGAGCCATCAGCGTTCTCCTCATCCTTCAGGGTTGAGCGCGCTGCTTCTTCGCGTATTATCACCGAGCATACCCGGATCAGTGTGCCGCGATCCATGTTTTACTTCGTTGCGATGGTTATCGGAACCTCGGCCTCGTCGCACATTCGCTACTAGATTTTCTAGTAGCGCGCTCGTCGTCCCGTCATCCCCGAGAAGCACCGGACTTTTTTGCAATTCCCCGTTGCGAATGGGCAAGTAATGGTAGAAGCGAGGAAGGCATTTCAACCCGATCGGTATTCCCCCGCCACTACTTAAACGTCGCTGGTCTGCCTTGGTTGGAGCAAGTGCAGACCTCAGCCAGCGCTTTCTTCTCCCTCCCCTCCCCTCCTTGAACTCATCCATATTTGGCGTCTCGGTGTTCCATTCCAACAGCGATCACCAACCCACTATTTTCCACGACAATTAACCTCCTCCCCGGGAGTGCTCATAGAGACCGGGCTTTCCTGATTAAACCCGAAACCATCCATACTCGCCTTCCGCTGAAGTTATAAGACAACCTGTGGGTAGCAGCCAAATTCTTCAGATCCTCCATTCTAACAAATAGCATAGCTTTTACGACTCCCAAATCTAACAACATCATGAAATTTGCTTCATACTGCACCATTTCTGCTCTCCTGATGACCTCTGCATATGTCGCGTTTGCCTTGCCCGCGCCGCCCGGGAGAGCGAGCGACCTGGCGATCAACCCAAGTGCCCCGCCTCCTACTATAGCGCCCACGGTGGGCTTTGCCGCCGACCCCTCCATAAACGTCGCCGGACTCTATGGCGCCGCTCACGCCTCCAACGAGAGAACTCTTGCTAGTTACCCAACAACTTCGAACCGAAAGATTGTAACGAGCATATATGGCGATTGGCAGAACCTGCCAGGAGTGTCTGCGTTCCATTTCATCGCCGACATGGACACGGACTGCGATGGGCCTAAGGTTAGTGAACCCACTCTGCCGAGCGCGTCGAATCCTAATCAATTTTATTTAGTCCAACTGCAAGGTATATTACGGCGTCCTGTGTATCAGCGGTGCCAACTCATGGTGTATTGCTTGTTCAGGGCAACAGAGACGGGCAAACAGCGACCTCGTTCGGCGCCCTCGATGCGACGAAAGTCCCGTATTTCGTGCTGCCGGAAAAGTTCACACAGCAAAATAAGGCGATCCTGAAGGACAACGCACTGGGTGCCATTATATGTGATGGAAAGATGTTTTACGGGATCTACGGGGATCAGGAGTAAGTATTCCTTCCGTCGCACCATAGGATGGTTGATTAATAACCCCCTTTTCAGCGCCGACAGCCCCCAAGTCATTGGGGAAGCCTCCATCCTCATTGGACAGACCTGCTTCCCGGGCACACTCATAGATGGAAACAACGGTCACCCCGGGAATGATGTTGCATGTGCGCTCTTCAATATTCTTCAAGTCACATCCCGGCTAACGCCTAACTTCGGTTCAGATATCATCTTTGGATCACAGGTTCCCACGGGCATTCAGAAGAGCAGCATCGATATCGCTGCCTTGAAAGCCCTGGGAGACTCCCAGGTGAAACTGCTTCAGAAAGCGCTTGGTCTCTGAGGTCCAGAATCCGGAGGGTTTTGCGAATCCGACTGCGCTGGCGTAAGGTCGGTTGTATTTTCTTGTTTTAGGGAAGAAATGTAAATGTACTTGTATGCCCTGTAAAATCGCCCTGTAAATAGAGGAATGACGAATGTGCATATACACGAATACACGATGCATGGCTTTCAGTCTTTCCTTGGAGAATAATTTATGGGGACCTGTGGATTAATCCTGCATTTTTGAGGCTACCCAAGAGCGACTTCCGTTCAAGGGAAATTTTTAGCTTGGAATTCGGGGCCACCAAGATCGAGGCTTTTGAACCTTTGGTTTAATAAGTAATCCGGAAGCAGGATTATCTGAATCAGCTGAGTCACATCGGATGACAAATGATCCCAACACTCGGCATCCAGATTGCACTGTATCTGCTGTCCCTCTGACTCTTCTGAGGCGCTCAGCGACATCTCGGATGTTGCTGGAAAATGTTGGAAAGTGGAAAAATCTCGCTAGAACCGCCTTACTACTCCTCGCTATCAACTTTTCGTTCCATTTTGGGTCTTCACCTTGTCCTCGACACGTCCCCCAGCAATGCAGAGCTCTCCACACGTCTCTGGAATTAGATCCGCGGGCTGCAGGTCTCACCTCCCGGCACGAATCTGATCGTCAAGTACCTGGAACGCGTCCAGTCCTGCTTCGCAACGCGACTATCTGGACCGGAGCAGACAACGGGACGGACGTCCTGTATGGTGGGGACCTCCTCCTCAACAAGGGCCTCATCATCGCGGTTGGAAAGATTCCGGAATCGCGGGTGGCGTGTCTCGATAATATTGAGGTTGTGGATGTCCATGGAATGTGGGTATCGCCAGGCATAGTCGACGCGCATTCACATCTTGGGGTCGGGAGTGCTCCGAGACTTTCAGGCATGTGTTCATTTACCGAGGGATCTTACTATTAAGTTTTTAACCTAACTATCTAGGGGCGTCCGATTCCAACTCTCACAAGGCCGCAATCCTTCCATGGCTTCGGAGCATCGATGGGATTAACAGCCATGACCTGGCCTATCGATTATCAATGTCAGGTGGGGTAACCACAGCTCAAGTTGTTCCTGGGAGCGCAAATAATATTGGCAAGTCTCTTCTGATGTATACTATTCAAGTTCAGGCTTATTGTCCCTCACACAGGTGGCCAGTCGTTCCTGATCAAGCTGCGTCCCACCGCCGAACGGTCAACTTCATCCATGCTCCTGGAGCCTCCGCATACCCTCTTCCTGAATGGATCTGACGGCCGCCCGCGGTGGCGTCATATGAAGTGAGTTTCTGCTGTCATCTGAATCCGCAACTGAAGTAAATCAGACACGCGTGTGGTAGCTATAACCACCTTCTTCAGTGTTCCGATAGCTGACAAGCAATGGAGGGGAGAACACATTGCGCATACATTCTCAAACACGCATGGACGCTGCTTGGAACTTCCGCCAAGCATATAACGAAGCTCGTAAAATCAGCGATGCGCAAGACGCCTTTTGCGCTGCGGCCGAGAATGGCTTGTGGGATGGTGAATCGTCCTATCCTGAAAGTCTTCAGTGGGAAGCCTTGATTGATGTCTTGAGGGGCCGCGTGAAGGCCGGTTTCTCCCGCTTTGTCTTGGATCCGGAGCTGAATCTCGCGCAGGTTTCAGTTCACTGCTACGAGGTAATTTTCAAGTTGTGTCAGGCGGGAATTTACATCGAACTTGACTTGCAGCCAGTCGACCTGGACTCTTTGATCCGCGTGAGCACGCTCAATTCACGAAACGGGAATTAGGGCTCAATGTTCCAAAGCTTTCCAATGAATTCAAATTCCCAATAGCGTCCATACATCACGCGACAAGTACCTATCTAGTCCCGGACCTCGTCAAACAGGCATGGGTATGTACGCAATTAGTGTATCCGCAACTCAGTACTCAAAGATCCCTTAGGGTGGCGCACCAGCTATCGCGCTGTTTGCCTCCGACTACAGGTTTGTTTATCTGGGCAGCAAGACAACCCGTCGCTAACAGATACAACCGGACAGACCAAAACGAGAGACATACAGAACGTCAGAGTTCTCTGGCCGTATTCTTTCCGACCACGGACTATCGGTGGTCATCAAGGTTGTTCACCATTTATACATGCGTGGGCCGATCATTCATTCATCGCAGTCTGACCACGCTGTCACGAACTCCCGATATTTAATGTTCGAGGCGCAGCAGGCGCATTACTTCAGTCTAGACGCAGCGGTTGCCCTCTCTTCTGTGACGACCAACGCGGCCGCGGCTCTCGGCGTAGGCTGGAGAGTGGGTAAAATTGCAGAGCGTCAGTTCATTGCCTCGGGAGTTACACATCGACTGACTTCTATTTACAGGTTACGACGCAGGCCAGCTCATCTCAGCCCAATATCTCCGTGCTAACTGACATCCCCGTAGATCTGGTGATCTGGGACTCCCATCCCCTCGCGCTAGGTGCTACCCCCGTGCAGGTCTACATCGACGGAATCGCACAGATAGAAACCCCCGCCATCTTCCCCAAATCTGAGGCATCCCAGCGCGCTCCGAAGACTCCGGACTGGGAGAAGGAAATCAACGCGACGCTTGAGTTTGATGGGCTCCCGCCGCTGGAGGGCAGACGCAAGACGGGCACGGTGCGCTTCGTCAACGTGAAGAGTATGTGGATTCGCGGTGCGCAAGGACTCGAGCAACGATTCGACGGTGTCGCGAATTCTACGGGGAGTGTGGTCGTCCGGGACGGGAAGATCGTGTGCATCGCTCAGGCCGAATCCTGTCTCGGGGAGTTCGACGTCGATGAGGAGGACGTGGTTGATCTCCACGGCGGTTCGCTCGCTCCTGGGCTGACCTCATTTGGGTCGAATCTCGGGTTGAGGGAGATCCCGATGGAATCATCTACGATGGATGGGCCGGTGGTTGACCCATTGGCGGGCCCGGTCCTGAGTATTTTAGGGCACACAGTCATCCGGGCGGTCGATGGGCTGCAGTTCGGTGGAAGGCATGCCTTGTACGGGACAATTATTTGCGCTCCCTAGGTTGACGGCTGATCACACTCCAGACTGGCGTACCATGCCGGCGTCACAACAGGCATCACCGCTCCGATGGGACGGGGATTTATGCACGGCATGTCGACTGCGTTTGATCTGGGTGCTAGTGGCATTCTTGATCACGGCGCGGTCGTCCAAGCTGAGACGGCGCTTTATGTCACCGTCAGTCCCTCTTTATCACCGAGCGTCAGTACTCAGATTGCGGCACTGGGAAATCTGCTGTTCCATGAGGATGGGCCCTGGCTGCGTGTCCGGCGCGTGAGTTGTTATTCTCCCTTTTTGGGGACATTTACAGAAAATGCTCATCATGGTGATCAGGGCGAGATCCCGCTTGTCGTCGGTGTCCACAACGCCGATATCATGGCGACGTTGCTCCATCTCAAGGCTGAACATGATGCGACCGCGAGTCGTCCCCTTCGGCTGACTTTCGCCGGAGCTTTGGAGGCCCATCTGCTTGCCTCTCAAATCGGCAAGGCGGGGGTGAGCGTTATCGTTGCGCCCGGGCGGCCGTTTCCGAGGACTTGGGAGATGCGCCGGAGGTGTGCCCTGCGTTTCTCGACCATTCACACAGCCATTGACCAGATACGGCAGTCTCCCCGGCCCACCTCTGACCGAGGAAACATCGTTCACGGCACTCCTCAAGCACGGCGTTAATGTCGGAATAGGCATTATAAATGAATACGATGCGCGCAACGCACGGTTTGATATGGCTATGGTGCGGGTTTCGATTTGGTTTTTGCTTGGCATCGCTGAACCGGCACCTTATCTTGCAGGTTGGATTGAACTCTGGCAGCGTTATCGGCCACGCAGACGCGCTTGCCATGGGTTCAACGAATATCGAGTTGGCTCTGGGGCTGGAACCACCGGCGCCGGGGATGGATGAGCTGGTTGCGTATCGTGGAGGAGAGATTTTCGACATGGAGAGCAAGGCGGTTGGGGTCGTATCTGCTCGCCGTGGGGCGGTAGTGCTGTTTTAGACACAATCTTTGATCTATTTTCTGTCGGCCACAGTGACATCGAAGATTATTTGAGTCTACTCTCTTCTGCTCCCGGCAGTTTGCCCGGCAGTGGCGTCGATCACGGCCGTTTGTGGGTGCTGTCGGGTGCTGTCCAGGTTTGATCCGTGAGATCCTCCGTCTGCGTCGCTATCAATGGCCAGCATCGCCCCTAGCACATCGAGCTCACTGTGCAGATCAGTGATGCCAGGTACACTTCTTTCCTCTTACCCTCATACCCTGGCGGTCTCCTATGATTCCTATCGTCCTTTTCACGTCTGTCTTCATTCTCGAGTGCTTCGCTCAACTCAGCAATGTCCCCAACACATTCCCGCACGCCTACCCGGGAATGCCGACAACGGCCTTTGGTCCTGACTGGCAGAAGTGTACGATTTTTTCCCATTTCCCTCCTCCCTTTCATGACTCTCTTAGACTTCGAGGTTACCGGTCCTCTTCCTAACGTCACGAAACCACTCGCTCGCAGCTTTGCGGGGAATGTCGGCGTGAACCGCGCTGGTCATCCAAACGCGACGCTTTTCTTCTGGGCGTTTGAAAAGACGAACGGGTCTTTGACGGGGTCGTCTGCGGATGATCCTTGGATTATCTGGCTCAATGGTGAGATGAGTGCTCGATACGAAGCCTGTGGATGGTCTGACACGGCCCGCAGGTGGCCCTGGCGCCTCCAGTCTTCTCGGCCTGATGACTGAGGTTTGCTTTTTTACGGTTGCTTCATTACAGGGTTCGTTTACAGTTTTCTTCCAGAACGGCCCAATTCAGGTCACTGGAGACTATTCGATCGTCCAAAATAAATTTAGTTGGGATCAACTCGCAGATATGTTCTGGGTAGACCAGCCCGGTATGTCTGCTATTCTTTTGACCGTTCTTTCTCCTCACCCAAATCTTTAGTTGGGACGGGATACTCGACCTCTGATACCACCGGATATGGTACTTTTTCTTTTTCAAACTGCAAATGCTGGTTTATAAAATGCCGATCTAGTACCGGATGAGGATCAAATGGGCGAGGATTTCGTGAGAATACATATCCCTACCCGTCCGAGTCCTTATGTTAACCTCCCTGCAGGTCGGCTTCCTGTCAAATATCGTCAAGATATTCCCTAGCCTGGTCACACGTCCCCTCCACCTCATGGGCGAGTCGTATGCAGGAACATACATCGTGCGCAAAAACACTGCATTTTATCACACACCCACACAGCTAACGCGATGAGATCAGCCATATATCACCAAGACGATATTCTCGACTCCGAACCCTCCCGTCACGCTCAAGAAAATCGCCATTGGAGATGGGACACTCGCGTCGCCCGGGGTTTTTGAGGAGCTGCCTACAGTGAGAATCTGTAGTTTCCCGCTTTGTTGATGCTTACTCGCAGCAATCACAGCTGACCACCATTGAGACTTACCCGCAACTCATCAACTTCGATCCGGAGGTCTATAAATACTTCAAAACCCAGTACGTTATGATCGTCCAAGCACGATATCAACACTCAATGGGGCTGAACGCAGAGAGCATCTCTGCGGATACGATTTGAATCTGACATATCCGCAAAATGGCCACTTCCCCACAGTAATCGACCCGTTCAAAAGAGGAGTGCAATCGCTGCTCGCGGGAAAGGTCGCGGGGCCCAGTCGGTCGGCTGTGCTCAAGGCGGTGCAGACGCACGGTCGTGTCACTAAATACAAGCCCCTGCCGATGAGCAGGAGGGAGCGAAGGCATCGGGAAGACCGCCGTCAGTCCTGGAAACGCAGCATTGCGGGGAGGCCCAATGGAACACTGGATCCGTATTACGGATGTTTCCTGTTCGACGAGATGTGGGACTACGCCTTTAACTTCTCCTTCCCGTGGACACAAGGAGGAATTGATGTGTACAACATCCCGGATGGCTT
This sequence comes from Mycena vulgaris, assembly GCA_029204335.1. Classification (NCBI taxonomy): domain Eukaryota; kingdom Fungi; phylum Basidiomycota; class Agaricomycetes; order Agaricales; family Mycenaceae; genus Mycena; species Mycena vulgaris. The sequence continues at coordinate 305,031 of JARGYA010000073.1, read as the reverse complement.
GAACCCTGAGGTCCCGAGCGATCCAGCCGTCTTCTTAAACAGTTAACAACCCACTCTCATTTTACATCGATGTCAGTTTGACCCCCGTATTTCTAGGCAACGCCGCTCGAGCAGCTTTACATGCTCCTACCTCGAAAGACTGGGCAATGGAGTTCGATTATCCGTTTCGCGCGTTTTATCTATCTATTATCCATCGACGTCGCGCTAACTTCGCGATCCTCAGGTGCATTGGAGGCGGATGGAAATGCTTTCAGTGACCCTAGTACGTTGAATTCTGTTGTTTTAGTATCGCCCCTGATTTAATCCCGTAGGTCCTGAGTAAGCTTGCCCGTGAATACTACGATCTCTTCAACTCAATTGAATAGACCGATGACGTTCCTGTCGGAGCTCGCAGTCAATGCAAGTGCACACGGTGTTGGGATAATTTTTTATTCTGGGAACGATGATTCTTTGGTTGGGCATCGTGGAACGGAAGGTATTCGCTCCAGCTATCCCCGTTTCATATTTCTGATCCAGTAAGATCAGTCGTTATCCAGGTATGCCACACCCGCCAATTCATCGAACATTTAAATCAAGAAATAAACTAGAATATGACTTTCGGCGGCGTTCAAGGGTTTACGCGGCGACCTTCCACACCTTTCACCGACGACCAAGGCAAATTTGCTGGGATCATACATCAGGAACGCGGGCTCACTTATGCGCTCTTCCAAAACGCCGGACATTTGGTCCCGCAGTCTGTACCAGGAGCGGTGCGTCACAGTGTGAACCCTCGCTCACCAGGACATTAACGTTGTGAATCATCCAGGCGTTCTCATTCGTGCGCGACTTTGTCATCGGATCCAAAATCACTGGGCTTGTGGACAACAATGCAGGGACAGTGAACGGCGGTGAAGATTCCAACCTCAAGCCGGATTATCTCCCGGGGAACACGGTCATCTATTACGGCGACGGGGACTCCGGGAAGACGACCTTGTCGACGGTGGTTCCGAGCGCGACACTGGCGTCGTGGAAGGGATTTCTCGCAACCGCTACAGCACCCGTCATTCCCCCCAGCGGCCCTCAAAGCACTGGGTCGTCTACAGATGCGCCTAGTGCCGCGACGGGGTTCAAAGGAGCGCAGGCATTGTGGCCGTGCAGTCTTGGCGCGGCGATTTGGATCCTAGCGACGTATCTGCTATAAGACTCGCTGCTTATTTATTGATTACATTTATTGATTTCTTTCTTGGGCGGGTTGAATCTCGACGTTGGAAGTTTTTCAAACTCAGCGATGTCCGATTGGTGATCCGTGGTCCGAGTGCGGTTGCCGCAGTCCCGGCATCTCGCCATAAAATCGAACCGACCTCACCCAGTCCTCTCCGCCGACCACGGCGGGAGATGCAGCCATAGTTAAACTAAACCTTCTCCGCTGCATCCCACCCGGGCAGTTGCCCGCCTTTTGTGATGGCTCGGATTACAAAAAAGAATACGGGTTTTGATGGAGTGGTGCTGTTCAATTTTTGCTCACCTGTGTTTGACGCCGAGCCTGCCCGCAATCGTCATCGGATTTTTGCATTGCTTGTCGTGTCTGCCTTGTCCGGCGACCGTAGACTATATAAACCCGTTTATCAGTTAGTCGAGTACGAGTCGGATTAACTGCAGTCGTGATCACGACCACGTTGTTTATTTATTTTTGCTTCTGCACGCGAGCTCGCACAGTGGGACTGGCCTGAGCTGACTCTACGAGGTTAGCTGAAATGATCGCATCTCTGATAGACTCATTCGGAGTCATTCCGACGTGCTTTCGCGGACGCTTTCTGTGTAGTAGACTGGCAAGTTTAACAAGTGAGTTCGGAACCATTCATATGCACCACGCTTTCACAGCTAGTAATCAACCTACTGATCTTAGGTACAGTTAACCGAAGTTTGCGAGACTCAGACTCGTCGGATTCGCGGACGAGAAATCAACAATGTCTCTTATCTCGAGTCGCAGAGCTATGTGTGACTCAGTCTGCTTCATTGGCCAGATGTCAAATCTTTATCAATAAAGCGGGTAAGGCCGACGAGCGGCAAGGCCCGCTACCAATTTTCGATATGCATGCCAGAATAAGAAAATACTGCATTAAAGCTCGACGAGTGTAACATATGACTACAATACATATATACATTAAGTGAAACTAGACAAGAGTGTTGCATGCGCGGTATCCGAACCCGAATAGCAGGGCGTCAATTGTATTGGAATTTCCTGAGCCATTGGGGCCCACGATGGACGAGAAGCTCTAAGCAAGGAATAGATCTGTTGGGCGCCACTCGAATGGTGATTTGGTAGATACCTTGTGAAATGGCCCGATTTCCTGGCGCCCGGCGTAACTCTTGAAGTCAGTTAGGGCCATTTTATGGATGACCAGCCTAGATTTCGGGCTGCTGCTCCTGTACCGCGGGTTGTGACATTTGCGACGGTGTGGGCATGGGAGGCGGATCGAACATCTTGGACGAGAGAGGCAGCGGCGACGACGGTGGCTGCGGGAGTGCTCTTTTGCTCGGCATCGGGACGAGGAGCCTGAGGGGCAGCCGAAGCTCGCGATTTCGATTTGGGTGGTGCTTTAGACTTTGCCGGCGCGCGCTTGCTCTTTGCCTTCTTTGAAGCGGGCTTGACTTCGGCATCGTCCTCGGAATCGGATATATTCATGGCTTTGTCCGAGCCCACCACGAAGTTCCAGAGAGCTCGAACTATGAGTGTTACGTCCATCGGGAATCGATTAAATACAGAGAATAATTACGCATGGGAATCACTGGTAGGGAAATGTTTCGAGTCGAAGTGGCGCATGAGAGGAAGAAATAGGGAGGCGCGCGTTCGGAGAGGAGCAGCCTCGACCGTAAGCAAGTGCTTGCGAATCGCGGCCTTGATCTTGAAGCGGGGATTTCGCGGGCCGGGTGTTGTGACATTCAAGGCAGAAGCTACATGACATAGATGTTCCGTGGGCATTTTCTTATCATCAGCAGCAATAATAACAAGACATGCCTGCGCTTCGCTCCGGCACTAGGCACGATTCAACCTTAGTTCATAGTATGAACACAATTTTGATGACATTTATCCTAAACTTCCTATAAAATATCTGTCCTCCACCGTAGAGAAATGACAGTGAACATTAGAGTAAATATTCAGTCAAGGACGGCATTTACATACAGGGAACCCCTGGACCCCCGCTCGAACCAGTTTTCATGGGAGGAAATCGACTGTCACTGAGGCGACTGTCACTGAGGCGACTGTCACTGAGGAGTTGTTCAAGCACGTATCACGTGGACGACTCCCTGCTCACGACTGTACTTTGTTGAAATTTACGCGCGCAGTTTCCGCATGATGCGGAACCAACTTTGGACGCAGCGGAGATTAGTGCGAGTGGTGAAATGACCGAATTACGGGCCGGACAGCTGAACTCATGCAGTTCCCAGATTTGAAACAGGAGCAGCAAGAAAAATCCCGAAAGGCGCGCTTGGTAAGGGCGAATTGTATCGCAGCTCTGAAAGCACCAGTTCATGGGGAGGTTCCAGGGAACTATCGAAAGCGGAAGAGAGAGCCACAGTAGAACCATCAGAAACAGCCCGGGATCCATGGACAGAAATTTCCAAGCACGAGCGAGAACCGGCGAAAAGGGGGCCGATACTGGCAGGCGGGACATATCCGATGGTCCTTTATACTCGACAACTATGTGGCCCTGCCGCGGCCGCAGCACATCGAATAGCTTGACCTGCGGCACAGTGAGAAATCGAATACCGTTAAGGAACGTTTGACCCAATTGGAATGAAAAGCTGTGGACCATGGGACTCACCTCTTTGCGTCCCGTGGCCGAATCAGGGTGAAATTAGATATCCCGTAGTCCGGACCTTGCAGACGCTGTAGAATTTGCGTGGACTGCGAGAATACATATTGCAGATCGGTAACTTGTAGATTCTGCCGCTGGAGACGCGTCGCTGTCTGCGATCCGGCACGAATTGGACAGTCGCCTCGAGGCTCCGGTGATAGGGAATTACATGCCGAGTGAGAATGAGGAGCTCGAATCAGTACCTTGAATTGCGAAGCTGTGTACCTTGGCGCACAATTTTTCGGCGTAGCAGGTCATAGGGTGTGGATGAAAGTGGGCCGTTGGAGAGGGAGTTGAGAGTCAAGCCGATGGAGGTAAGTCGCAAGGGGATACAACCAAAGAGATGCAAACGAAAGCCGTAGATTTCGTTAAGAGAACGAATAATATCGAGGATGGGTGCGGACATCGAAGCAATAGAATCAAAGTCTTCTGCAAATGCACGACATGTTGAGCGACCCAGCCCTGAAGATGAGATGACATCTGCTGTACGGCCGGCACAAGCACCAGTGACCAGGTGGCGAATTAGAGACTGTCGGCATTGGACAACATTCATATGGTGATGGGACACAGTATGTAAGGCAAGAACACGTTGAACTGATTCTAAATCGGGGTAAAATACAGAGATATGTGTGTGCAGTGATACGCGGTAAAGATATCCCAAAGGGTATTGAACGATGTGGTAGCAGGTTTTAGTGTGGGAGTGCACAGCAGTGGATGTGGAAGGACAACCAGCGGAGGAGTCCGAGCAAACACAGGAGGTAAACATACCACGCGGGGTTGGAACGTCAAGATCGCCGTCGACATTCATAGCTCCATCGTCGTGGGGACTGCTGGGAGGAGAAGCTGGAGGAGGGTGAGAAAATAAATGTAGGCGGCCACGAAAAACACACCGGGAGCAGGGGGATGATCTGACACTCCAGATTACAGGACAAACATAGAATTTTGAAGGGAATCACGGTAGAAGAGAAGCCAGTCACGACCGAGGACAAGATCAAAAGGTAGAGATGCTCCGACAACAAGATCTACATTCATAGCGCAAACAGTGTCTTCGCAAGGCAGGGACAAGACACCAAAGGCCACGGAAGCGGCAGTCCCGATGCCGGGGGCTAAACCCAGTCCAAGGAGAGAGCAGATTTTTCGAGGTCAGAGCTGAAGTCTGTGGAAAGAGGCACGTTGCAGAAGGTAGCGGAGGGAGCCATGGTGGAGGCAGAAAGAAAGAGGGCGGGTCACGCCAGCATCGACCAAGCGAGAGCAAATGTCCGAAGACGCGGACACTTACGTGACCAAAATGTGATGTTTATTCCCAGCCGATTTCTTTTGTTGAACAAGTAATCACAAACTTTTGGGGCGGTACCAGGTCCTAAATCATGAATGAAGGAGTTGTAGACCAGCCCGTGCCACTCGTCGCCGACCTGCGGTCGCTCCTCGCGGCATGGGCAACAGTCCAAAATTTCCACGAGTCTCAGAATATAAGGATAACACTCTATAGTGTACGGGATCTGAACGACTGTCTTCGGAGTCACAAACGAGCCTACTAGGATAACACATGTAAAGATACTCCCACGCAAAAGTACCTTCCTGCGGGAGGTGGGTGGAACCAACCTTGAGTCGCGAATGAAGGCATGGTAAACTCGCGGCACGCGCCCCAGAAATTCCGCGAGCCTCTGGAACATGATGTATATCCCAAGGAGAGCATAAATATATACAAGCTAATAAAACTGGTTCCCTCCGTAGATAGACGCCCAATACCGGTCTAAGTAAGCATGATTATTCCCGCTACCTTTAGGTACGGGTTCTTATAGGGCGCCCCATCAAAGTGCATTTTGGCGGACGATCACATTTTCGTCAGCCTTTTTGCGTAAGCACCTATTCTCCTGCCGGCTTGTTACCAGCCGAGCTGCGTGCCGATGATTGCCGCCGCCACACTCGTAAATATGCTGAGTCATCTCTTTGAAAATGAGAGCTCAGCAACCGCTTCAGTGCCAACCCACACAAAACAAAGGAAAATCTCATCCATGCACCTAAATTACATGAGGATGTTGAGCAATCAGAAATCAAAGTAGAGAGTTGAACAGTCGAGTGCAATTTCCTGTGGCCCAATGTGAACTGGTCGCCGTCGCGGGACGCCCGCGACGGCGACCGAGCGAGCGTTGGGCCACCATTATTTAATATTGATATGTATCATGGCCTTGAACTCTGTACACAAGGAATTTTGGTGAAATTTGCAAAGGTTTGATGTATATATCTGCACAAAACTTAAATCAGCTTGAAAGACCCCAACAATTAATTGGTAGCGGGCTGTGCCGCTTGTCGGCCTTACCCGCTTTATCAGTTTCCTGGTGCCATCATTCGGCTGTGGACATGTCAGAGGATTTTGGCAGAGGGAGTCAGTGCTTACGCACCAAGAAATGACCAAAATGTGATTTACTGCAGGACGTGAAAATAGGGCGCCCTAAAACCCTTACCTAAAGGTAGCGGGAATTCTATTGAAGTCATTCTATGTAAAGGTCATGATAATCAGAGCAGTCAACCTTCCCGCCCTAAAGTTTGCATTCGGGATAAATGCAAGGGTTTGGTTTTCTCTCTTCGGTACTCACGAAGAACTGCAGTCAAGCAGCGCCTAGCGATATTCGGGCGGCATGCGCTTGCCCTTGAAACTCAAAGATGAGATCAATATCATCCCTTGCGGCTCGAACCGTGTAACTGAGTTTACGTACTGCGAGAGCACATGATAGGTCCGAGTCAGAACCCTCCCGGCGCGTTGACTCTTCGCTAAATCATCTCGTAGACAACGACCTCGACGATGGATTTCATAACCGTCCCTCAGGCTATCATGGACTCCGTGCGCCTTCCAGAGCTCGGTATCGGACCAGACCTACTGCTCGTCCCTGCGTATTGCGCTGGAATTTCCACGGTCATTCTCCTCCTTCAAGCTGTCCTCTCACTCGACGTTGCCCACCGTTTACTCCAACGCGCCGGTATTGTATCAGCGGGACCACCGCAGGCCGCGCCGCCAGGCATCGGCACTGGGTCCATTCTACGTTTCAGGGTGGCCCGCCTGCTTGGCTGTCTTGGCCTCGTCGCTCTTTCCGTCGTTTCAATCGTGGACGAACGGGAAGATGCCGCTGGGACGCGGCGGGAATTCCTGGTCCGGGGAATTTTGATGGGTGCACCATATGCAAGTTCCCTGCCCGCTGCTGCTTCACATATTTTTTGACCTTGGGATGCAGTTATATGCGTCCATTCTGGCCGCTCTCTCCATCAGTCCCAAGAATACTCGACATCGCCTAATCAGACACGTTAACTGCGTATTGTTCGTCGCGTTCTGCGTGTACGTCTACAGGGATATCCTTCCGTTCGCCACCTTCACTCGCGTCCCGGAGGATCTCGACCAAGGGCCGAAGCTGTGGGCCAAAATTGCCCTCCTTTTCTTCAGTGCGGTCGTAATCCCTGTCTTCACACCTCGTCAATATATCCCTGTCGATCCTCTCGTGCGTCTTTCTACTTCTTTTCAAGATCTAGAACTGAGAGACAAAAATCAGAACCCCATGGCGGTTCCTAACCCCGAGCAGGTAAAACCGACCTTCATAGCGTCTCAGCCATTCTGACCCCTTCCAGACCGCATCTATATTCGCATTCGCCTTCTATTTTTTCCTGGATCATATCATCTTCCTGGCGTACCGCGAGTCCCAGCTCAAGGAAGACGACCTGTATCCTTTGTGCGACACCGATACTTCCACTCACCTCAAATCGAGAAGCTTCAAGGTGAGGTCACTTTAAATATTGACTTCGTTCTCTCTGACGGTTCCCAGTATCTGGACAGCTTCGCCGGAAGCAAAAGCCGTCACCACATTTTCTTCGGACTGATGCGTATCTTCTATCGCGAATTCAGCCTCCTGGCAGGCCTCCTGGTCTTCAGAGTCCTCGTCAATTTTTCCAGGTACGAGTTGCCGATTGACCGAGGAACTCGCGTTGACTTTTTAATAGTCCGTTTGCGATGAATCAATTGCTTCAGCATGTATCGACTTGTAATCTGCACGCGACTTCTGATCTATTGCTCGCATAGGTATATTGAGACTCGCGATGAACCTGGACCTGCTGCCGTTGTGCGTCCATGGGTCTGGATCGTGTTGATTTTCCTCGGGCCTATTCTCGGTAAGGTGCTCCTCACTCGTGGCTCGAAGTAGTGCTCATTCTACTTTTCAGGATCCCTTGGATGGCAACTTTACATTTTCATCAACGTACGTAAGGATTCGGACAAGCCGTTCCTTCTCAACGTCCTATTTCTAGACCCGGACGCTCGTTCGGACTGAGGCCATCATAACTCAGCTGGTCTTTGCTCACAGGTACGTACAGCCTGGTCTCACCACGCCCAATCTAACCTTCCCAGCTTGCGAATCCGGATGAAGGCGGAAACCACCGCCGCGAAAGAGTCGACCGGTACGCCGTCGCCTGCTGTCGAAGCCGCTGCGTCCGTTACGCGCGAGGGGTCCGACGGCGAAAGCACGGCGGAAACCGAGACCGCGACCCTGGAGAATGGCGAGAGCAGCTCCCGCTCAGAAGAGGAGTCCGCGACCGTGCAGGCTAGCACCTCGATCATCAAGTCGGCTGGGACCAAGGAACCGGGTACGCCGGTGAAAGAGGAGGCTAAGAAAGCCGAGGGCAGCTTGGTCGGGAAAATCAATAATTTAGTCACTACGGACTTGGGTGCGTGGCGCCACTTCTATCAGACATACATGTCTCTGAGGCATTTTTTATTGTAGGCAACATCGGTTTGGATTTCCCATCTCTGTTTCAATGCACGCGCTGACTTGGCGGTTTAGTCGATAGTCGCGATTTCTCAGTCCTGCTTATTTATGTCCCGTGTCAAATAGCACTCGGAATCTGGTTCCTTCACTCTCTGCTGGGATGGGCGGTCTGGGTCGGCTTGGGATCGATCGTTGCGCTCGCTCCAGTCCCTGGCTTTCGTTTGTCTGTGTTTTTATCCTGGTGCCTCTCGTTCACATATGATCTCAGTGGCGAAATTTGTGCAGTCGGTGCAGAAAGAGCGGCTGAAACGGACGGATGAACGAGTCCAGAGCGTTAGCGAAGGTGTGGAGTTCATCTTTTCAGGATTCTGACGAGTTGTTTACATGACTGCAGCCGTGAACGTACTCCGAATGGTCGGCGACTCGGTCCTTATCATCTCTCCTACTCGCTAACGGCAAGATCCAGGTTAAATTGTTCGGATGGGAGGGCAAGATGAAAGAAAGGATCGAGGACAAGGTAGCGCACAAATCCTGACCTGCCCTTTGTGTATCTGACGCTGATCTTGCCGCAGCGAGATGCCGAGTTGACTTGGATAAGGAAGCGTCGGTTCATAGAGGTTACGAGCGGTCTTATCAAGTGCGTGACACTACCCTTGATAGCACTGCGAATCAGAACCAATGCGCAGCTTCTTAATCCCTGTGTTCACAATGACCGTAACTTATGGCACATATGTTAGTGATTCTTTTGCGCGCCGTTACCGCTTAGCTCACGCGCCCAAAGACCTTGATCATGGGGAAACCTCTCAACGCCAGCAAAGTGTTCTCCACGATGACGGTGTTCGATCTCCTCAGGTAATTTTCCTCCGAACTTCCTGTGTAGGGTGCGCTGACCGGCTCCAGGGAGAGCATAGAACAGGTACGACGGCTTTTAGGTTTGATTTACCGACCTTGACTACCGCTCGCTTCCCAGATCACTGGGTGGCTGAATCAGCTCGCGACCGGAAAGGTGTCCTTAGATCGAGTGAACGAGTTCCTCAAAAAGGTACGCACCGCGTCTGCACGGAGGTGCCGATCTTTGATTTGATTTGTCCAGACGGAACTGCTGGACGCCTTCGACGAGAAACCGGAGACGGTCCTCTTTCCAGCCGATCCATCCGCCGACGAGCGGATTGGATTCCGCAACGCGACATTCTCCTGGTCAAAGGAGAGTGACGGATCTAGTACGCGGTCGCAGCAAGAATTCAAGTTGAAAATCGATGGGGAAGTCCTGTTTGAGCGCGGCCGGATCAATCTCGTCGTCGGACCGACTGGTTCAGGTGCTGTCCGCCTTCTTCACTTCAAAATTGTGATGCTCATCGGCGACAGGTAAAACTTCTCTTCTTATGGCGCTACTAGGTGAGTCGACTACTTCGTCTTCCCGCCGTCGCTGACAAGGTTCCCAGGGGAGATGCACTGGATCCCAGCGTCCCCCGACTCGTGGTATAATCTTCCACGAGGACCCGGGGTCGCATATGCAGCGCAAGAGTCGTGGGTTCTCAATGAGACAATCCGGGTGATTAATATTTTTTCTTTATTCACGTCCCGAACCTGGCCTAAACGTCGTTTATCTGAACTAGGACAACATCATCTTCGACACGCCATTTGACGAGGAACGTTACAAGAAGGTTCTGTACCAGTGTGCGTTGGAACCGGATCTCGGTTTATTCCAAGCTGGGGACAAAACTGAAGTCGGCGAGAAAGGTTTGTCGCTCCGATTTCTCGCACCAATGTCTCTCTCACATCTGCCAGGCCTGACACTCTCCGGAGGCCAAAAGGCACGGCTTACGCTTGCCCGAGCTGTGGTAAGAACTTCCCAATGGACTAGAGATAAATCTTCACAGCGATTGCTTTAGTATTCCAAAGCGAGCATTCTCCTCTTGGACGATGTTCTGGCAGCTCTCGAGTGAGTTTACCACTCTACCTAGATATCCTCACACTGACCTGCTAAAGTGTTCATACGGCTCAATGGATCGTCGAAAAATGTTTCGGTGGCGATTTGGTCAAGGATCGGACTATCATTCTCGTCGTGAGTGACTCACTGTTCAAATCATCATTTTCGCGCTAACAAAGGCAGACCCACAACGTTGCACTCGCTCGTCCGATTGCTCACTTCGTAGTCGCGTTTGGATCCGACGGCCGAGTTGAAAGCCAGGGCTCCATCTCAGAAATCGCCAAACGTGGACCCTTGGCAGCGCAGATCCGCGAGGACCAAAAAATCCTGGACAAGACCCAGCAGGAAATCGATACCGAGGCCCCAGTCGCCGAGCCCGCGGACGCAAAGCCCGCCGATGGCAAGCTCATTGTGGCCGAAGAGATCGAAGTGGGGCATGTTAGCGCAGCTGCCGGTCCGCCTCCATTCTTTTATCTTATCTGATGCAGATTTGCTGATGTTTCCGCAGTAAAAATGTACCTGTTGGCGATCGCCGGGAAATATCCTTTCTTGTTCTTCGCATTTTTCTTTGGCGGTCTGCTCTTCCAGCAAGTTTTCGTCGCAGGGAGGACATGGATGCTGGGTTACTGGGCAAAGCAATACGACTACATGCCTGCTGAAGAGGTGAACGTGATCTAGTGGGTTTTCCAAATAACACTCAGATTCGACGACTGAAAATCTCGTAGCTTTCTCTCCATCTTCGGTCCGTACTGTCCACTATTGCCTTGCTTTTTCTAACCGCAGACAGTTGGGTTCGTTTTCATGTCAACGGCCACCTGGGCGGTGTTCTTTGTCGTCCTCGTGTTTGGACAGTTGCGAGCATCGAAGGTGATACACAAGAATCTCATGTCATCCATTCTCAGCGCTCCTTTGAGGTCTGCCGTTTTCTTCAATTTCCCGCACCAAAGTCTTAAGATATGCACAGATGGCTCGACGTAACACCAACGTCCCGTATTATTACCCGTGTAACCAACGACGTGAGGGCCGTTGACGACTCCCTCGCTAACCTATGTTGGCCTCTTGCAGTCATCATCATCTCTATGATGGTACGAATCTTCAATTCTGGATCCAGCCGCGCTAGACTGACCTGCACATATTCAGGTGAGATTCGGTGCAGTTGTTATCTACACCCCGATCTTCTTCTTCCCTGGAATCTTTGTGGGCGCTGTGGGGGCTTGGATCGGCCAGATATACATTGCTGGCCAATTGCCGGTGAAACGTTTGATGTCGAACAGCCGTGCTCCAGTTCTTGCCCAGTATGTGTTCCACGCATGACGGTTTCCGTTTCCTGACCATGGTTGAAGCTTTGGTGCGGCTATCGCCGGCATAGGTATCCGTTCGACGATCTCTTGCTGCTTGGCAACTAAACCACTTTCAGTTTCGGTCCGCGCCTTCGGGGCAGAATCTAAATTCAGCATCGAGTCGCTGGCAAGGATCGATAGATATACGCGAGCCGCCCGCAGCTTCTACAACCTAAACAGGTCGGTACACGTTCTCGCATTCGACATACCAGCTAATGGTACACATAGATGGGTTTCCATACGTGTTGATCTCTTGGGTTCACTTTTTTCGGCCGGACTCGCCACATATCTCGTCTACATCAAACACACTAGCGCTGGCGACTCTGGATTTTTAATTAACATGGCTGTCACATTTACGAGCATGCTTCTATGGGTTGTAAGAATTCTAAACGAATTTGAAGTACAAGGTGCGGAGTATTCAATTTAACGCTCATAATTTACTGATGTCCCAAACATAGGCAATAGGTGATACTCCACCCTCTTTGACCGAACGGCACTTACATCATCTAGTCTCGAACGGATCCAAGGATACATTAACGTTGAACACGAAAAGCCTGCCACCGAAACAGGAAAACCCCCCGCGTATTGGCCCGCGAGCGGAGAACTTCAAGTTGACCATCTGTCTGCCAGATATTCCCAAGATGGCCCAGAGGTCTTGCATGACATCTCGTTCCACATCAAGTCTGGAGAACGAGTCGGCATTGGTGAGCGTTGCCATCTAACCCCGTTTATTTGCTTGAATCATCCACAAGTTGGTCGCACTGGTTCCGGGAAGGTAGCCCTTCCTTCACCGTTGGGATACCGTTCAGCGGCTAACAAATTCGCAGAGCTCTTTGACGCTCTCCCTCCTGAGATGCATTCCCACCGAAGGTTCAGTGATGTACGACGGCGTCGAGACATCGGAGTTGAACCTGGATGCATTGCGCTCCAGCATTACTATCATTCCTCAAGTCGTCAGTCACAGTGGATCTCGAACTAACTGGCCTTCGCTGATGATATTTCTCAGCCTGAGCTACTCAGTGGTTCGTTGCGGGCAAACCTCGATCCTTTCGGCCAGTACGATGACGCGGAGCTGAACTATGCTCTGCGCGCCGCCGGTCTCTTTGCTCTTCAAAACGAAATGGACGAGGGCCGAATCACCTTGGACAGCAGCATTTCCACGGGCGGCAGCAATCTCTCCGTTGGACAAAGACAAATATTTGCGCTCGCGAGGTAAAGCCCCATGTTGTGTGTCGCAAGTGTCAGGGTAATGAGTCGGTTCCTAGAGCGATTGTACGCAAAAGCAAGATATTGATATTGGACGAAGGTTAGTGTGCTACCTCTGGCAGCGTAGGAACTAATTCCTGACCCACGAAACAGCTACATCTGCTATCGGTAAGGACTCGGCGACACCCTTCCATGATCGTGATATTGATTCCTCGCTAGACTATAAAACGGATTCAATTATCCAGAACTCCCTTCGGCAGGAGTTGCGGGGCGATGTTTCTCTGATCACCGTGGCGCACCGTCTTCAGACCATTATGGATGCCGACAAGATAGTAAGCACACATGTATCTCTCCCGTTGACGGCGATTAACGTTCTCCAGATGGTGTTGGACGCCGGCCACATCGTGAGTTGAATGAATGTATCTGCCGTTGCTCTACGTCGCTAATTATTCAACTTAGGTCGAGTTTGACAGCCCGAAAGAGCTGCTGAAAATAAAGAACGGTAAACTGCGTGCATTGGTGGATGAGTCAGGCGACCGAGACGCGCTGTACACCATGGCGGGCGCGAATTAGAACCGGGCCGCGATCACCTGTCTTCGTTAGGAGTAATTCGATTTTGCTTGCTACTCTGCCCTAACGTCCAACATCGTTACGTTCTGGCCAGCTTTCTTTACTCTGTTCCTCATTCCAGAGACTTACTTATTCAACCTCCATCAACGCCCGCAAAGCGTTGCAACTTTTACCCTCAATCCCTTTGAATCGTACCACGTCTGGAACAAGCGCCGAAACTCGCTGCCAACTCAAAATCAGGAGCAAGAGGTAGGCGGTAGCAAAGTTCCCGACACAGACCACGCAAGCATTTGGACCATGTTTGATCTCATCAGCGCGGAGAGTCGGGAGCGCTGAAAGTTATTGTCTCGCCATAAATTAAGGTCACATGCAATCAAAATTTTGAGGAGACCAATCGATTCAGAACGATCGAAAATGAGGGGTAGACACACTTTTAAATGTAATTGGAGGCCGGCCTAGGGAGATATTCAAAAGGTTTGCGAAAACGAGCTAAAACCTGTCGAATTGCCAAGCCAAGACCCCGGAGATCAGTGCGTGTGTGTGGGGGCGGGGGGGGGGGGGGGTGTCAAAGGAGAGGTCAGTGTCCGGGATTCCGTTACCACCCACCTCTTGGTCAGGAGGTTGGTATGATCCAACCGCTAAAATGACACATTGAGACATTGTATGTTCCACTTGAATTGTTGCTGCGGTCACTCAGTTTTCCATTAACGCCTTCAAATAACCATTCACCCTTCAGTCATCAGAACCACGTAATCCCGTTTCTCCAGACCTGACATCTCAACATATCTTCACGGCGCACCCGATTTTTCACACTCAACCCTTTTCCGGTATGGCGTAATTGACTGAGTAATCAACACACTGGGGAATGAGTAATTTAAGCCCGCGTGATAACATCGCCGAAACGTAAAAGATTCAGCAGAATGCCGCTGAAAGTGCGAGAACGATGAATCTATGGAGGATTCAACCACCAGAATTCCTTCACGACCTCCCTGTACGTGAACGACGTGCTCATGCCTGAACGTCTCCTTGGGAAGTGAAGGAATATAGGACCCGTGAACGTAAATTCACCTACCTTCACGGTTAATGGCTGATCCTCCAGGCCGTGGCGTCTCCTTCAAGATGTACAGATCTGTTCACGAGCGCCAAGATCGTTCAGGAACTTCAAGCTCGTTCACGAGCTAGAAACACCTTCACGTTCATGCCTGATCCTCCAGGTCGGGTGACCTTCACGAGCTACGTGAACGTTCGCGGGCTCATTAGCCGTTCATGGAATCTAACATCGTTCACGGCCTACATCATATTTCACGGTCCTATTAGGAGGAATTATCTTTCATGCACTTAACCCACCTTGACTAGGGTTGGATCCTTCGCGATAAATTTGGACGTTCAGGCTTGGAAGTCTCCTCCACATTTATTATCCTCCGTGCACGCACGTCGAGCACCATTCACCTTTCAATACAGGACCCTGATTAGTCCTTATCCTTTAGGCCTGTTCTTCGTTCACAGGCACGCAGCAAGTTGGAAATACAGTATGATAATCTAGCAGAAAGGCGGCTGAGAGGGTTAATTGGCAGCGTCGCGCTGTGCCATCAAGAAAGTTGCCCGCGATGTTTCAAAGTTGCTGTGTGTGCGCACGGGCCAGGAGAAATTGCCGCGGCTGCCGCGCACTGCCGCGGCAGTGCCGCGGCAATCCCTACGCCCGACTACGCCCGACTAAGCCCGACTAAGCCACGTAAGGATACTGTATCTCGAACAAATATGTAACTAGGAGGTGTCTGAACCTCTACTGGCCAAATTTCAAAGCTTGTTTGTATTTATACAGGTCAGTACCACATGCAACTGTCCTTTGGACAGTCAGATTCGTTCGGGTGTTGCCATAAACATAATACATAATCATTGATTGTGTCAAATGAGCCTTTGAGACGAGTTCAACTTGTTCTTGAGGATTTCAAGTCTGTTGTATGTCATAGTATGGTCGCGGCACTTGCGCGTCAGTGGCGCGGCAACACAGCCACCGGGTAAAGTGCCGCGGCAGAGTGCCGCGCCCCATTTATCTGCTTTCAAACAGCTGCTATGGCATGTATTCAGGCTCCCAAAGCATTTATATCCCAAGTGAAATGTGCACTGAAAATTCTGTGGCTTTGGTTTGAACCACACAAGTAATTTAGTGGTTTTGAACCATTGCCGGTTCAATACCGTATGCGTCGATGCGGGGTATCTGCGGAGCGCCTCTGTGCATTAGTCTCTTGCTGATGTCTGTGGACTTGCAATTGCTGTAGAACCAAGGGAATTAACTCCAACTGGACAAGGAATTGACCCGATGTAAAAGAATCCAAATGAGGATTTATTGTGCTTATATGACACAGGGAGTGCTTTGAACTCTCCGCAAAGGCGATTCGATGTGAGGTAAGTTGTAAATTATGTATCCTGAGCTGCCTCATTCTCACGTCGATTTCTCATACCTACTGCGCTGAATCGCAGCCTCGTTCCTTTGTTACTCTGGACCTTCCTTCAAAATCCTTGCAGTGAAGTGGTGTGTTGAATAGGACTCACAGGTGCCCGGACAGGAGACTCTGCGAGGATTTATGGGAGGGTAAGATCAACCAGACTTTAGTTGTCCCTCATTCCGGGGCTCCTTTAAGTTCAACTACAAGTAAGAGCTAAATGATTTAGAAAATGAGTTGTAACGGGTATGGTGAGTCCGAAATTCAATATAAATACACTGTGAGAACCGAGCCGAGGCTTTGGGTATAGCTCCCGGATATACCGGGCTCACAACTCTGGTAATATCATGCTCCGTGAGCGACGCGATGAGCTTGAACCGTGGAAATCAGCACGAAGTCTTCTTCATTGCACCCTCAATCCACACCGAAAACCCGAGAAATAATTCATGCACCGCCTAAATCTCGCAAAATATCTGCAACCAACATGGCAGAGCTTTATAGGAGTCTTTGTTATTGAGGTTGACAATAATTTCCCGCAGTTGATTTCAGGCTCACAGAATTTTGTAGAGTGCAATGTTGCAGTGCCGCGGTATCTACCCAGCACCTAAAATGTACATGAATTGCAGCGCATAATTAATTCCTAGTGATTGCGGGAGGTGTTGAAAGGGGCTGGTTGGTTACATTGTGGGCTGGAGGTTGGCAGTTGAGCACTACCACGAGACTTCTGTAGTCAATGTATTGTTACAACTGAGACAAAACCGATATCACCCCAAGGACTTAAATTGAAGGCCGGAGAATGGTTTAGGAAGAGTTACACGCTCCGCAGTAGTGCAACATCAACTTACCCTTCATATACGGAACACGTGAACTATGATAATTATCTTCAGCACCAATGGATGAGTTCAAAGAATGTTGAATCTAAGCCTTCATGGCATGCAGGCTTAATACGGACCTCAAGTCGTTGGGCCTATCTGAAAATATGCGGTGGTGTGCAGTACATCAGCGGCGCGGCATCGCGTCTATCTATATTGTCATCGCCTGAGGCCTGAGTTTTACATTTTTCCCCGAGTTTCATGAGGTGTTGACGAGTTGTCAGCCTTCTAGAGTTATGTATGGAGAGGCAGTAAGCCACACTCAAAGTGTGGCGTATTCCTCCGACTATTGATTTGGGGACCACAATTTGCAGTCAGTCCACGTTCCACTCCGACTGATTTCCACAAATTCACCGAGCAGGGAATTCAATGTGGTAAGTTTGATCTGTAGATTCAAGCAATAGGTACACAGATCCATCATTTAGTCTTAGCAGCAGTGGTGCAGCTATTTAACCATTAGTCACCATGTCGTGCTTCAAGTTGGCACTACAAATCAATCCGGCGCAGTGGTCTCAGCCCTAATTAAAGTCAGGATAGAATTTTTGGGGTCTGAACAATTTATTGAACTGAACAACACAGTTTGACCTGGATTCACGCCCATAGGCAGGATATTTGACAGTTTCAGAAGGTGCGCGGCAGTTTACATGGGTCCGACTAAGCCCGACTAATGAAATTTCAACTATGGGTTTTTTGTGTCTAAACTATGTATTGCAACCAGAAAAGCGTGCGCGAACATAATTCAGGACCGAGGAACCCTTGTGGACTGAGTTAGACGCTGCGCGGCAGCGCTGCGGCAATAACACAGCCACCGCCGCGTCAATGCGCGGCAGTGCCGCGTCAATGCCGCGGCAGGCGCGGCACTTTTACCCAGCCCTGTGCGCACGTGTGTTTGCTGGTTCTTCACTCGACCTCCCTGAGCCCCTCGTCGTCGCCATGCCACCCAGCAAGCCACACGCTCATTCGTGCACTCCCGCATCGCAATGCTACTCCGCGGTGGACTGTGGAGTCACAATTTGGCGCGCCCGGCGCCATCGTGCCCGCCAGGTGGCTATGCAAGTATCATGCCACACCCGTATCCTGACCGTCGCCTTTAAGCTTTTCAGCTGCGCCCAAGGCCTTGTGCATAGACCCTTCATCTTCTCTCCCCGCTCGCATTGGAGCCGCAAGCGTTGCACAACCCTCCGCGGGTGCCGCTGTATCAGCAAGCTGCAAGTGGGATGGGTTACACCGTGCGGTTCGCGCCCATCTTGTGCCCTCTTCCACCCCTCAATCTTACCCTTAGATCCATCCCAAGTACACACCCTGCGCGCCCGAATCAAGCCGCCACCCACAAATCGAGCTACAAACGGGATGTCGCGGTGTGTCCCTCTATCTTTCTCATTCACCCCGGTGCTAGCGAACGACTGCGGAGCTCATAGAGGTTCGCTATACAGTGTTTAACGGGGAAGCGAAATATCCGCTGTCCCGCGCCTTCAGGGCGCTGTATGTAGCCAAGTTTTTAGTACACGATACTAATAGATAAAAAACCCTTGGTTGCAAAAGGATTCGTCCACAGAACCTTCTGGGAGCCCAAGCGATCCAATTCTCTGTTTCCACGCTTATTTGCCGGATTTGGTCAAAGTTGGGCATCGGGCTCGGTCCTGGACTAATGAATACTCTTAATTCTGCGCACTTGAGGGTTTTCGGGGGCGAGGATCACGAATATCGACATCCCAGAAGCCATAGATGGCTCACTGCACGATAATCGCGCGCATTTCGCTTCCACGTGATGTGACCAATTTGGCGGTTACACAATATGGCTCTCGTTCTCCACCAGAACAGGAGCAATTGACACAGGACTTTGTTCCACGGGGTAGCCAGGATGTTGTACCTGCGATATGTATCAAAATCCTTGATGGTTTGCGACGTGATTGCCTCTTGAATGGCGAAATCGCTTGAACGTTTCGCTTCCCCGTTAAACACTGTATTCCCGCACGGGCCAATTGCCGCCGCGTCGTACCTGCCCTCTTGCACTGCATATGAGCAACTCTGCGCACATACGGAGCCGGCGGCGCTGAACGTATGTACAACTGGAAGGTCCGAGTCGTGCTCTCACGCCGGTGTGCGGCATTCTGCGGTAGACGTTCCCAAATTCAGACATGACCCGGGCAGATGGCTGGGCGCACGGTACTGCGTTGAATGTGAGCTGTCGGCCTTCGAGAGTGTAAAGAATGGAAGGGGAGGTGGATGGATGAGAGTGCTAGTGGCACCTCGACTCGGACACGGACACGGACACAGATGGAGCTCAGACACGTAGTGGTAGGACACAAGCCGACAAAGATGTATTGCGGATCAATGTCGCAGCACGCCGAGACAAACAATGTATTCTAACAGAGAGATGAGGCGTGGTGTGCAAGAGGTAACCTTCCTGACTTAATTTTGTGCTCCTTGACTTACTACAACGCCCGGGCCTTGGATATCTTAAACCTACAATATCTTTTTGCCTAGTGAATGCGGGTCGCTGTCAAACAGCCAATTCAAGGCATTCAATTCAAGCTGACGAGCTTAGAGTGACGGTGAAACGCTGACGGCTCAGGAGTAACATAGATGAGCCAGGTTAAACCTCACAGGTTGCGGATCATTAACCATTTGAAACTGTTAAATCTGTTGGTTAAACCAAGAGTTTGCGCTCTCCAGGCGTACCCACTATTTAGGTGCTTAACCGACCATTAACACACAAATCCCGTTAAACCAAGAGTTAAAACCCGTTAAATATACATTAAACTGTAAATCAACACGTTCAACCAAACCTAAACAGATTGAACTGGACCCGTTTAACCCGTTAAACCGCTTGGTTAACACAGCAATTCCGCCACCAGTTTAGTCCTGTCGGATTCTCAGCACAACTCTAAAAGAGAGGGAAACACTACCCACTGTTCCTAGGATTATCCTGCGGGCGGATTTGGCTTTGTACCAGGCAGCAGATATACATGTTAGGCATTATTGGTGGGGGACAGCGCAACTTGGTTCTAATCTTGGGCCGGATCTTCTTGCGCTGCGTCACAATTGGGAAGCGAAGAGGATTATCACGAGGAGAGACGGGCCGGCCAATTGAAATGTATCTGCCGGTGCATGCCACCGACCATTGGTGAGCCAATGAAATTGAATGAGGTTGGTGAATGTGGCAAGGGGTCCTGGGGTAAGGGAAGGTTTAGGTAAGAATATCAAAGGGAAGGAGGGAGGCCTAGGGTGTAGATGAAGGGAAAGGGAGAGATGTGGGGGGAAAAGAAGAGAGTGGCACTGTAGTGGTGGGCTTCGCCCACACTACGGTCTTCGTGGCGGGATCGAGGGCGGTTTGGCCGTGTTTGGCGGCACCTTCTGTAGCTTAGTCACAATCCTGTGCTTAGCTCGTGCCATATCCATCGCTTTGGCTTTGGCCACCCCAGCTTCCACGGAGCCACCCCAAGCGAGCCGGTGGTGCGCCCCATTTTGGTGACAACAGAGGGATTCGAACCCTCGCCCCGGAGGACCAGATAAGTTCCACATTAGTTCTGAGTCAGGATAACAAGTTATATGTTGAAATGCATTCAAAAAATATTTTTCAAACTGTTAAACTCAAGTTAAACCGCCTAGTTGAATCCAAGTTTAAACCGTTGGTTTAACCATCATCACGGGGCACTGCCCTGGCAGCGAGATGATAAGAAAACACCAGAAATCGACAGTTAAACCAACTGATGTAACCGGTTAAAATGGTTAATGATTTGAAACCTTAATGGTTTAACCTGGCTCATTGGGAAGTCGGCTCAGGAAAGTAGTAGTCACACAATGTACATAAGTAGTTAAGCTCAAATACATTTAAGATACTTGCTTACATTGACACAATGGATTTAACTGGTGAAAAGAGTTGTGACGAAGGAATTTGCTTCGAGATGAACAGGAGAGTACATAGACCGGCCAAAATTGCGGCCAAACCACCCTCAGGATGTCAACGATTGAGTTGGCGTGAGCGTGAGCGGGCTGCCAATGATTTGTCCTTAAATTAGGGGGAAGTGATGGGGATCTCTGCATATTGTGAAGGATGGGCCAGCTTCGTTCACAGACCGAGCGGCCATGAGGAACAAACATATCTCGTGTAGGTTTTGCATTCGCGAAGGAGTATCTGCACCATGAAAGAAGATGGGTTTTGTTCAGGTAGAGAACCATCTTGAAGGCTTTCACTCCTCGCGAAGGAAGTCGACAGCCTTGAAGGACATGAGCCGCACGTGAAAGACGCGCTTTCGATCTTGAAGTCGTGCACGCACGAGTCAAGGCATCCATCGCGAAGGAGTTGCAGTACACGTGAAGGGGATAAAAAGACCGTGAAGGCAGAGAGATATTCTTCCCGAAGGGCATCCGCCGGATGGATCATCCATAGATTGAATGTTCATTGAAATAATCCAGAAGCAGGATTATCTGAATCAGCTGAGCCACATCAGATGACAAATGATCCCAACACTCAGCATCCAGATTGCACTAATTGCACTGTATCTGCTGTCCCTCTGACTCTTCTGAGGCACTCAGCGACATCTCGGATGTTGCTGGAAAACATTGGAAAGTGAAAAAATCTCACTGGAACCGCCTTACTGCTCGTTGCTATCAGCTTTTCGTTCCATTTTGGGTCTTCACCTTGTCCTCGACACGTCCCCCAGCAATGTAAAGCTCTCCACACGTCTCTGGAAGTAGATCCGCGGGCTGCAGGTCTCACCTCCCGGTATGAATCTGATCGCCACGTACCTGGATGTGTCCAGTCTTGCTTTGCAACGCGACTATCTGGACCGGAGCAGACAACGGGACGGACATCCTGTATGGTGGGGACCTCCTCCTCAACAAGGGCCTCATCATCGCGGTTGGAAAGATTCCGGAATCGCGGGTGGCGTGTCTCGATAATATTGAGGTTGTGGATGTCCATGGAATGTGGGTATCACCAGGCATAGTCGACGCGCATTCACATCTTGGGGTCAAGAGTGCCCCGAGACTTTCAGGCATGTGTTCATTTACCGAGGGATCTTACTATTAAGTTTCACGCTGATTCTTCAGGTAAGTGTCCTAGGAGCCGATGCAGCTCCTCTGGTGTTACCACCAGGGGCCCATCGCTTGCCAAGTATGCCCGTGCCTCTGGCTGTGGAGCGTCTACGGCATATACCTCGTGCGCAAATGGAATTGTTCCAATCCGCCGGTTTTTCTCATCGACAATCCTGCATTCCGTACTTCAAAAATGCAGCAAGTATCCTGCCTTGGTAATTCTTCCGACTGAGAGGAGGGTTACTCCCATGCTCGGTGCGTACAGTACATCTCTTACAAGAATTCTTGTAGATTGATTCTTGCCTCTAGGTACTTGTACACACATGTCGCCCTTGCCTACGGCCTCAAAACCGTTTATTGTCCCCTGCAACTATTCCGCGCCGCAAAATTTCCTGATAATTCGTGAGTCTGCTCCTGGTGGGTGTCAAATGCTGTGTTGCACCCGAATCATAAATTTCTAACTCACAATTAGGTTATGTAGTGGCAGCTGCAGCGATTAGCTCCACCCTATCTGAGGTGATGGAAAACCTACCAAGCGGCTCTTCAACTTTATTTTTCTCAGGATTACTCTCGTCGTCAGCTTCGCTATCACTGTCTGACACATCCTCGAGGTCTGGTATATCAGTGAACACATCACATCCAGCCTCACCGTTGAACTCAGGCTCGATCTTGTCAAGCTCATCAAACTCGACATCATCTTCAAGTTCTGTGACATACCCCGCAGCATGAAAGTTTTTCTGAGCTTGTGCAATGTTCGCTTTGTCCCTGGGCTTGCGGTTTGGATACTGGCCTTCTTTTCCGCCACCCTTCGTGTTACAATCTCTTGCCCAATGTCCTATTTTCTGGCAATTGTGGCACTTGCCTTTAGTGCCCTTCCTTAGCTTCTTGTCGCCGCTGCTGTTCCCATAGAACACGGTGATAAGCCGTGTACAAACCACAGGTGTATTTTCGCATTTCGCGTCTTTATACTTATAAAGCACGCTCTCTCTATTCTATAAGAAGCTATCGGGAGCTCCGAACGAGTAGCTTAACAGTCACATAGCTTAGGTTCTCTATTGGCATGATCCTATGGCGGTACCTCGACTTGGGGCCAAAGTACGACTTACCGAGAGCAGGACTAACTACCTTATATCAGTACCCGTGTGCGTGCAGATGAGCTGGGTGCTAGACTAGTATCAAGGAGATGGGAAGGAATACATGACATCGCATGCAGGCGACTGGGGCCTTCCAAAGCGGCCGACTTCGAGATTGTTTACCATTGTGTCTCTTATCGAGAACAGCGCGACAAGTCACATGATGGGTCCAGACCCTTGGATGGGGCGAGACTTCTGTAAATAGACACGGACAAAGTGAGTTGCCGACGGCCGAGCGTGCCTACGCATCAGAATAGCTGTGCCGGTTAAACATCAAATTGCGATGGCACCGGCACTTACCGAGACAAGTGGAACTTTGGTCTATCACAACAACCAGACTAGCTACGGACACGGGGAAGGTGTCCACAGGTAGCCATATCATAGACGATGAAGACTGACGCTCGGGACGAGCACTAGACGAAGAAGACGCCAGCTCGGAAGCTTCCGTTCGATTAACCAATAACTCTCAAACCGATCGAGTACCAAGGAGAGCTCTGACTCATAGAGCCAGCGCGTGGCCAATAGGAGTCAGGGGATTCCCTAAGATCGTCCCGCGGCTCCACGCCGGGACGGAGTGCTTTCCGAGGTGTAGTAATAGATGTGTTGTAAAGTCGAGATCCCAGTAGTATAAAAGCACGTAGTTTAGAGAGGTTCTGGAGCAGACTGCCCGACAGTTTTGTGCACAACTCGCGTGCATAACATCATTTGGTTCATCTTGTTCACAGGCACATTGGTGCTGTGGCTAGGATTAGTCTTTGACTCTTCTAGAGCAGACTGCCTTGGGGTTTCGCGCACAACAGTGCAGTGACATCACTCGGTTTACCTTGTTCACATACGCAACGGCGTTGTGGCTCGGAGTTGTCGTTTAGCTCTAAGACCCAAGTGACCGTTATCTCGACTCGAGTACTGTACCTTTGGCAACGATTGGATTGGATTGGATTGTATCTGTGATTGACTGTGTGACTGAATTGTGAATTGTGTGGACTCTGTCCAGCACTGCAGGTCGTATTGTGTGTGTGTTGTGTGTGTGTTTTGTGTTCAGTGACTTGTGTTCTGTGTTGTGTTATATACTGCGGTCCTGCAGGAGTGTATCGTGTCCCAAACCTGGAGAAATCCAACAAACCCGTCTTAATTGACATAAACTCGCTGGCTACTGGCCGTTATTGCCTTAAAAAACCCACGAACCCACCGCTTGTACGAAGTCTCGAACATAGCGCGTACTTCATAGTTATCGTTCCACCGCACCCCGAGTACTATCGTATCAACGGTTTCTGGTTCACTCGCACCCGCTCAAGCTGGTTTCCTGTCGGCTTCGTCACTGATGCCCTGTAGCACAGTTTCCGGGTCGAGGGCCTTGCCAAGAAGAGCTGCTGCACCTGTGAGCGCACTCAGGTAAGTCTCCGAACTGTTTGGGAGCGAACCAAGGACAATGGCAACAAACTCTTTCTCACCAGGGTCAGCACCCATGGCAGTCAGGTCTTCCCTGTACGTCTGGAGCGCTGTAAGGTGTTCCTTCACGTCGCCTCCCTCTGCGCATCACTCATCTTATAGCTTGCATCGCAGTTCTACAGTGACCATTTGGGATTTCTTCTCAAAGTGAGCTTTCACCTTGTCCCACATCTCCTTAGCGGTCTTCTCACCCTTCACTTTGAGGAAGAGTGAGTCTGGAATCGTCGTCGCGAAGCTCTGTTTAATAACGGCCTGCTCTGATTTCCAGAACCGACAACGCGTCAAATACATGTTGTATGCCTTCGTCTCGTCCGCAGTTGGAGCTTGCGGGTTCACAAACACTGGCTTGCCAGGCTCCATCGGGATCACAGGATCCTCTAGGTGGTCGCCGAGACCAGCCGCGTCGATCGCAAACTTGAAGTAATCACGGAAGAATACATAAGTTCTTTCCGTCAGCCTTGCACAAAGGCAGCCTGGGAAAGTGCCCTCCAAGCTTTGCAGTGGAGGAGAGTGTGTTGGTAGATGTGGACATGGTTGAGCAAAGTAAGAGTTAAGCAGTATTCGTTTGTGGTTATCTATGTGCGGGCGGGGCCCATAACCTGTTATTCGGGATCAACAAAACACCTGCGGCACATTCATTGCAAGGGCGGTACATTCCGCTGCATGCATGGCACTTTGGCCCCAAGCCCAGCACATCAGCTGGGAAAGTGGGGTGCTTGCGAACAAGGGCATCACATTCCATTGCCGGTGCGGGACTTGGCATCGGTGGGTCCGTCTTACGTTTGGCATTCTGGGAGTGGGTCCTACTAAAAGGGATGACTGTCCCGGTGTGAGGGTCCCATACGCTCTGTGTATGCCCTCGCGCACCAACGCGGCTGTGACGGACTTGACATTACACAATCACCCGATTTGGACTACAAGAATCCGCATTCGGATATTCCTCCGGGAATCTCACTCGCTGCGCCCCTCCCCGCGGGAATCCACCTCGTACAACACCAACCGCACCCCAAGGGACCTCTTCCCTCGGGATCTCATATAATTCCAATGCTACAAGCATCCTCACAAACTCGATCCCACGGGATTTCGCACACATCTGTCACCACGGCGTGATACAACCAAGATCCCACGGGATTACGTCGTAGCTCGCGCACCACGAACCCCCCAGACGTCTTGAATACCACCTACAGTTTGGACTTTACAAGATACAGGCTCTACCCATGGGAATCCTCCGGGATACGCCCTCAGAGAGGCCTGTATCCTCGCACTCTGACCACGAAGTGACAACCACCGAGCTCCCGCCGGATAGAGGACGGACACCGACAGCACGCGGGACGATTCATCCATGTTAGGACGTTTTTGAGCCCTGAAACACGACCCAATGAGTCCACATCCCAAATCCTGCTGGTCTGTCAGCGAATCCTGCCGGAATCGACTGTTACGACGAGGTTTTGACACCAAATCCCGCCGGATTTGCTGACACAGCGATTCTATATGCTGAATCCTCAGGGATTGGCTCTCTCTATCCGCTGGGATCGTTCTCTAGGGAAGGTCTATGGTGCGACGGGGGCCGAAGGCTGTGTAGAGTCGGAAAAGGTATAAAAGAACCACCTATTTTAGCCAGTAGTTATCAAATTCTTGGGCAAGAGTTTTCCCCCACTCTTCACCCAGTGTACCTTGTCCCCCAATACAAGAGTTGATCACACACACACACACACACCAGTTCACGCTTGCTCTAGGGCACTCTACTCTCCTCCCACACTTGCAGCTCCTCTTCAAAGAGCTCGCGCTTCATCATCCTCGAAAGCCTTACCTGTGCACACCTTCCTACACAGACACATCGTTGTGCAGTAGTGGGAACCTCGTAAAGGTCTACATAGCAAATCGTCTACAACTGCAAGGACATACCTAGCAACACCGTCGCCGTACGACCAACTCTTGTCGACGTTAAAGCCACCACGGAATCCCCGACTTGGAGGATTCACGCATTCAGTCTCTCGCCCAGCACCTAGGGGAAAGGTGTTAAACCGAATCAAAGAGGAGACTTTAGGAGTTTCAGACCGTTCACCACTGACCTATCTGAACAAGTATTTCTATATTCTAAACTGTCCGTTTTTTTAACCACACAGTTCCAACCGAGTACACCATCCGGACCAACATACCTGTTTCTCCACCGCCACCCTCTCTAAACTAGAAACCATCTGATATAACCCCTAGAGGACGAACGCAGCTACACCGCGAATACCATCATCATTTCACACCGTAGCACCGCGGTCCTTATCACACCGGACATCCCCGAGTCCCCTGACATTCTGTACGTGTTCTTTGTAGCACGAGTTCAATTAACAGATTTTGTAATTATAAAGATGCCTGTAACTCAATTCTACTGTTTCAGTCCCGCATCACTGTAAATTAAAAGAATTCAGATGCTACAGCAGAGGAAAATGAGTTGAGAAACTGTACCTTCTTGCTCTTGCCTTTTTTTTGTGGCCAGCCTGAGACATCCTCATGCTCTGCAAACCGTTTGCTGGGAGCTCGGGGACGCATCATATGAAGAATATTCCCTATGTCCACTTCTCGAGAACGGCATGATCTCGGGGCCCTCAGGCTTGGTTCCGATGACTGCCCGACAGCGGGGGACACAGCTGGTGGGGATTCTGGTGGCGGTAGATTGACGCGCTGTTGACGCGTCGGGGGCAGAATTTTGAGCCGGCTGCCGAAGAAACTCACGGAGGACTCCCATATCAACCGATTCGTGGTCCATAAACTTCGCAGCGTTGGTAGGTGGGAGAGAAAACCTAATTTAGCATGTCAGAATACCGGTCCATACTCCGCGGTAACAACGCACATAGTTCCAGAATTTCATCAGCAGACGTGCCAACAGGCTGTCAAGGTATTCTCGGTCAGCCGGCATGTGTTTTGATCCTGCGCCCACTTCGGTGGCCATCTTGACGCGCTTTCAACGTGTCAGGGGAGGGTTTGGGTGAGCAGTAGGTGGTAGGAGAAAAGAATGAAAAAAGTGGGAGACACATGTCCCAAACAAGCTTTGCTGACGCCTGGTACATTCTAGAATGGTAAGTGCTGTATTTACTGTCAAAGGCAGCACATCAAGTGGAATGTGCCTTGCTTGATCTGAATGTAACTCCTTCTTGAATGTACCTGCCTGCTGCCTTCTGTACATCCTCCCTGTTATTAGATTGAATGAATTTGAGTAGGAGAGAGAAGTCAATTGGTGATTAATATTGAAACTACTTGAAGCTTCATATACTACGAAGGTGAGTCACTAATCTACGAGTCCTATATTCTATGAATCAACCATACTACAGCTGATCTCGAAACTAATGAGATTGATCAGTTTTTTTTTTGCTTGTTCCCAAAAAGGAAATTCCAGCGAAAGAAGAGTGTAACTCACGTCCACAAATATCTGGGACAATTTTGAGGGTACAGTGATCATTTACAACCTCCCTGAGCCAGTCCACCCTGCGAAAATGACCGAAACCCAGGGGAAATAAGGATTTTCGGAGGCACCCGGCAGTCACGTGCTGCATTGATCGCACAGATTGTTTCGGCCATGAGCGCAGACTCTCGCTTCTCTATGTCGTTTTGAGCATTTGACAACCCATAGGCATTTGAGACACTCATTCTCGTGTAATTATTGAATGGATTAGCTATGGTTGACCAAACCTTCCTTTTTGGGAACGCAGAAAAAAACAATTGGAAGCACGGCGGTGATCAAAAAAAATACCCACGGAAAAAGGGCCTAGAACTATGATGTTCCCTTTCCGGGCCCAAATTTTACCTGAGGAAAAACCATGGTAAATTTTTTTACAATATTTCCTGTACACTTTGCACTAGTAATAGATAAGATTTTACCACAAGAAATTCAGT
This sequence comes from Mycena vulgaris, assembly GCA_029204335.1. NCBI lineage: Eukaryota > Fungi > Basidiomycota > Agaricomycetes > Agaricales > Mycenaceae > Mycena > Mycena vulgaris. The sequence goes on along the minus strand of JARGYA010000073.1, from coordinate 276,575 downwards.
CATAAAACTTGGAGTTTTTCCGTGAGCTTCTTCGTGATAAAAGATGGTCTGTTACCACGGTGATAAGCCGTGTACAAACCACAGGTGTATTTTCGCATTTCGCGTCTTTATGCTTATAAAGCACGCTCTCTCTATTCTATAAGAGGCTATCGGGAGCTCCGAACGAGTAGCTTAACAGTCACATAGCTTAGGTTCTCTATTGGCATGATCCTATGGCGGTACCTCACTTGGGGCCAAAGTACGACTTACCGAGAACAGGACTAACTACCTTATATCAGTACCCGTGTGCGTACGGATGAGCTGAGTGCTAGACTAGTATCAAGGAGATGGGAAGGAATACATGACATCGCATGCAGGCGACTGGGGCCTTCCAAAGCGGCCGACTTCGAGATTGTTTACCATTGTGTCTCTTATCGAGAACAGCGCGACAAGTCACATGATGGGTCCAGACCCTTGGATGGGGCGAGACTTCTGTAAATAGACACGGACAAAGTGAGTTGCCGACGGCCGAGCGTGCCTACGCATCAGAATAGCTGTGCCGGTTAAACATCAAATTGCGATGGCACCGGCACTTACCGAGACAAGTGGAACTTTGGTCTATCACAACAACCAGACTAGCTACGGACACGGGGAAGGTGTCCACAGGTAGCCATATCATAGACGATGAAGACTGACGCTCGGGACGAGCACTAGACGAAGAAGACGCCAGCTCGGAAGCTTCCGTTCGATTAACCAATAACTCTCAAACCGATCGAGTACCAAGGAGAGCTCTGACTCATAGAGCCAGCGCGTGGCCAATAGGAGTCAGGGGATTCCCTAAGATCGTCCCGCGGCTCCACGCCGGGACGGAGTGCTTTCCGAGGTGTAGTAATAGATGTGTTGTAAAGTCGAGATCCCAGTAGTATAAAAGCACGTAGTTTAGAGAGGTTCTGGAGCAGACTGCCCGACAGTTTTGTGCACAACTCGCGTGCATAACATCATTTGGTTCATCTTGTTCACAGACACATTGGTGCTGTGGCTAGGATTAGTCTTTGACTCTTCTAGAGCAGACTGCCTTGGGGTTTCGCGCACAACAGTGCAGTGACATCACTCGGTTTACCTTGTTCACATACGCAACGGCGTTGTGGCTCGGAGTTGTCGTTTAGCTCTAAGACCCAAGTGACCGTTATCTCGACTCGAGTACTGTACCTTTGGCAACGATTGGATTGGATTGGATTGTATCTGTGATTGACTGTGTGACTGAATTGTGAATTGTGTGGACTCTGTCCAGCACTGCGGGTCGTATTTTGTGTGTTTTGTGTTCTGTGATTTGTGTTCTGTGTTGTGTTATATACTGCGGTCCTGCAGGAGTGTATCGTGTCCCAAACCTGGAGAAATCCAACAAACCCGTCTTAATTGACATAAACTCGCCGGCTACTGGCTGTTATTGCCTTAAAAACCCACGAACCCACCGCTTGTACGAAGTCTCGAACATAGCGCGTATTGCTCGACTTTGGTTTCACAACCCTTGTCTATCCCACTCCCCTGTTCTCTGAACAGTAAGCGATCTATTGACCTAATACTTGGTCTTTACCCCCGAACACCCGCGATTATCATTACTCATAAAGAGGAGGAGTTGTTGTTTGATTGATTGTTTAGTTGGTTATATTGGTTTAGACCTTTATCTCGGCTTCATAGTTATCGTTCCACCGCACCCCGAGTACCATCGTATCAACGGAAAGATCCGGTACCTGAATTTCCTGTGGTAAAAGATAATCTTTTGCCATGGGAAGGATCCGGAATCGAGATTCCCTCAGCCATTTCCCACGGGTCCGGATCTTTCCCGTAGTAAAAGATTGTCTTTTACCACAGGAAATTCAGGCGCCGGATCTTTCCGTGGTAACGGGCCATCTTTTATCACGGAGAAACTCACGGAAAAACTCCAAGTTTTATTACTGAATTTCCTTGTGGTAAAATCTTATCTATTACTAGTGCAAAGTGTACAGGAAATATTGTAAAATTTACCATGGTTTTTTGTCAGGTAAAATTTGGGCCCGGTGTGATAAGGACCGCGGTGCTACAGGTGTGAATGGGATGGTATTCAGTTGGTAGCTTGGTTGTCCTCTAGGGGGTGATACAAATGAAATCCGGTTAGAGGAAGTGGTGGATCAGCGCTCTGGTGGTTTCGGTTGGTTGGCACTTGGGTCAACGCAGGATGGTCAACGCAAAATGGGGTAAAAGGTGAAATATACTCGTCAGGCTAGCTGTTCCCTAGCTTCCTGAACTCCTAAAGCTTTCTACTTCGTCTCTAGTTCAACACCTTTCCCCGAATGCGCGAGGCGTGAGCTGAGATGCAGGAATCTGCTGGTTGAGGAGGGTGGGGAGCGCGAGCTTCAATAAGGAGCTGCGGTGGAGAGGAAGGTAGAATGTCTGAAGACAAGCGTGAACTGAGGTGGGGTAAACTTCTGTATTGGTGGGCCTAGTACACTTGGTGTAGAAGTGGGGGAGAACTAGAGACCAAGAAGGTACTTCCTACTGTGTCTAAAATGTGTCCTCTTTTATACCATTTCTCGCTACACAGCCTCAAGGCGCCCGCTACATGTGCTACTTGCCTTGAGGCAGGTGTGTCCATGTCGTCGGTATTGGCGTCTGAGCAAACACGAGAGCGAAACTGAACATTTGCACAAACACGAGCTGCCAGTTTGAATTTGAAGGTCAATTTGGTCAAACGCGAGGGTCCAGACCGTAAGGAGTGGACACCCTGTTTCATGGTCCAGCCATATGCAGGCTGTGGGCTCCCACGACGTGTCGGTGCCCTTGTTTTGGGGGTACAAGGTGGTGGGGATGCGGCGTTTGACCAGAGTTCTCTTGCGACTGGCGGTTCCACACTTGCAAGTGTCCTGGTGCCTGGCGATCGCGGAATTTGAGGATGTGACAACTCTCTTCGGGGAATCGCCTTTGAACCAGTGGTCGGAGTCATGTGGTGTAAGTGCCATGGCGTTTTAGAGTGTCTCTTGTTGGTCTGCGTCCCTGTTGGAGGAGTGTCAGGACCTCGAAAGGTCTTGTCATATGGTGTGTGCGAAGTGGGTATGGTGCGTTTTGTGAATCACGGTGTTTGCCGAATCGGGTTTCCTGGCGCTTCTGGATTTGGTAATCGCCGGGGTGCCGTTGCTCCTGCACGAGGGCATATGCAGAGCATATCCAGCCCTCACACCGGAAAGGGAACATCATAGTTCTAGGCCCTTTTTCCGTGGGAAATTCTTTTTGATCACCGCCATGAAGGGCAATGTGTGGTGATGTAGGGATTGCCCATGGTTAGCAAACAAGCCCAACTGGACTTCACTACGCGACGTGCAGTCACGACGCGATTCACTCGGGCCCCTATACTTGTGCATTGTATTATCACCTCCTTTGTCCTTTGCTCCGCGTACATTCATGGTATCTCCTATATTTCCCTTTCATTCATCCCCCTTAAATGCCCTTATATTCCGTACAGTATATATATGCCTGCGAGCTGCAGTTGTAGACATCCACGTCTCACACTGTGCTCACAGTCCGTTTAGATTATTGTCGTCGCTTACGATTATTTGACCCCACCCTCCGTCCCTATTTCAATTCCTTATCTCATTTTCATTCTACTAACTATAGCTACTCAGTATTTACATGTCCCTCGTAGCTAGCTTGAGTCCGATCCAGGATCGACTCGAGAGCTTTCGGACCCAAATAAACATTTGATCCCAAGCTCTCTGTCTCTATTCCCATCCTATCTCATCTCTCTCTCTCGTTTCCCGCGACGGAGGCTAACTGGCCGTCTCATTAGTTTTGAGATCAGCTGTAATATTGAGTCAGGTAAATACTGTGTGCAACTCTGCACCAACTGCGATTCACTACGGATCAGCTGTGATCAGCTGTGCGTTGGTTCCGGGAGTAAGAACGCATATCGGCTTGTCAATCAATATTCTTACAACAACATCCCGGATGGCTTGAACCCTGAGGTCCCGAGCGATCCAGCCGTCTTCTTCAACAGTTAACAACCCAATTTCTTTTTATATCGATGTTGGTTTGACCCCGTATTCTTAGGCAACGCTGCTCAAGCGGCTTTACATGCTCCTACCTCGAAAGACTGGGCAATGGAATTCGATTATCCGTTTCGCGTGTTTTATTTATCTAGTATCCATCGACGTCGTGCTAACCTCACAATCCTCAGGTGCATTGAGAGCGGATGGAAATGCTTTCGGTGACCCTAGTACATTGAATTCTGTTGTTTTGGTATCACCCCTGATTTAATCCCGTAGGTCCTGAGTAAGCTTGCCCGTGAATACTACGATCTCTTCAACTCAATCGAATAGACCGATGACGTTCCTGTCGGAGCTCGCAGCCAATGCAAGTGCACACGGTGTTGGGATAATTTTTTATTCTGGGAACGATGATTCTTTGGTTGGGCATCGTGGAACGGAAGGTATTCTCTCCAGCTATCCCCGTTTCATATTTCTGATCCAGTAAGATCAGTCGTTATCCAGGTATACCACACCCACCAATTCATCGAACATTTAAATCAAGAAATGAACTAGAATATGACTTTCGGCAGCGTTCAAGGGCTCACGCGGCAACCGTCCACACCTTTCACTGACGACCAAGGCAACTTTACTGGGATCATACATCAGGAACGCGGGCTCACTTATGCGCTCTTCCAAAACGCCGGACATTTGGTCCCGCAATCTGTACCAGGAGCGGTGCGTCACAGTGCGAACCCTCGTTCACCAGGACATTGACGTTGCGAATCATCCAGGCGTTCTCATTCGTGCGCGACTTTGTTGTCGGATCCAAAACCACTGGGCTCGTGGAAAACAATGCAGGGACAGTGAACGGCGGTGAAGATTCCAACCTCAAGCCGAATTATCTCCCGGGGAACACGGTCATCTATTACGGCGGCGGGACTCCGGGAAGACGACCTTGTCGACGGTGGTTCCGAGCGCGACACTGGTGTCGTGGAAGGGACTCCTCGCCACCGCTACAGCACCCGTCATTCCCCCCAGCGGCCCTCAAGCACTGGGTCGTCTACAGATGCGCCTAGTGCCGCGACGGGGTTCAAAGGAGCGCAGGCATTGTGGCCGTGCAGTCTTGGCGCGGCGATTTGGATCCTAGCGACGTATCTGCTATAAGACTCGCCGTTATTTATTTATTACATTTATTGATTTCTTTCTTGGGCGGGTTGAATCTCGACGTTGGAAGTTTTTCAAACTCAGCGATGTCCGATTGGTGATCCGTGGTCCGAGTGCGGTTGCCGCAGTCCCGGCATCTCGCCATAAAATCGAAGCGACCTCACCCGTCAGCCCTCTCCGCCGACCACGGCGGGAGATGCAGCCATAGTTAAACTAAACCTTCTCCGCTGCATCCCACCCGGGCAGTCAGTTGTCCGCCTTTTGTGATGCCTCGAATTACAGCCGTTTTCAAAAAAGAATACGGGTTTTGATGGAGTGGTGCTGTTCAATTTTTGCTCACCTGTGTTTGACGCCGAGTCTCCCCTGCTCCACCTTTCAACGTCATAGCCCCGAACACCGTGACTCGTGGGCCATGTATTTTGTATCTTCTTTGCACTCTCTCTCATCGGCGTAAATGTCTTCCGCGTGCTATCGAATGCCAGCAAACCCCAACCCACTACCGTGCCCTCATCTGCAGTAAATCATATCGCGTTGCGCAAAACTGTGGAGCTAACCGCTCCGCATGACGAGGAATTGTGGAGTAAACGAGACTCAGTGTCAAACAGAGGTAAGCACAAATCGAACAGCACCACTGGCAAAACCCGTATACTTGTTTGAAAACAGCTGTAGGACTGACTCGACAGTGGTATACCTGCCTGGATCACCCACCACCTTAGGCCGCGTTCGACATTGATGAACCTTTGAATACTGGAATCCCCGCACTATCCCACCGCGAAGGATTCAATGAGGTAATGCGATCTAAAATGGGCATATAAGACGGCTGGAAGAATGAAAACACGTACATTTCCCTACGACAGGCACCCTCTCATCCCCCACTGCACACCGCAAGGTGTTCACCTGCCCTTGTTCGAGGATGAGACTCTTCCGCTCTCTGATCATATGCAGTATCCTCACAAGCGCTGCTCTTGCGCAAAGCATAGAAATTGGAGCTCCTCTTCCTGGAATGACCGTCAAGGCGGGATCCAAGATTACTGTGGAAGTGGACCGGCCAGTACGTGGCGTGTGAACCACATTATCGATTTTCTCATTGAACATTGCAGCTCACCCTCACTGGGTCGACCGAGGTCGCAATCGTCATAGGATTCTTGAACTGCTTTTCGCCCGCCCCCTGCCCCTCGCCGATGGACCGAATTGGCAGTATTTTGTACAAGGGCAGATATAACCCTCAGTTCCACAACGTCACCGGCCACAAGCCCCCGCACCAGAACTTTACGGTGACCATTCCACGGTCGGCTTCCGCTGGAAAGGCGCAACTCAGTGTCATACATTTGAATTTGATCGGGGTCAGTCCGCATTTATCAATTATCAAGTGGGATAAAGCTATAGGCGCATTGTATCTAGGCTGGTCCATTCCCGTTCTTGGAAAGCCGAAATCTCACCCTGATGGTGAAATAAGTGGGACAATATTCACGGTGAAGTCGGCGCCTTCAAAGTGTTCATGGGTAGTGTTTCGGACTATATCTGTATCCGGACTCTACCAGCTATGAAAGAAATACATGCCCTGCCCTCGGCAGGGCGAAGACTGACGAAAGACTTGCTGCAGTGATATTTTTGGGAGGCACATCGCGCCCACAGCCTCCGAGTATTTTGTCCTCCTCAAACCGGACTTGAAATACCAAGGAACGTCGGATGGCACGGTTGAACGTCGATCTTTTATTCTGCCTGGCGGTGATATAAATCTCGCACTGCACACCTCATTGGGGTGCCGAACCTGCCAGGGTTCAGTCCAGGCACGGCCACTGATACCTTCCGTCTATAATGTCGCTTACCGCTCCGTTTTTATGGAGGCTTATTATATCCGCTGTGTTGAAATCCTACCTGGGGTACCGGTGGTATATATCTAGTAACTGAATGATGAATGGTTGTTGCTATTAATATTCTGTTTCACTGCTCATCGTCCAAAGGCCGAAAGGCCGGATGTACTTGGGGTGGCGGCTCTCCATTCAAGTCTACCGTGTCCATCTCCGAGCCATATGTTTTGAGACAACATCCCGCGAGGTGGCGCCTGTCGGGGTTATTTCGACAGTCGTGGACACTTGCCCGTTCCCCGCTCCCGCCTGTGTGTCAGAACTGTATTAAATTGGTCCCAACTTGCAGCTGTCCGGATGATTAATCAGGGCGACGCGTATATAAACGACGCTGGGTTTCATATGCCTCTCCAAGGCGCACCTCGACTTCGACTTCCTTCAACGAAATGAAACTACTCAGCTCCCTACTCTTCAGCTCCCTTCTGGCAGGGACCGTGCTCACCCAAGGCATCGCAATCGGTGCTCCCGCGGATGGGACGCCCGTGAAGGCCGGTTCCACTGTCACTGCGCAAGTTGTCCATGTAGGCTCCAAAAGCTCTCGGTTTCGAAAATTGATTCCAATGACATCCATCTAGTCCCCAATCCCCACCCCGGGCTCCATCGAGGCCGCAATCGTCATCGGATTCCTCGATTGTTCGACCTCGCCTTGCCCGGCTACGGTCGACCAGATTGGAGACGTCTTGTATGACGGCCCCTACAATCCTCTGTTTCACATCTCCGGGTCTGGACCCGCCCATAAAGCCCCGTTCGAAAACTTCAACATAACGATCCCTGCTTCCGCCTCCGCTGGGGCAACCCAACTCACCGTCACGCATTTGAGTTTGATCTCGCTCGGTTTTTGCGCTTACTATCCCGACTGTCCGTTTCTCAATGTTCGATTTAGCCTGGTCCGCACGCGGTAGTTGAAAGGTCGGTAATCTCACTTGTTGTGGAATAAATTGGAGTGGATCAAGGAATGAACTGACTATTCGCACCTCTTGCTCTTCGTCACTTAATTCTTGGATTCCGCCGCGAATACAATATAATTCCGATCTCAGCTGGTGGTAGGGAAAAACCGGGGTGCCCCGGGATTGAGATCCGACGAACATCATATGTAAGCCCATGCGTTCATTATCCTGGGAGCACAATCAGGCACCTGTGAAACTGTTGCTATTATTGAGTTTTAATTGCCCGCACAAATATTCTTGAACTTCAGCGGACACCAATACAACCCAATGATGCACTGTTCGAACCGCATCATAAGCTCATCTGGGGATGTGCTCACTATTGAGAGGCCGTCCTGCCTTTGTTGATGGAGAAGTTCTATATTAGGGGCAGTCAGAGTAGAGGATTCTGGAGGGATTATGCATCGTGATTATGGAAAGATTCTCGATTTATTCAAGCGTGTGACAGTCCCCTTAAATTCATAATCCCTCAGAATCGTCGAAGCGCCTCTGGAGGAGATTCGACGATCCTCGACGATTACGAGGATTATGGGTTCAAGGATTATGGTTGTGGCCATAATCACGACATAATCCGGGGACAATCCAAAATAATTATGGGGTGGTCAGAGTAGGCTGGGATTCTACTCAAGGATTCTGGATGGATTATGGAAGGGATTAAGCCCATAATCCTTTCCTGAATCCCTTGCGAATCCCTCCTTAATCCTCTACTCTGACTGCCCCTAATTCCCACTGAACGAGCCAAAACCATCGCGAGAGATGGTGATATCCGTCATCTGCCAACCACTCACTCCACAAGGGCCCGCCCGCACGCAGCCCAATGGCCGACCGGTTTAAACTTTAAATTTGTGGGTTCCTCGACTTTGATTGTCACGTCCCGGTCAAACCTGACGGTACAAGTCTGTTCTTCAGACTCACTGAGCGAAGCATACTCGTCGACTCTACCATCCAGATACTTCTGCCCGCAATCGTCATCGAATTTTTGCACTGCTTGTCGTCTCTGACTTGTCCGGCGACCGTCGACTATATAAACCTGTTTATCAGTTAGTCGAGGTACGATTCGGATTAACTGCAGTCGTGATCACGACCACGTTGTTTATTTATTTTTGCCTCTGCACGCGAGCTCGCACAGTGGGACTCAGCTGAAATGATCGCATCTCTGATAGACTCATTCGGAATCATTCCGACGTGCTTTCGCGGACGCTTTCTGTGTAGTAGGCCGGCAAGTTTAACAAGTGAGTCCGGAACCATTTATATGCACCACGTTTTCACAGCCAGTAATAAACCCACTGATCTTAGGTACAGCTAACAGAAGTTAGCGAGACGCAGACTCGTCGGATTCGCGGACGAGAAATCAATAACGTCTCTTATCTCGAGTCGCAAAGCTATGTGTGACTCAGTCTGGATTTTATCTTTCCTGGTCAGACGTCAAATCTTTATCAATTCTATTGAAGTCATTCTATGTAAAGGTCATGATAATCAGAGCAGTCAACCTTCCCGCCCTAAAGCTTGCATTCGGGATAAATGCAGGGGCTTGGTTTTCTCTCTTCGGTACTCACGAAGAACTGCAGGATGCGCTTGCCCTTTGCTTGCCCTTGAAACTCAAAGATGAGATCAATATCATCCCTTTCGGCTCGAACCGTGGAAGTGAGTTTACGTACTGCGACAGCACATGATAGGTCGGAACCCTCCCGGCGCGCTGGCTGTTCGCTAAATCATCTCGCAGACAACGACCTCGACGATGGATTTCATAACCGTCCCTCAGGCTATCATGGACTCCGTGCGCCTTCCAGAGCTCGGTATCGGACCAGACCTACTGCTCGTCCCTGCCTATTGCGCTGGAATTTCCACGGTCATCCTCCTCCTTCACGCTGTCCTCTCACTCGACGTTATCCACCGTCTACTCCAACGCGCCGGTATTGCATCAGCGGGACTACCGCAGGCCGCGCCGCCAGGCATCGGCACTGGGTCCATCCTACGTTTCAGGGTGGCCCGCCTGCTTGGCTGTCTTGGCCTCGTCGCTCTTTCCGTCGTTTCAATCGTGGACGAACGGGAAGATGCCGCTGGGACGCGGCATGAAGTCCTGGTCCGGGGAGTTTTGATGAGTGCACCATATGCAAGTTCCCTGCCCGCTGCTGCTTCACATATTTTTTGACCTTGGGATCCAGTTATATGCGTCCATTCTGGCCGCTCTCTCCAGCAGTCCCAAGAATACCCGACATCGCCTAATCAGACACGTTAACTGCGTACTGTTCGTCGCGTTCTGCGTGTATGTCTACAGAGATATCTTTCCGTTCGCCACCTTCACTCGCGTTCCGGAGGATCTCGACCAAGGGCCGAAGCTGTGGGCCAAAATTGCCCTCCTTTTCTTCAGTGCGGTCGTAATCCCTGTCTTCACACCTCGTCAATATATCCCTGTCGATCCTCTCGTGCGTCTTTCTACTTCTTTTCAAGATCTAGAACTGAGAGACAAAAATCAGAACCCCATGGCGGTTCCTAACCCCGAGCAGGTAAAACCGACCTTCATAGCGTCTCAGCCATTCTGACCCCTTCCAGACCGCATCTATATTCGCATTCGCCTTCTATTTTTTCCTGGATCATATCATCTTCCTGGCGTACCGCGAGTCCCAGCTCAAGGAAGACGACCTGTATCCTTTGTGCGACACCGATACTTCCACTCACCTCAAATCGAGAAGCTTCAAGGTAAGGTCACTTTAAATATTGACTTCGTTCTCTCTGACGGTTCCCAGTATCTGGACAGCTTCTCCGGAAGCAAAAGCCGTCGCCACATTTTTTTCGGATTGATGCGTATCTTTTATCGTGAATTCAGCATCCTGGCAGGTCTCCTGGTCTTCAGAGTCCTCGTCAATTTTTCCAGGTACGCGTTGCCGATTGACCGAGGAACTCGCGTTGACTTTTTAACAGTCCGCTTGCAATGAATCGATTGCTTCAGTATGTATTGACTTGTAATCTACACGCAACTTCTGATCTATTGCTCGCATAGGTATATTGAGACGCGCGATGAACCTGGACCTGGTCCCGTTGTGCGTCCATGGGTCTGGATTGTGTTGATGTTCCTCGGGCCTATTCTCGGTAAGGTGGTCCTCACTCGAGGCTCAAAGCAATGCTCATTCTACTTTTCAGGATCCCTCGGATTCCAGCTATACATTTTCATCAACGTACGTAAGGATTTCGGACAAGGCGCTCCCTCTCAACGTCCCATTTCTAGACCCGGACGCTCGTTCGGACTGAGGCCATCATAACTCAGCTGGTCTTTGCTCACAGGTACGTACAGCCTGGTCTCCGCTACGCTGAACATAATTCTCTTCCCAGCTTGCGAATCCGGATGAAGGCGGAAACCACCGCCGCCAAAGAGTCGACCGGTACGCCCTCGCCTGCTGTCGAGGCCGCTGCGCCCGTTACGCGCGAGGGGTCCGACGGCGAAAGCACGGCGGAAACCGAGACCGCGACCCTGGAGAATGGCGAGAGCAGCTCTCGCTCAGAAGATGAGTCCGCGACCGTGCAGGCGAGCACCTCGAGCATCAAGTCTGCGGCGGTCAAGGAACCGGCTAAGCTGGCGAAAGAGGAGGCTAAGAAAGCCGAGGGCAGCTTGGTCGGGAAAATCAATAATTTAGTCACTACGGACTTGGGTACGTGGCGCCACTTCTCTTAGACATATGCGTCTCTGAGGCATTTTTTATTATAGGCAACATCGGTTTGGATTTCCCATCTCTGTCTCAAGGCACACGCTGACTTGGCGGTTTAGTCGATACTCGCGATTTCTTGGTCCTGCTTATTTATGTCCCGTGTCAATTAGCGGTCGGAATCTGGTTCCTTCACTCTCTGCTGGGATGGGCTGTCTGGGTCGGCTTGGGATCGATCGTTGTGCTCGCTCCAGTACCTGGCTTTAGTTCGTTTGTATTTTTCACCCCGGTGCCTCTCGCTCACCTATTATTCCAGTGGCGAAATTTGTGCAGTCGGTGCAAAAAGAGCGGCTGAAACGGACGGATGAACGAGTGCAAAGCGTTAGCGAAGGTGCGCGGCTCATCTTTTCAGGATCCTGACAAGTTGTTTACACGACTGGTAGCCGTGAACGTACTCCGAATGGTCGGGCCTCAGTATTTATTATTTGTTTATGTTGTGCGCGCTAACAGCAGATCGAGGTTAAATTGTTCGGGTGGGAGGGCAAGATAAAAGAAAGGATCGAGGACAAGGTAGCGTACTCGTCCTGAGACCTTTGCGTATCCGATAGACGCTGATCTGGCTACAGCGAGATGCAGAGTTGACCTGGATCAGAAAACGCCGCTTCATAGATCTTGCGAGCAGTCTTATCAAGTGCGTGCACTACCTTTGATAACACTGCAAATCCGACGCCATGTGCAGCTTCTTAATCCCTGTGGTCACAATGACCGTAACTTATGGCACATATGTCAGTGATGCTTTTGCGCGCCCGCCGTTACCGCTTAGCTCACGCGCCCAAAGACCTTGATCATGGGGAAACCTCTCAACGCCAGCAAAGTGTTCTCCACGATGACGGTGTTCGATCTCCTCAGGTAATTTTCCTCCGAACTTCCCGTGCAGGCTGCGCTGACCAGCTCCAGGGATAGCATAGAACAGGTACGACGGCTTTTAGGTTTGATTTACCGACCTTGACTACCGCTCGCTTCCCAGATCACTGGGTGGCTGAATCAGCTCGCGACCGGAAAGGTGTCCTTAGATCGAGTGAACGAGTTCCTCAAAAAGGTACGCACCGCGTCTGCACGGAGGTGCCGATCTTTGATTTGATTTGTCTAGACGGAACTGCTGGACGCCTTCGACGAGAAACCGAACACGCTCCTCTTTCCAGCCGGTCCATCCGCCGACGAGCGGATTGGATTCCGCAACGCGACGTTCTCCTGGTCGAAGGAGAGTGACGGATCTAGCACGCGGTCGCAGCAAGAATTCAAGTTGAAAATCGATGGGGAAGTCATGTTTGAGCGCGGCCGGATCAATCTCGTCGTCGGACCGACTGGTTCAGGTGCTGTCCGCCTTCTTTACTTGAAAATTCTGATGCTCATCGGCGACAGGTAAAACTTCTCTTCTCATGGCGCTGCTAGGTGGGTCGACTACTTCATCTTCCCACCGTCGTTGACAAGGTTCCCAGGGGAGATGCACTGGATCCCAGCGTCCCCCGACTCGTGGTATAATCTTCCACGAGGACCCGGGGTCGCATATGCAGCGCAAGAGTCGTGGGTTCTCAACGAGACAATCCGGGTGATTAATATTTTTATTTATCCACGTCCCGAACCCGGCCTAAACGTCGTTTATCTGAACTAGGACAACATCATCTTCGACACGCCATTTGACGAGGAACGTTACAAGAAGGTTTTGTACCAGTGTGCGTTGGAACCGGATCTCGGCTTATTCCAAGCTGGGGACAAAACTGAAGTCGGCGAGAAAGGTTTGTCGCTCCGATTTCTCGCACCCATGTCTCTCTCACATCTGCCAGGCCTGACACTCTCCGGAGGCCAAAAGACGCGGCTTACGCTTGCACGAGCTGTGGTAAGAACTTCCCAATGGACTAGAGATAAATCTTCACCGCGATTGCTTTAGTATTCCAAAGCGAGCATTCTCCTCTTGGACGATGTTCTGGCAGCTCTCGAGTGAGTTTACCCCTCTACCCAGATATCCTCACACTGACCTGCTAAAGTGTTCATACGGCTCAATGGATTGTCGAAAAATGTTTCGGTGGCGATTTGGTCAAGGATCGGACTATTATTCTCGTCGTGAGTGATTCACTGTTCAAATCGTCATTTTCGCGCTAACAAACGCAGACCCATAACGTTGCACTCGCCCGCCCTATTGCTCACTTCGTAGTCACGTTTGGATCCGATGGCCGAGTTGAAAGCCAAGGCTCCATTTCAGAAATTGTCAAACGTGGGCCCTTGGCAGCGCAGATCCGCGAGGACCAAAAAATCCTGGACAAGACCCAGGAGGAAATCGATACCGAGGCCCCAGTCGCCAAGCCTGCAGACGCAAAGCCCGCAGATGGCAAGCTCATTGTGGCCGAAGAGATCGAAGTGGGGCATGTTAGCGCAGCTGCCGGTCCGCCTCCATTCTTTTATCTTATCTGATGCAGATTTGCTGACGTTTCCGCAGTAAAAATGTACCTGTTGGCGATCGCCGGGAAATATCCTTTCTTGTTCTTCGCATTTTTCTTTGGCGGTCTGCTCTTCCAGCAAGTTTTCGTCGCAGGGAGGACATGGATGCTGGGTTACTGGGCAAAGCAATACGACTACATGCCTGCTGAAGAGGTGAACGTGATCTAGTGGGTTTTCCAAATAACACTGAGATTCGACGACTGAAAATCTCGTAGCTTTCTCTCCATCTTCGGTTCGTACTGTCCACTATTGTCTTTGCTTTTTCTAACCGCAGACAGTTGGGATCGTTTTCATGTCAACGACCGCCCTTGGGGTGGTCTTTGTCGCCCTCGTGTTTGGACAGTTGCGAGCATCGAAGGTGATACACAAGAATCTCATGTCATCCATTCTCAGCGCTCCTTTGAGGTCTGCCGTTTTCTTCAAGTCCCTGCACCAGAGTCTTAAGATATGCACAGATGGCTCGACGTAACACCAACGTCCCGTATCATTGCCCGGGTAACCAACGACGTGAGGGCCGTTGACGACTCCCTCGCTAACCTATGTTGGCCTCTTGCAGCCATCATCATCTCTATGATGGTACGAATCTTCAACTCTGGATCCAGCCGCGCTAGACTGACCTACACATGTTCAGGTGAAATTCGGTGCAGTTGTTATCTACACCCCGATTTTCTTCTTCCCCGGAATCTTTGTGGGCGCTGTGGGGGCTTGGATCGGCCAGATATACATTGCTGGCCAATTGCCAGTGAAGCGTCTGATGTCGAACAGCCGTGCTCCAGTTCTTGCCCAGTATGTGTTCCACGCATGACGGGTTCCGTCTCCTGACCATAGTTAAAGCTTCGGTGCGGCTATCGCCGGCATAGGTATCCGTTCGACGATCTCCTGCTGCTTGCCAACTAAACCACTTTCAGTTTCGGTCCGCGCCTTCGGTGCAGAATCTAAATTCAGCATCGAGTCGCTGGCAAGGATCGATAGATATACGCGAGCCGCCCGCAGCTTCTACAACCTAAACAGGTCGGTACACGTCCTCGCATTTGACATACCAGCTAACGGTACACATAGATGGGTTTCCATACGTGTTGATCTCTTGGGTTCACTTTTTTCGGCCGGACTCGCCACATATCTCGTCTACATCAAACACACTAGCGCTGGCGACTCTGGATTTTTAATTAACATGGCTGTCACATTTACGAGCATGCTCCTATGGGTTGTAAGAATTCTAAACGAATTTGAAGTACAAGGTGCGGAGTATTCAATTTAACGCTCATAATTTACTGATGTCCCAAACATAGGCAATAGGTGATACTCCACCCTCTTTGACCGAACGGCACTTACATCATCTAGTCTCGAACGGATCCAAGGATACATTAACATTGAACACGAAAAGCCTGCCACCGAAACAGGAAAACCCCCCGCGTATTGGCCCGCGAGCGGAGAACTTCGAGTTGACCGTCTGTCTGCCAGATATTCTCAAGATGGTCCAGAGGTCTTGCATGACATCTCGTTCCACATCAAGTCTGGAGAACGAGTCGGCATTGGTGAGCTTTGCCATCTAACCCCATTTATTTGCTTGATTCGTCCACAAGTTGGTCGCACTGGTTCTGGGAAGGTAGCCCTTCCTTCATCGTTGGGATACCTTTCAGCGGCTAATATATTCGCAGAGCTCTTTGACGCTCTCCCTCCTGAGATGCATTCCCACCGAAGGTTCAGTGATGTACGACGGCGTCGAGACATCGGAGTTGAACCTGGATGCATTGCGCTCCAGCATTACTATCATTCCTCAAGTCGTCAGTCACAGTGGATCTCGAACTAACTGGCCTTCGCTGATGCTATTTCTTAGCCTGAGCTGCTCAGTGGTTCATTGCGAGCAAACCTCGATCCCTTCGGTCAGTATGATGATGCGGAGCTGAACTATGCTCTGCGCGCCGCCGGTCTCTTCTCTCTTCAAAGTGAAATGGACGAGGGCCGAATCACCTTGGACAGCAGCATTTCCACGGGCGGCAGCAATCTCTCCGTTGGACAAAGACAAATATTTGCGCTCGCGAGGTAAAGCCCCATTTTGCGTGTCGCAAGTGTCAGGGTAATGAGTCGGTTCCTAGAGCGATTGTACGCAAAAGCAAGATATTGATATTGGACGAAGGTTAGTGTACTATCTCTGGCAGCGTAGGAACTAATTCCTGACACACGAAACAGCTACATCTGCTATCGGTAAGGACTCGGCGAGACCCTTCCATGATCGTGATATTGATTCCTCGCTAGACTATAAAACGGATTCAATTATCCAGAACTCCCTTCGGCAGGAGTTGCGGGGCGATGTTTCTCTGATCACCGTGGCGCACCGTCTTCAGACCATTATGGATGCCGATAAGATAGTAAGCACGCTTGCATCTCTCCCGTCGACGGCGATTGACGTTCTCTAGATGGTGTTGGACGCCGGCCACATCGTGAGTTGAATGTATCTACCGTTGCTATGCGTCCCTAACCATCTAACTTAGGTCGAGTTTGACAGCCCGAAAGTGCTGTTGAAGATAAAGAACGGTAAATTGCGTGCATTGGTGGATGAGTCGGGCGACCGAGACGCACTGTACACCATGGCCGGTGCGAATTAGAACCGGGCCGCGATCACCTGTCTTCATTACTTTAAGAGTAACTTCGATTTCGCTTGCGCTAGGGTCCAACATCGTTACGTTTTGGCTAGCTTTCTTTATTACTCTTGTTCCTCATTCCAGAGACGTACTTATTCAACCTCCACCAACGCCCGCAAACCTGGCTGTGCGACTTCTACCCTCAATCCATTTATACATCATACGACGTCTGGAACAAGCGCCGAAACCGCCGTCAACGCTAAGTCAGCAGGTTGGCATAATTCAACCGCTAAAATGACAACTTGAGACATGGTATGTTCCACTTGAATTGTTGCTGCAATCACTCAGTTTTCCATTAGCGCCTTCGAATAACCTACACATACCCTTCGCAGTCACCCGATTCACGTAATCCCGTTCCTCCAGACCTGACATCTCAACATGTCTTCACAGCGCACCCGATTTTTCACACTCAACCCTTTTCCGGCATGGCGTAATTGACTGAGTAATCATCACACTGGGGAATGAGTAATTTAAGCCCGCGTGATAACATCGTCGAAACATAAAAGATTCGGCAGAATGCCGCCGAACGTGCTGAATCTACAGTACGAGTTTCGCCGACGTCGTCAGCACTGGACGCAATTACTCATATTCTGGTATGGAAATAACCTTGGTGAGCTGGAAGAAGTACGCAAGAACCACCAACATACGGCGCTATCTTAGCCTTAAAACGGCCGCGGCGGGCTGGGCATTTATATGCTGTTATCTTGGCCCTATAAAGGCCGCGGCGGGTTGGGTACTTATTCTTCAGTTACCATGTCCACAGCCATTCCACTCGGCACTACTGCCGCGCTCAATTTCTTTGTTCCTCCCAAGGATGGAGCTCGGGCATACCAGAACGCAGCCCCGGTACCTGGAGTGCAGGAGAGAAACTTCACCATCGACGTCCACGACGTCCAGATCCAAAATCTTCGAGGGAATGAGTCCGCTGCAACGCTGGACACAACCGGGTTCCAGATATACAAGCACGCTGCAAAGCACGCCTCCTTCACGAGTGATGCCGATCTCGAGAAGGAGTATTATGCCGAAAGCATTGAGCTCATAAAGCGCTTGACGGGGGCGAGCCGAGTCGTTTTATTTGACCACAGTTCGTTTTTTACTTGTATTGCCTGCTCTCCCTGTTGATTTAAATCCGCTAGCCATTCGACGCCGTCGTCCAGGCGAAGATGACGACGCCCCGGGCAGACGTCAGCCCGTGTCACAGACCCACATTGACCAGACAAACGCGTCCGCTGTCGCCCGAGTTCACCGCCATCTCCCTGCTGAGGAGGTTCCCGAGCTTCTGAAGCGTCGCTTTTAAATCATCAACTTGTGGTGTCCGATTTCCCACCCAGCGGTCGACTGGCCACTTGCATTGCGCGATTTCAGGACCGTCGACCCAGTAAACGACATCCTACCTATTGCACTGGTCACCACGAAGGCGAACTATTCGGTGTGAAGTACAACCCAAACCAGAAATGTACCTATTTCTCAGGCCTCGTTTTCCTCGTTCGTTAAACGTTTATGTGTGTTTCTGAAGGGCGGTCAGAATTATAGCCAAGATATAACAGTGCTCGCCTTACACGTTAGCGGTGGCGTGGCATGAATGAATGCAATAAAAGAAACCCTGTTTTGCGCCTTGATTTCCAGTTACAGGGGGAGAGTTAACTATCATGCGCGATGTTCTGAATTGAACGAAAGTTCAATTGAGGTTTAACCAACCACATGACTTGGACTCCGCCGCCGGAAACTGCCGGCAGGTTGACTAACCGGCCGCGCCATTTTCTCCCGAAGTACTGCCGCTGGGACTGTGCAGAACGAGTGCTCCAAAAAATCCAACGTAATCTCTTTCCCTTCAAAGCCTCGAGCCAGATTCGAGGAGAACAAGAAGTCTGATGTGATCAGACGGATCAATCGGCGTAAAGAGTATCATTGCAAGAACTTGAATCCTCTACATCCCCTGTCAGGCTTTTCCCCGAGCAAGGAAACATATAGCTCTACATATGCTAGGGTGCTGCGCAGGTTTATCTCAAAAATAGTGCCCGTGAGGCCATAGGGCGTCGTGCTCAACACAAAGTGAACAATGCCTCAGGAGCCAACGAAAAGGAAGGGGAACTCGAATGCCCCAGCGACCTGCGGTGCAGAAGGTTCAGTTATTGCCTGCATTGCCGTGATATGACGGAAGTACTTATAAGGGAAGAAACCCAAAAGAAACCACTTTCAAAATTCTGCTCCGTTCAGGCAATCAATTGATCACAACAGCGGATCAAGGATCGATTGATTTGAACCAACGAAAAGCAACCACAATATTGATTCAACATCCAAACGTTCGGCAGGCGTAGCCTTGCGAGTTCTATTCCAATCCTCGAGTCATTTAACTCGTGGAAAATTGCTCGATTTTAATTGTGCGCGCCGGAGCCATCGTTAACTTTGAATCGAAGTTGATTCAAGTTTCAGTTGCGTTGAAATGTCTGGTTGACACATTTCATCAGCGTCGGCTCGTCCACCTAAGCATGTTTTTAACGGGACTTGAGTTCCCAAGGTCTGTCTCAACTCCTCAGATGGCGTCAATGACGGGGTGATCAAATGACCCTGGTAGGCTGGAAGAAGCGCGCAAGAATCACCAACACATGGTGCATACCTACTTTTAACCAGGTACGATAACCAACAGACTTCAAGTCAAGTCAAGTCAAGTCAAGTCATTTGTGTTGTCTAGGCCTCATAAAGGCTGAGTGGGCTGTGGTTCTTCAGTTATCATGTCCACAACCATTCCACCCAGCACCACTGCCTCGCTGAACTTCCTATTCCCTCCCACGGATGGTACTCGGGCATACGAGAAAGACACGGTCGATACCCCGATAACTGGAGCCCGAGAGAGAAACTTCACCGTTGACATCCGCAACGTCGAGATCCAAAACCTTCGAGGGAACGAGGCTGCTGCGACGTTGGACACGACCGGGTTCCAGATATACAAGCACCCTGCAAAGCACACCGCCTTCACGAGTGACGCCGAGATCGAGAAGGAGTATTATCCCGAAAGCATTGAGATCATAAAGCGGTTGACGGGGGCGAGTCGTGTCTTTTTATTTGACCACAGTTTGTCGTTGAATTATAACGCCCCTTCGCCTTGCTGATTTCAGTCCGCTAGCCATTCGACGCCGCCGTCCAGGCGAGAATGATGACGTCCCGGACAGACGACAGCCCGTTTCTCAGACCCATATTGACCAGACGAACGCGTCCGCTCTTGCCCGAGTCCATCGCCACCCTCCCGCTGAAGAGGTTCCCAAGCTTCTGAAGCATCGGTTCCAAATTCTCAACTTGTGGCGTCCGATTTCCCACCCAGCGGTCGACTGGCCACTTGCATTGTGTGACTTCAGGACCGTAGATCCCGCCAACGACATCCTACCTATTGCACTCATTCACCCGGATAGCGAAGGCGAGATATTCGCGCTGAAATACAACCCAAACCAGAAATGGGCCTATTTCTCAGGGGTCGCGCCCGATGAACTGATCTTGTTCAAATGGTGGGTTTCCCGTAATAATTATCCGGGTGTCCAACTAGTTTCTAATGAATTATCTCAGTTTTGATTCCCTCCAGGACGGGAGTGTCACGCTCTACACCCCCCACACTGGATTCGAAGACCCGGCTACTCCGAAGGGAACACCGCTCCGCGAGTCCATTGAGCTTCGCGCCCTGGTATTCTACGATTAGAATAAAAAGGATCCTGTAACATCGCGTATCTTGTATCACTGTGCGTTTGGGCTCCATGGACCGAAGTTAGCGACGTCGTGTTTTTGGAACTCTCGGTCATTCGCGGCAGTTTGAAATGTCGGCCCGAGCCCCGCCGGCGGCGATCAATTGATCCCATTAGATATCGATTGATTTGAACCACAGAAAAGCAACCGCAAGCCGATTCAACCAAGGTTCGAAACGATTGGTAGGCCCAGCCATCTCCTCAATGTTGACCCGTCCATCTAAGCAAATTTCTTCAATCTGACCAAGGCCGATGCAAGTTCCGCGAATGCCGTCATTAACTGAGTAATCAAGTGACCTTGGTAAGCTGAAGAAGCACGCAAGAACCACCAACACATGGCGTTATCTATGCCTCATAAAGACCGCGGCGCTGCGCGGGCTACTCTCAACTTCTACCATGACCGCAAACATCCCATCCAGTACCACTGCCGCCCTCGATTTCTTTGTCCCTCCCACGGGCGGTGCGCGGGCATACCAGAGCATCAACGCCACGCCGGTAACCGGAGTGCGGGACCGAAACTTCACCCTCGAGACCCACGACGTCGAGATCCAGAATCTGCGAGGGAACGAAGGCGCTGCGAGCCTTGACACCACCGGGTACCAGATATACAAGCAGCCTGCAAAGCACACCGCCTTCACGAGTGACGCCGAGATCGAGAAGGAGTACTACCCCGAGAGCATTGAGCTCATAAAGCGCTTCACGGGGGCGAGTCGCGTTGTTCTATTTGACCACAGTTCGTCGTTCAACTACTTCTCCGGCTCTTTGTTGATTTGAGCCCACTAGCCGTTCGCCGCCGCCGTCCGGGCCAGATTGACGACTCCCCGGACAAACGCCAGCCCGTTTCACAGACCCACATTGATCAGACGAACGCTTCCGCTGTTGCCCGCGTCCACCGCCACCTCCCCGCCGAAGAAGTCCCCGAGCTTCTGAAGCATCGCTTCCAAATCATCAACTTATGGCGCCCGATTTCCCACCCGGCGCTTGACTGGCCACTGGCGTTGTGCGACTTCCGGAGCGTCGATCCATCCAAGGACATCCTCCCTATCGCACTTGTGTATCCGGATCGCGAAGGCGAAACGTTCGGCGTGAAATACAACCCGAAGCAGAAATGGACCTACTTCTCAGGTGTCGCGCCGGACGAGCTGATCCTGATCAAGTGGTTGGTTTTTCTCTGGATGATATTCCAGACGTGGGGCTAATTGATTTATGCTAGTTTTGACTCGCTCCAGGACGGCAGCGTCGCGCTTTATACTCCCCACACTGGGTTCAAAGACCCAGCCACACCCGAAGGAACCCCGCTCCGCGAGTCTATCGAGCTTCGGGCCCTGGTATTCTACGATTAGAATTCGATATCGTCTAACGTCAACTGCTTTGCTTGTATGTAAATTGTTCTTCGAAATCGTTTTGGGCTCCGTGTATTACCGGAGTCAGCGTCTTATCCTCTTGGCCGAATCAAATTTCCAGAGAGAATAACGCTGACCGGTTCCTGAGAGCCATCGTAGGCCGGTTGAATGCTGAACACTTGCTGTTCGGCTCTTTCATTTCGAATGTCAATAGAATGCCCGTGTTGGACAAAGTCCAAGGGACCATAAATTACCGTTGGACGGTAGCGCTCTTGACTGACACTGCATAAATTGGGAAACTGTCGACAGTAACGGTGCGGCGTCGTCGGTGCCTCGTGTTACCTGGTCCCGCTAGTTGATCGGTGATTGATTTGGATCACAAATTGACTCAACCAAGATTCAACCTTTGCACATTGCGCAGGCCTAGCCGTCCTTTCAACTCATTTAAATCGTAAAAATGAGAATTTTTCAAGCACACGCCAATGCTGGCGCGGTAACTAACAGACTACATAAAACCTGCCGCGGAGCAAATACGAGCCATATTAAGAGTACGTAGATCAGTGACCTGAACCCGCTCAGCCAGGCGGAGATACTATTGCGAAAGTGCATCAGCAAACCCTGGGCCGCCGGGGAGCGCTGGAAACTCGGGGAAGAGGAACCCGGCCGTTGGGTTTTGTTATAGAGCACTCGTGCTGTACACATCTACTACTAGCCGGGAGACAATACCACGGACCTGCCGGCAGTTTCCGCCGGCGGAGTCCGAAAGTCATGTGCTTGGTTGAACCTCGGTTGAACTTTCGTTCAATTCAGAACATCGTATATGATAGTAAATTCTCCCTCTGTAGCTGAAAATCAGTGAGCAGACCAGGGGTTTCTCTGTATTGCTTTCATTCACTCCCCGCTGCCGCTTAGTACTCAGAGTAGATTAACGTGTACTGTCGGAGACTGGGTAGTTGACCACTTAGTCAATAGAAGCCGCTAGGCTGCAGGATACTGATGGGTTGTACTCGAGGGAGGGCATAGGACCTCTTACGCTGAAATTTGGAGGAAAAGTGATGGGTTGATCCGAAGTTGTGGCGCGGCCGATCACGAGCCGAAGGGTGATGCCATCATTTCGTTTAACTCCGACCGGCCATCAACAGATGTTCAAGGACCACGTCAATCCTGGACTTCTGAATGTGTAGGGGATTCATCCGGCAGATCAGGCGGACGAGATCCGTCACGAGCTGTAGGTACCTTCACGACTGGACAAACCCTGCACGATATATGAGCACTTGAACGAAATTGATAACCCTTCACGAAAAATTGACAACCCACACATAAACGTTTAACGAACAAGGAAAATTTTGATACGTAATTGAAATCTAGCTGCTGTTTTGCTCTAATCATAGAACACCAGGGCGCGAAGCTCAATAGACTCGCGGGGCGGGGTTCCTTCCGGCGTGGCTGGGTCTTTGAACGCGGTGTGGGGAGTATAGAGCGCGACACTCCCGTCCTGGAGGGAGTCAGAGCTGGGATAAATGAATCAGGTCGACGCCCGGAATACTATCGAGAGAGCCACCAACCATTTGATCAGAATCAGCTCGTCCGGCGCGAGTCCTGAGAAATAGGTCCATTTCTGGTTTATGTTGTATTTCACACCGAATAGTTCGCCTTCGTGGTCTGGGTAGACAAGTGCAATAGGTAGGATGTCGTTTACTGGGTCGACGGTCCTGAAGTCGCACAATGCAAGTGGCCAGTCGACCGCTGGGTAGGAAATCGGACGCCACAAGTTGATGATTTGAAAGCGACGCTTCAGAAGCTCGGGAACCTCCTCAACAGGGAGATGGCGGTGAACTCGGGCGACAGCGGACGCGTTTGTCTGGTCAATGTGGGTCTGTGACACGGGCTGACGTCTGCCCGGGGCGTCGTCATCTTCGCCTGGACGACGGCGTCGAATGGCTAGCGGATTTAAATCAACAGAGAGAGAAGGCGATACAAGTAAAAAATGAACTGTGGTCAAATAAAACGACTCGATTCGCCCCCGTCAAGCGCTTTATGAGCTGAATGCTTTCGGGATAATACTCCTTCTCGATTTCGGCATCACTCGTGAAGGAAGTATGCTTTGCAGGGTGCTTGTATATCTGGAACCCGGTTGTGTCCAGCGTCGCAGCGGACTCGTTCCCTCGAAGATTTTGGATCTGGACGTCGTGGACGTCGATGGTGAAGTTTCTCTCCTGCACTCCAGGTACCGGGGTTGCGTTCTGGTATGCCCGAGCTCCATCTTTGGGAGGAACAAAGAAATTGAGCGCGGCAGTAGTGCCGAGTGGAATGGCTGTGGACATGGTGACTGAAGAATAAGTACCCAGCCCGCCGCGGCCTTTATAGGGCCAAGATAACAGCATATGTCAGTGGTTCTTGCGTGCTTCTTCCAGCTTACCAAGGTCATTTTCACACCATAAAATGACTAATTTCGTCCCCTGCTGACAACGTCGGCGAGACTAGATTCAGCGCATGCGGCGGCATCGCTGCTGAATTTCGCCGACGTTACGTAGGCTGAAATTACTCATTTTCTAGCCTTTTGATGACTCAGTCAACTACGCCGTGCTAGAAAAGGGTTAGACTCGTAACACAGTCTGCCTACGATTGGCAAAAAAATGAGGCAAGCTCTTTGCCGTAGGCGGACTGGTACAACTCGGGCCAAACAATCCACGCGCGTGACGAGTTCAATTTTTTTGATGGGTTCCGTTCTGGCCGTCTAAATAGTGGAAAAAATGGGGCATGGATATAAAACTTAAGCTTCGGAGCAACTGTCTGTTCAGAATTTCCCTTGAGCCTCCCAAAAACTGTAGGAATTGCAAGTATGTTTACAACCGAAATGACTTCACCTCGCTTTAGCTAGGTCTCCTATCTCTTCAATTCTGCTTCCGAAACTCGCCAGAAACAAAGATGTGCAAATAACATAGGCAGCCAGCTGAGCTATATCGCTCGTTAGTCAGGAATAAATAAGAGCAAACAACATAGGGAATATTCCCCGTCAGCCAGGAACAAATAGATACAAAGTTGAATTGCAAAGTCTGTTCCTCTCTTGTGCAGACCACTATCTCAGAGACGACCCCATTGGTCGAAACTGCAGAACTCAAGGTTTGCTGCCGCTCAATGGCCGTGAGACAAAGTGAACGCTAAAACCTACGGAACTCGCCAGTACCAGCTGATGCTTGCACGCCGTTGATTTCCGAGTATGTAAGTGCATTCTTCCGCGACTCGGTCCTGGATTTTCATTAATAATAATAATAATCACAAGGCTCACAGTAAGGTGACTGACAATGGCCTCCCGTCGCGACAGAACAAACGATAGAAGATTATCCACAAGTACCTGGTGTGCGACTGGGTCTGGGTCTAGACTGTGGGACATGCCACATTACTACGCAAATCCCCGCGCTGACGAACGCGAGCAGGAATTAGATGGATGCAGGATGATCCACAACGCGAGGAGGTACTCCAAATTCCATTGCCCTCCTCCCCGCGGTCTATGTGCAGGCCTCTCCGCGAGCAACTCAGTATTTGTATCTGCATCTGCATCGGCGGTGTCCCTGGGGGCTGCATCAGGTTCTCCGGCCAGCACCTCAATCGAGCTAGTTGCATCCACATCGAGATTGTGAAGTCAGCGCTACAGGAAGTAGCTCTATCTTACTTCTACCTAGCTCAGATCTAGTTAGACTCCGTAGTTGCTTTCCTTAATCAATTCAACACATTGAATAAATAAAATAAAATCTCACAACACCTCGGGTTGTTGCCAGGTTGCCTAACGTGTCTGAGAGAGATCTTAGCATCTCGGAGTCGTGTGCTCTGTCGAACAACAACGGGAAAGCGAGGTTGCAGGCGGCGAGGCCGACACCTAGTTCAGGACTTAGTGATTCGAACATTATTTTGATGGCCGTGATCGGCGCCACCTAAAATTTCTAACTCCATGCGTGCCTGAATTGGAAATTCCGAGTTGTACCAGTCTGCCCATGGCAACTAGACCCATAACCAATCTGCCTATGATCTGTAACAATGTGGTGAGCATGTTGCCGTAGGCAAGTCATGCCGGTTGTAAACATTCATAAGGCCCTCCGGGCACCCCTGGTACCTCTTAAAGACTTGGCTACATACCCTAAGTGAAAGGCCTAGAGTGAGGTCTCAGAACTAACGGCATGATTGAGAAAAACATTAGTACTTTGAGCCGCCGGAAAAGGAAACGCTCTAGACCGCGTTCTCGGAACTTACCGCACGATCGAGAAAATACATTAGCGCTTTCTGAGGCGCTGGAGAAGGAAACGGTCTAGACCGCGTTCTCGGAACTTACCGCACGATCGAGACAAATACATCGGCGCTTTCTGGGGCGCCGGAAAAGGAAACGGTCTAGACCGCATTCTCGGAACTTACCGCACGATCGAGAAAAAAACATTAGCGCTTTCTGAGGAGGGAAGGGCCTAGACCGCGATCTCGGATCACAGGATCACAAATAACGTGACATCTGACTTTGGGAATTTTTGGACGTAGACCTGGTCCCTAAATCGGTACCAGGAACACTTGCAATTCCTACGGTTTGGGGAGTCTCAAGGGAGATTCTGAACAGACAGATGTTCCCAGATTTGAGTTTCATCCATCCTCCATTTTTTCCACTATTTTAGACAGCAGACCTGAAGACAGAACGGATGCCGTCAGAAGATTCAAACTCCTCTTACGATTGTTTGGCCCAAGTTGTACCAGTCTGCCTATGGCAAAGAGCTTGCCTCATTTTTTTGCCACACGTAGGCAGACTGGTAACGAGTCTATATGGCAACGTGCTCGCCACATCGTTGCAGATCGTAGGCAGATTGGTTACAAGTCTAGAAAAGGGTTGAGTGTGATGAATCGGGTGCGCGGTGAAGATATGTTGAAATGTCAGGTCTGGAGAAACGGGATTACGTGATTCAGCTGTGAAGAGTGGGTGTAGGTTATTTGAAGGCGCTAATGAAGAATTGAGTGATCGCAGGAACAATTCAAGTGGAACATACAATGTCTCAACTTGTCATTTCAGCGGCTGAATCATGCCAACCTCCTGACCTGGAGTTGACGGCGGGTTTCGGCGCTTGTTCCAGACGGCGTACGATGGAAAGGGATTGAGGGTAGAAGTCGCACAGCCAGGTTTGCGGGCGTTGGTGGAGGTTGAATAAGTGATTCTCTGGAATGAGGAATAAGAGTAAAGGAAGCTAGCCAAAAGGTGACGATGCTGGACGCTAGCGCAAAGTAGCAAGCGAAATCCAAGGGACTCTTAAAGTAATGAAGACAGGTGATCACGGGCCGGTTCTAACTCGCGCCGGCCATGGTGTACAGCGCGTCTCGGTCGCCTGACTCATTCACCAATGCACGCAATTTACCGTTCTTTATCTTCAACAGCACTTTCGGGCTGTCAAACTCGACCTAAGTTAGATGGTTAGGGACGTATAGCAACGGTAGATATATTCAACTCATGATGTGGCCAGCGTCCAACACCATCTAGAGAACGTCAGTCACCGTCGACGGGAGAGATGCAAGCGTGCTTACTATCTTATCGGCATCCATAATTGTCTGAAGACGGTGCGCCACGGTGATCAGAGAAACATCGCCCCGCAACTCCTGCCGAAGGGAGTTCTGGATAATTGAATCCGTTTTATAGTCTAGCGAGGGATCAATATTATAATCATAGAAGGGTCCGGCGGTGTCCATACCGATAGCGGATGCAGCTGTTTCATGAGTCAGGAATTAATTCCTACGCCACCAGAGATAGCACACTAACCTTCGTCCAATATTAATATCTTGCTTTTGCGTACAATCGCTGTAGGAACCGACTCATTAGCCTGACACGTGCGACACGCAAAATGGGGCTTTACCTCGCGAGCGCAAATATTTGTCTTTGTCCAACGGAGAGATTGCTGCCGCCCGTGGAAATGCTGCTGTCCAAGGTGATTCGGCCCTCGTCCATTTCACTTTGAAGAGAGAAGAGACCGGCGGCGCGCAGAGAATAGTTCAGCTCCGCGTCATCATACTGACCGAAGGGATCGAGGTTTGGTCGCAATGAACCACTGAGCAGCTCAGGCTGAGAAATAGCATCAGCGAAGGCCAGTTGGTTCGAGATTCATTGTGACTGACGACTTGAGGAATGATGGTAATGCTGGAGCGCAATGCATCCAGGTTCAACTCCGATGTCTCGACGCCGTCGTACATCACTGAACCTTCGGTGGGAATGCATCTCAGGAGGGAGAGCGTCAAAGAGCTCTGCGAATATATTAGCCACTGAAAGGTATCTCAACGATGAAGGAAGGGCTACCTTCCCGGAACCAGTGCGGCCAACTTGTGGATGATTCAAATAAATAAATGGGGCTAGATGGCAACGCTCACCAATGCCGACTCGTTCTCCAGACTTGATGTGGAACGAGATATCATGCAAGACCTCTGGACCATCTTGGGAATATCTGGCAGACAAATGGTCAACTCGAAGCTCTCCGCTCGCGGGCCAATACGCGGGGGGTTTTCCCCTTTCGGTGGCAGGCTTTTCGTGTTCAATGTTAATGTATCCTTGGATCCGTTCGAGACTAGATAATGTAAGTGCCGTTCGGTCAAAGGAGGTGGGGTATCACCTATTGCCTGTGTTTAGGACATCAGTAAATTATGAGCGTTAAATTGAATACTCCGTACCCTGTACTTCAAAATCGTTCAGCATTCTTACAACCGATAGAAGCATGCTCGTAAATGTGACAGCCATGTTAATTAAAAATCCAGAGTCGCCAGCGCTAGTGTGTTTGATGTAGACAAGATACGTGGCAAGTCCGGCCGAAAAAAGTGAACCCAAGAGATCAACGCGTATGGAAACCCATCTATGTGTACCGTTAGCTGGTATGCCAAATGCGAGGACGTGTACCAACCTGTTTAAGTTGTAGAAGCTGCGGGCGACTCTCGTATATCTATCGATCCTTGCCAGCGACTCGATGCTGAATTTGGTTTCTGCTCCGAAGGCGCGGGCCGAAACTGAAAGTGGTTTAGTTGGCAAGCAGCAGGAGATCGTCGAACGGATACCTATGCCGGCGATAGCCGCACCGAAGCTTTAACTATGGTCAGGAGACGGAAACCGTCATGCGTGGAACACATACTGGGCAAGAACTGGAGCACGGCTGTTCGACATCGGACGTTTCACTGGCAATTGGCCAGCAATGTATGTCTGGCCGATCCAAGCCCCAACAGCGCCAACAAAGATTCCGGGGAAGAAGAAAATCGGGGTGTAGATAACAACTGCACCGAATTTCACCTGAATATGTGCAGGTCAGTCTAGCGCGGCTAGATCCAGAATTGAAGATTCATACTATCATAGAGATGATGATGACTGCAAGAGCCCAACATAG
This sequence comes from Mycena vulgaris, assembly GCA_029204335.1. Classification (NCBI taxonomy): domain Eukaryota; kingdom Fungi; phylum Basidiomycota; class Agaricomycetes; order Agaricales; family Mycenaceae; genus Mycena; species Mycena vulgaris. The sequence continues at coordinate 247,387 of JARGYA010000073.1, read as the reverse complement.
GTTAGCGAGGGAGTCGTCAACGGCCCTCATGTCGTTGGTTACCCGGGCAATGATACGGGACGTTGGTGTTACGTCGAGCCATCTGTGCATATCTCAAGACTGTGGTGCGGGGAATCGAAGAAAACTGCAGACCTCAACGGAGCGCTGAGAATGGATGACATGAGATTCTTGTGTATCACCTTCGATGCTCGCAACTGTCCAAACACGAGGGCGACAAAGACCACCGCAAAGATGGCCGTTGACATGAAAACGATCCCAACTGTTTGCCGTTAGAAAAAACAAAGACAATGGTGGACAGTACGGACCGAAAATGGAGAGAAAACTATGAGATTTTCAGTCGTCGAATCTGAGTGTTCTTCGGAAGACTCACTAGATCACGTTCACCTCTTCAGCAGGCATGTAGTCGTATTGTTTTGCCCAGTAACCCAGCATCCATGTCCTCCCTGCGAAGAAAACTTGCTGGAAGAGCAGACCGCCAAAGAAAAATGCGAAGAACAAGAAAGGATATTTCCCGGCGATCGCCAACAGGTACATTTTTACTGCGGAAACGTCAGCAAATCTGCATCAGATAAGATAAAGGAATGGAGGCGGACCGGCAGCTGCGCTAACATGCCCCACTTCGATCTCTTCGGCCACAATGAGCTTGCCATCTGCGGGCTTTGCGTCTGCAGGCTTGGCGACTGGGGCCTCGGTATCGATTTCCTCCTGGGTCTTGTCCAGGATTTTTTGGTCCTCGCGGATCTGCGCTGCCAAGGGTCCACGTGTGACGATTTCTGAAATGGAGCTCTGGGTTTCAACTCGGCCATCGGATCCAAACGTGACTACGAAGTGGGCAATCGGGCGAGCGAGTGCAATGAAGGCTACCTGAACCAGTCGGCCCGACGACGAGATTGATCCGGCCGCGCTCAAACATGACTTCCCCATCAATTTTCAACTTGAACTCTGGCTGCGACTGCGTATTGTCCCCATCGATCTCCTTCGACCTTGAAAACGTCGCGTTGCGGAATACAATCCGCTCGTCTGCGGATGGATCGGCTGGGAAGGTGTCCGTGTCCGCTTTCTCGTCGAAGGCGTCCAGCAGTTCGGTCTGGACAAATCCAATCAAGGATCGGCACCTCCGTGCAGACGCGGTGCGTACCTTTTTTAGGAACTCGTTCATTCGATCCAAGGACACCTTTCCGCTCGCCACCTGATTCAACAACCCGGTGATCTGGGAAGCGAGCCGTAGTCAAGGTCGGTAAAGTAAACCTAAAAGCCGTAGTACCTGTTCTATGTTATCCCTAGAGCCGGTCAGCACAACCTACACAGGAAGTTCGAAGGAAAATTACCGAAGGAGATCGAATACCGTCATAGTGGAGAACACTTTGCTGGCATTGAGAGCTTTCCCCATAATCAAGGTCTTTGGGCGCGTGAGCTAAGCGGTAACGGCCGGCGCGCAAAAGCATCACTGACATATGTGCCATAAGTTACGGTCATTGTGACCACAGGGATTAAGAAGCTGCACATGACGTCGGATTTGCAGTGTTATCAAAGGTAGTGCACGCACTTGATAAGACTGCTAGCACGATCTATGAAGCGGCGCTTTCGGATCCAGGTCAACTCTGTATCTCGCTGTGGCCAGATCAGCGTCTATTGGATAGGCAAAGGTCTCAGGACGAGTACGTCACCTTGTCCTCGATCCTTTCTTTCATCTCGCAACATCCTATGCCCATGAACTTAAGTTACCGCTGGTGGAACTTAAGTTGTCGACAGAGCTTAAGTTCTCGACAGAACTTAAGTTGTGTAGGAACTGTAACTTAAGTTTAGATTTCAGATATACATGCATTGCGCGCTGTTTTCGGTATCAGATGAAATATAAGTCCTGCCAGAACTTGATAAGTTGTGCGGCAGAACTTAAGTTCTGCGCAGAACTGGTAAGTTCTCGCCAGAACTTAAGTTCTGGCGACCCCCGTGTATATATATTGACGGTGCGTGTATTTGACAGGAAATATGCTATACATTCAGTGCTACGCGTCGTGACCCGAACTTAAGTTCTGGCCAGAACTTATAAGATCTCTACGGTCTGGACCGCCCAGATCTTAAGATGAGCTAGTCAAGTTTCATGTGTCCGGGTCTAGAAATGGGATGTTGAGAAGGAGCGCCTTGTACGAAATCCTTACGTACGTTGATGAAAATGTAAAGCTGGGATTCAAGGGATCCTGCAAAGTAGAATAAGTATTACTTTGAGTCACGAGTGAGGACCACCTTACCGAGAATAGGCCCGAGGAAAATCAACACGATCCAGACCCATGGACGCACAACGGGACCAGGTCCAGGTTCATCGCGCGTCTCAATATACCTGTGCGAGCAATAGATCAGAAGTTGCGTGTAGATTACAAGTCAATACATACTGAAGCAATCGATTCATTGCAAGCGGACTGTTAAAAAGTCAACGCGAGTTCCTCGGTCAATCGGCAACTCGTACCTGGAAAAATTGACGAGGACTCTGAAGACCAGGAGACCTGCCAGGATGCTGAATTCGTGATATAAGATACGCATGAGCCCGAAGAAAATGTGGCGACGGCTTTTGCTTCCGGAGAAGCTGTCGAGATACTGGGAACGGTCATAGAGAACGAAGTCAATATTTGTAATGTCCTTACCTTGAAACTTCTGGATTTGAGGTGAGTGGAAGTATTGGTGTCGCACAAAGGATACAGGTCGTCTTCCTTGAGCTGCGACTCGCGGTACGCTAGGAAGATGATATGATCCAGGAAAAAATAGAAGGCAAATGCGAATATAGATGCGGTCTGGAAGGGGTCAGAATGGCTGAGACGCTATGAAGGGCGCTTTACCTGCTCGGGGTTAGGAACCGCCATGGGGTTCTGATTTTTGCCTGTCAATTCTAGATCTTGAAAAGAAGTAGAAAGACGCACGAGAGGATCGACAGGGATATATTGACGAGGTGTGAAGACAGGGATTACGACCGCACTGAAGAAAAGGAGGGCAATTTGGCCCACAGCTTCGGCCCTTGGTCGAGATCCTCCGGAACGCGAGTGAAGGTGGCGAACGGAAAGATATCCCTGTAGACGTACACGCAGAACGCGACGAACAGTACGCAGTTAACGTGTCTGATTAGGCGATGTCGGGTATTCCCGGGACTGATGGAGAGAACGGCCAGAATGGACGCATATAACTGGATCCCAAGGTCAAAAAATATGTGAAGCAGCAGCGGGCAGGGAACTTGCATATGGTGCACTCATCAAAATTCCCCGGACCAGGACTTCACGCCGCATCCCAGCGGCATCTTCCCGTTCGTCCACGATTGAAACGACGGAAAGAGCGACGAGGCCAAGACAGCCAAGCAGGCTGGCCACCCTGAAACGTAGGATGGACCCAGTGCCGATGCCTGGCGGCACGGCCTGCGGTGGTCTCGCTGATACAATACCGGCGTGTTGGAGTAAACGGTGGACAACCTCGAGTGAGAGGACAGCGTCGGAAGGAGGAGGATGACCGTGGAAATTCCAGCGCAATAGGCAGGGACGAGCAGTAGATCTGGTCCGATACCGAGCTCTCGAAGGCGCACGGAGTCCATGATAGCCTGAGGGACGGTTATGAAATCCATCGTCGAGGTCGTTGTCTGCGAGATGTTTTACGTTCAGCGCGTCGGGAAGGTTCTGCTAGTAGTACGTAATCGCAGTTACACGGTATGTACAAGCCGAACAGGATGATCATTTTTTGATCCACCTTTGGGTTTCAACGGCAAGTGCATGCCGCCCGAATATATTGACCGCTCTCGATATCGTGACCTTTGGAATGACTTCAATAGAATTGACAAAGATTGGACATGCTGGATTTGATCACAGTTCGTCGTGGACTTGGATCGTCTGTTCTTCCTGTTGACTGGAGTCCCTAGCCATTCGCCGCCCCCGGCCAGGCGAGATTAACCATGCCCCGGACAAACGTCAGGCCGCTCCACAGACCCACGTTGATCAGACGAATGCGTCCGCTGTTGCCCGTGTTCACCGCCACCTCCCTGCCGAGGAGGTTCCCGAGCTTCTGAAGCATCGCTTCCAAATCATCAACTTGTGGCGCCCGATATCCCACCCGGCGGACGACTGGCGTTGTGCGACTTCAGGACCGTCGACCCAGTAGACGACATCCTACCCGTTGCACTGATTCTTCCGGATCTCGAAGGGGAATTGGGCGGTGTGAAATACAACCCAAACCAGAAATGGATCTATTTCTCAGGAGTCGCGCCGGACGAGCTGATTCTGATCAAATGGTTGGTTGTTCTCTCAACAACATTCCGGGTGTTCAACTAATTCATTTATCCCAGCTCTGACTCCCTCCAGGATGGGAGTGTCGCGCTCTATACTCCCCACACCGCGTTCGAAGATCCGGCCACGCCGGAAGGAACCCCGCCCCGCGAGTCCATTGAGCTTCGCGCGCTGGTATTCTACGATTAGAACAAAGATATCCGGTCATTCCAAGTAGAGTATACTTGCGTACCGATTTTTCCCTACTTCGTTGAAAGAATATTGAGCACAGTATCCCCTACTGGCGGTGAACTATCTGTTTTTTGAAAATTTCCCTCCATGGAACACGTTGGCGGCAGCAGAGTGAATGAAAGCAAGACCAAGCAAGAAATCTTGTGGGCTCTCATTTTGAGTTGCAGAGAGAGATTTCGACTGCCATACATGTTCTAAATTGAATGAAGTTCAACCACGGGTTCAACGATGCACATGACTTCGGATTCCCCCGCCGGAAACTGCCGGCTGTCTGTCGACAACCTTCGGATGAATCCCTCGAGGGCAGATCGAAATCACGTGGACACGACTTCATTGGCTTCGTCGTTCGTATCTTTTTGGCAGTGAACTAAGATCCCAAGGGACATAAAATTCCCTGCCGAGCGCAATGCATATAAATTTGGGGTTTCCGCGGGGATTCCATGGAGTGGAGTCCCAGGGACTTGTCTGCGATAATCAAATAAGCAATTATGCACGGCCCTGAATCCGACACTTACGTGAAAGAATCGGTTACACATCCCATGGGCATCAAGCGCCACAAGAGAAATGCCCGGGTATGCGACAACACCGAGAGAAAGCGGGTAGGAGTACTTTTCACTCAGGATCGATATCGCTCGGGAGGGGAAGGCATCTAAAATTCCCCGCGGGATGGGTTGTCCGCCATCAGACGGCTCCAAAGCCAGTCCACAAGTTATGGAGTTATCGATGAACAACATCTGGTGACGAGAAGCCATCGGAGCTCGGTTCACATATGTAGGATCCTAGAATCCAAATACTTAGCGTGAGAATGGGAGACAAGTTGCACATACTGGGCAGATGAAAGCATCGATCTCTAGCACCGACTCCCAGTCAATCAAGGTTGATCTCGACGTAACATTCTTGGATTGGCTGGTCCCAGGGTCGAACCAGAATTCCGGGCGCCGCGTCGAATGTTTTGGTCCCAACAGCGTCGGTCTCAACGGCGTCGTTTGGAGAGGCGGGTGACGGTGACGGTGACAGCGAACATGAGCGTCCCGCCGTTCCAGCGGTCCTTGTGCTCAGTCGTGGAACCGAATCGCATCAATAAAGACGACAGCAGATTAGGGGAGTAGAATTTTATGGAGGCCCCGGCCCAGGCAGACCGGATCGCGCCGTTGTCAGAATAGGGTCGTTCACAGTTCCCTTTTTCCTCCCCTTTTTGTTCCCTTTTTGCTCCCTTTTTCCATCTACTCCCTTTTTCCCAATCCAATATAATCGACACCTATCGATGCCAAGCGACTTGAGGAACAAGATATTATCATGAGAGGTAGTCACGTCCCGTGTCTCATAGGGTTACAGGCTACACTAGTAATTTAAAGTTTCCATTCAGCGAAAAAGGAGCACAAAAAGGGACGGAAAAAGGGATCTGCGAGCCAGGGCGTTCACAGTTCACTTTGTCCAGCCCTTTTTCTTCCCTTTTTGGTGCCCTTTTTTCTGCCGTTTCGTCCCCAGTAGTGTAACCTGGGCACTTGATTTCTTCCCTTTTCAACCCTTTTTACATCTCTTAGTTGAAAAGGGAAAAAATTCCAGGCAAAATCCGAGCCGAACCAAAGATCCAGCAAAAAAGGGAGAAAAAAGGGGAGAAAAAAGGGAACTGTGAACGACCCTAATGTTCACATCGACTAGACAGAGCCAGTTTCGAGCCAAGGGACGGGATCGAGAGGAGAGAGGAGTTTGGGGGAGTTTGGGTCATTTACACCAAGGTGTGCAGGCAGTGGTGGGCTGCCGCGAAGTTCGAACTTTGTGAGCCTGAGTAGGACCCCCGTTTATACCTTTGGAGGTCGTATCCCTGGTTCGGACAAATTTTGCGAAAATTTCGGTCCAAAAAAACCCCAAAGTGACCGCTTTGTGAAAAAAACGATTTTGCACTCCTCAAAAAGCGTGGGAAAAATAAATTAGTTCGGACAAACGTCCTGGGGAGGGTGATTTTCTGGATACGACCTCCAAAGGTATAAACGGGGGTCCTGCCTGAGTGGTACGCCCGGACCGGATCTATCCGACATCTATCCGGCAGGTGCTGATCCGACATTTTCCGCTATTCGTTCACAAGTTAAATCAAACTGCTAGATGTACATGAGCAAAAATCGCACCAAGCGGGACTTCTGAGGGATGGATAATTCACATCTGCTTCCCGGTAAGGCAGATATGTTCAGGAAACATCCGGCTCCGACCATGTTGAACATTTAAGGCTAGAGTAGCTTCTAAATTTATTGTGTTGGTGAGGAACTGCAGCATAGAGAGAGGCTCAGATCGGAGAATGTAAGGCTCAGTGGTGGACCATTCCTGCTTTATATAAGGAGTCGTAGTGACCTTCGTCACTTCGTAACTTCGCTTAAAGGTGCGAAGGTTCGTGACTTTGATGGAAAGTTGGGAAAGTTCGTCACATTGGCGAGTTTCCAGGGAAGTTCGTGAGACACAAATCAAACGCATCAACCCGGCCATCATTTTTCTTCAACTCAAGTCTCTCCGTATTCTTTTCATATAGATACCTTGCTAACCCTAACCGCTAACCTCTAACCCGAACCATTAACCCTAACCACTAACCACTAACCGCTAACCCTAACCCAAACCCAAACCGCTAACCTCTAACCACTAACCCGCTAACCCGAACCTAACCGGCCACTCTCGGCAAGTTGATGGTACGCATCACTCCGTGATGTGCCGAGAAGCGCCGCTTGACAAGTAACTCACGAACTTTCACAGAAGCTCGTCAAAATCACGAACTTTCCCGGATTTCCATCAAAGTTACTAAGTTTCCCGAAACTAAGCGAAGTTACGAAGTGACGAAAATGGCGTGGACTCTTATAGAAGTGTTCCATGAATGGCAGCCAGCAACAGGAGCCTGTTCGAATCAGGCCCGAGCAATGGCATTGCATCTGTGGGACACGCTTTCTCCCGGTCGTCGGAAGCGTCTCCGGAGGATGCTGGAGTCTTGAGTTTTCCGGTAGATGCTCCAACAGGTACTTACATATCGATGTTCGCCGTGAGAGTGACGGCTTAACTGCATGCTCCTCAGCGTCCATCTCGAACTGAGAGGAGCTAATAGTTTTGGCTGCCATACGATATTGTTCAGCCTTGCACCAAGGTTCGACGAAGCACACGACCTCGGATTCCGCCGCCGCAAACTGCCGGCATGCCTCGTGTTACTTCACGGAGCGGGCAGTGCCGCCAGTTGATCAGTGATCCGTTGATTTGAACTACAACCAACCGTAAGAGACCGTAAGCACATTCTTCAACTTCCCGGGTCGGTTCCGGTGATGGCGTGACGTGACTGGGTGAGTAATGACCTTGGTGAGCGTAATAACCTTGGTGAGCTGAAAGTGCCGAATCTATGAGGTTTGGCGACGTGGTGACTTGTCACAGTGGAAGAAATTGCTCATATTCCGGTGTATTCGGACGATATTCCGGTGTTCGGAAACGACCTTGGTAAGCTGGAAGAAGCGCGCAAGAAACCAACATATGGCATAAGCTGGGACTTTAAATAGCCGCGGCGAGCTGGGCACTTATTCTTCAGCTACCATGTCCACAGCCATTCCACCCAGCACCACTGCCTCCCTCAACTTCTATGTCTCGCCCAAGGATGGGGTTCGGGCATACCAGAATATCACCTCGGTGACTGGAGTGCCGGACAAAAACTTTACCATGGAGGCTCACGACGTCGAGATCCAAAATCTTCGAGGGAATGAATCTGCTGCGACGCTGAACACGACCGGGTTCCAGATTTATAAACACCCTGCGAAGCACACCGCTTTCATGAGTGACGCCGCGATCGAAAAGGAGTATTATCCCGAGAGCATTGAGCTCATAAAGCGCTTGACGGGGGCGAGTCGGGTCGTTTTATTTGATCACAGTTCGTCGTGGACTCGTATCGTCTGTTCTTCCTGTTGACTGGAGTCCCTAGCCGTTCGACGCCGCCGCCCAGGCGTTGAAAGTGGCCCGGGCAAACGTCAGCCGGCTGCAATGACCCACGTTGACCAGACGAAAGCGTCCGCTGTTGCCCGAGTTCATCGCCACCTCCCTGCCGAGGAGGTTCCCGAGCTTCTGAAGCATCGCTTTCAAATCATCAACTTGTGGCGCCCGATTTCCCACCCGGCGGACGACTGGCCACTGGCGTTGTGCGACTTCAGGACCGTCGACCCAGTAAACGACATCCTACCCGTTGCACTGATCCTTCCGGATCTCGAAGGCGAGTTGGGTGGTGTGAAATACAACCCAAACCAGAAATGGACCTATTTCTCAGGAGTCGCGCCGGACGAGCTGATTCTGATCAAATGGTTGGTTGTTCTCTCAACAACATTCCGGGTGTTCAACTAATTCATTTATCCCAGCTCTGACTCCCTCCAGGATGGGAGTGTCGCGCTCTATACTCCCCACACCGCGTTCGAAGATCCGGCCACGCCGGAAGGAACCCCGCCCCGCGAGTCCATTGAGCTTCGCGCGCTGGTATTCTACGATTAGAACAAAGATGTCCGGTCATTCCAAGTAGAGTATACTTGCGTACCGATTTTCCCTACTTCGTTGAAAGAATATTGAGCACAGTATCCCCTACTGGCGGTGAACTATCTGTCTTTTGAAAATTTCCCTCCATGGAACACGTTGGCGGCAGCAGAGTGAATGAAAGCAAGACCAAGCAAGAAATCTTGTGCGCTCTCATTTTGAGTTGCAGAGGGCGATTTCCACCGCCATACATGTTTTGAATGGAATGAAGTTCAACCACAGGTTCAACATCCACTTGACTTCGGATTCCCCCGCCGGAAACTGCCGGCTGTTTGAAATTTCCGGCTCTGCTAACCGATCGCGAGAAGGCTCGCGCCGCATGTAGAGGGATGTCTCTTCAACCTGCACCGGTGCACCGATAAGTATCGAAGAAGACCTGTTACATCCAGGCCAAACTCGGAACGGTCGTCCTGGCTCGGAACCGGTGTTAGTCGACTTTACGTGCAAAGCCGAGTCCGATTTGCTTTCTTCGCACTTGTATTTCTGGCTTTCTGCGAACATTGGAGAGAGTTCAGGCAGGAGGAGCCTTTTCGAATCAGGCCCGAGCCATGCGGTCTCACGTTGAACTTTTCTCTATCTCTGTCATTGAAGCCTCGAACATAGATAGGGGGGGACGGAAGGCTCGGTGGTAGATGGTCCACAACTGTGTACCGTCTGTCGAAAATAGATGTTACATCCAGGAGAAGGCTGTTCAAATCAGGCCTGGGCCATTGAGTGGATTTCACTGCTTGAAATCCTGAAAGAAAAGTGTGATGTAAATTGAGATGGAGTTACGAAAAAGGACAGGCTCAGTGGTGGGTGGTCCATCCTTGCTTTCTGTGCGTTGTTCCAGTACAACGTTCAAGCAGGAGGAGTCTGTTCGAATCAGGCCTGAGCCATGCGGTGTCCTTTTTTCCTCCCCTCGAGAAATGTGTGCTGCGTAAATTTAGGCTGAGAACAGAGTAAGAAAGGCGTGATGGTGGATTAATATTGTCCACACCTGCCATGAATTGATAAAGCCTGACATTGGAAGCAGGAGAAGCCGGTTCGAATCAGATCTAAGCCATATGTAGAACGTGTCCTCTTTTTTTCTCCTATCGAGAGAAGCATGCTGCATAGATCCAGGTTAGGAAATGGGTAGGGAAAGCTCGGTGGCCCGGTGGCGGATGGTCCACACCCGCTTTAGGACCTCTGAAATTCCCTTTGGAGGATAGGTCCGGCGGCGGACAAAAAATTGGGATTTGGGGCCCAAAACCTAGGTTCAGGGCGGACAAAAATGTGCTCCCGAGAGCCCACAGCCTAGGTCCTGGGCGGACAAAAATCGCGGGTGAGCCGAGGTCTAGGATTTTTTTTGGGGGCCACGAAATGCTCAGATCTGCTGATTTTCCCTGAAACATAGCCTGACGGCCTGAATCTGTGCGAAAGAGCTCGAACTAAGGGCCGGCGAGAGGAAAAATCAGATTTGGACGTCACCGGAGCCAGAAATTACCCGTTTGGGCCGCTGATGGGATTAATGGCTAGGTCCCGGGCGGACAAAATCTGGCCAATCCGCGCCAAAATCCTGGCGGACAAGAATCGGCCGATTGGTCGGATTCGGGACCTATCCTCCAAAGGGAATTTCAGAGGTCCTCCCGCTTTCTGTATGACCGTATTATAACCTTGAAACATGTGATCAACGGGCGGAGCCTGTTCGAATCAGGCCCGAGCCACCGTGTCGAAGGTATCCTTTTTTCCTCCTATTGAGAAATGGTGCTGCGTAAATTTAAGCTAAGAGCAGGGAAAGGAAGGCTCGGTGGTGGATGGTCCACACCTGCTTTCCATAGGCGACGAGTGACATGAGATTAAGTCAGCAGAAGGAGTCTGTTCGAATCAGGCCCGAGCCATGGACAGACTCGTTCAAAAGTTTTTATCTCTTGACTCAAGAAAGGATAAATTCAGGTTAAGGGATGGGTACGTAAGGCTCGGTGGTGGGTGGTCCATACTTGCTTTCTGTGCTGTCTAGCGTGTGAACCTTTGAAGCAGGAGTCTGTTCGAATCTGGCCCGAGCCATCACAGTGTTGGCATTTTTCATATCTTTGATACAATGAGAAAGCTGTGGTAAATTGAAGGTAAGATGAAGGAACGGAAGGCTCGGGGGTGGATGGTCCACAGCCGCATATCATCCGTCGAAAATAGATGTTGCATGCAGGAGTCTGTTCGAATCAGGCCCGAGCCATGGGACAGGTTACCGGAGCTTTTATCTCTGGAGTCAAGGAAGTCCGGATGAATGCAGGCTAGTATAAGGGTAAGGAAGGCTCGGTGGTGGATGGTCCTTACTTGCTTTCTGTGGTACGTGTGAAGCTTTTGAAGCAGGAGGAGTCTGTTCGAATCAGGCCCAAGCCATAACAGTGTTGGAATTTTTTATTCGCGATACATGGGCAATGATAAAGCTGTTATAAATCCAGGTCAAGAAGAGAGTCGGGAAAGGCTATGGTCCACACCTGATTTCCATACGTAGCAAGAGGAGTCCGTTTGAATCAGGCCCGGGCCATGCACAGTCTTGACATTTTTTTATCTGCGACGCATGGACAATGAGAGAACTGTGGCCAGTGGTAAATTCGGGTTACGACGAAGGAGCGGAAGGCTCGGTGGTGAATGGTCCACACCTGTGTATCATGGAATAAAACGAGTGCTTGCATGCAGGAGACGCCTGTTCGATCCAGGCCCGAGCCATGCGTACATCCACCAAGGATTTTTGTGGAGTTAGTCAGACATCTTTAGGTAATCTAATTCAACCGGGGCTTGGAGGCTCTTTAGCGCGCTATTGGTCGAAGGTCGAAGATTTGCCGGCAAGAAGCCTAACCAAATGTGTATCTCGGGCTCAAAAGCTAGTTTCTCGAGGAGATACAAATGTTGTCACTAATTGGGATCTCCCTGGACCTAAATATCCTGTAAATCAGTAGAACTTCTCGCCTTACTTGTCCATAGGGATCCCCACCGTACAGTATACGGTTACGGCCGTAAATGTGGTCCAACCGGCCGTAACCGTCACCGTAAAGAGCTCTCAAAGGCTCTTACGGTTACGGTAGGTCAGTTTTACGGTCCGTCACCGTAATTACGGCCGTAAATCGGCAAACAAATTCGGCTAAGGTCTGGTGGCTCTTAATCGGACAGCTAAGACGGAAGGTTTAGATACAAGTTGCTTCAGCCATGTGTAGGTATGTTTTGGCCCATTGGGAGACACTGTGTGGCCAATTTTGAGGCCCAGGTCAGTTCAACCGATGACTCAACCGACCATCCATGCGGTGTCTGAGCCCCCTCTTGCTGAAAATTACCTGGTCTAATAGTCTCCACAGTCGCTACCACTTTACCATAGATTTTCCCACAGAGAGAGACGGACATTCTGTCCTCATCCTCCTTCAGAATCACAAAATTTGGGTGCTGCATTTACGGCCGTAAAGTTACCGTATACGGCCGTATTCTTACGGTTTTTTACGGGTTACGGCCGGTGAAGACCGTAACCGTAAAATGTCTCCCAGGGGGCCTTACGGGACGGATACGGTGACCGTCAGACCGTAACCGTACACCGTAATTACGGTTACGGTGGGGATCCCTACTTGTCCACCCAACACCGCACTTGTCAGCCGTGCCACACCGACAGCTGGGATTTTCTTGCGCAAACAGAGTCCGAGGACGCGAAATTCAAAATTTCCGTCAGCGTCGGGGTCGGTATGAGAGGATAATCAAATGATAATCGCGCGAGGTTGTGTGAAGTTGAACGTTGATTCTCGGTTGAACGGTGGCGGTGGCGCCAAGGATGCCGTACAACAGACCCAAATACAGCCCTGGACCCTCCCCCATGGCGCGCGTCAAGGCCCGGGCCGCGCGCGGTATTCGCGGGCGTGGGCAGCGTGCCGTGTCAGGTAGGGCTACAGCAAGCTTATGGAGCAAGAAGACGCGTCAAGAGGGAGTCGATCGGTGACAGGGAATCCAGAAATGGATAATTCATTATTATAATAGTTGGTGCTCGCCTGGGTTACTCGCTCACCAGCATGACTTTTGCCGTCCTGCGCGCTCTGCACGCCATCCTCGGCGATGCCCTCGCCGACATTGAGCGTGTCTACGCGCTGGAGGACACGACGACGACGACCCCGAGCTCGCTGTCTGCCACGACGACGAAGACCCACAGCAGAGCGCCCTCCCTCGCCTACGCCAGCCCCCCCGCCATCTCCCTCCTTTGCTTCCTCCCCGCCCCTCGACTTCCCCTCCCTCGACGCGCCCTGCGACCCCGTGTCCCCCAGCGAGCGGCTCACCGCGCACCCCGCCGTCATCGCCGCCATCAGCTGCATCGTCGCCGCCGCGGGCCAGATGGCCGCGACCGTCCAGGTCCCGTTCCTCTCCCTCTGCGACGCGAGCATGGGCTACCATCTCCCGAGCTGCCTTCGCCTCCTCGAGGCCGCACACGTCCCCGAGCTCCTGCGCGCTGGGCCCCTCCACGTCCGCGAGATCGCTGCCCGCACGGGCGTCGAGCAGGCGAAGCTCGGTATGTTTCTCTTTGTTTCCACTGCACTTTGGGTTAATGGCGTACGCGCAGCACACATCCTGCGCTTGCTCGCGACGCACCACCTCCTGCGCGAGGCCGCGCCGGACGACTTTGCCGTCAACCGCATCAGCTCCCTCATCGACACCGGAAAGCCCATCCACGAGCTCCTCGCCAAGTGGGTGTCTTTCGTTCTTTCCTGTTCTCTCTTCTCCTTCGTCGTTCTTCTCTCCTTTCTTCCTGCTCCCTTTTTTTCTTCCTACTCGCATCATCCTCCCATCATTTCCTACCATCCGCTTTTTTTCATTTCCCCAGTCCCCATCCCATCCGCCTCCCACCCACCTCCCAACGCCACATCCCCCATCCCATCACCCGCGCTGTGACACGCCCTCGCTCCCGCGGCACCCCCCCGCTTCCATTACGCACACCCTTCCCACCGTTTCTGCCTCCTGCCTCTTCGGGCGCCTTTCCTGCTTGTCTCTGCCTCCCTCGGCTTCTCCAAACTGCTTCTTCGACGCTTGGCATACTTCTTTCGCCACCTGCGATGCTTCTGCGAGCGCGCTCGCGACTTCCCTTGACGCGTTCGGGCTTCTCCCGACTCCCGATGCGCGTGCCTCGGCTCCCGCTTTACGCTTGTCTTTATTCGATTTCCTTTTTATTTATTTCTCCTGCTCTTTCGTGGCGCTTTCCTATTCCTCTTCCGATATCCTATTCCCTTCGCCCTAATTTATTCCCTTCCTCCTTACCGAACGAAACAACCTGATGCTGACGCCCCACAGTCCGGAACGCAAGTACGACGAGAAGAGCGGCGTCGCGGCATTTGTCGGGCTTTGGTGGGTCTCTCCTTTCTCCGTTGTCTATATTTCTCTTTTCTGCTTTCCTTTCGCGTTCCTGCATTCCCTGTTCTTCTTGCGTTCCGGCGTTGTTGCATGTCGGGCTTGCGGGGCGCGGGTGCAGGGGAGTGCACGCCCCCGGGGCCTGGGCGTCTTTTGGGGCGCATATATCCTGCTTTTGGGCAGAGATGCGTTTCGGGGGGTGTATACGTACTTTTGGGCGCATATATTTTACTTGTGAGGCGCATATACGTTGCTTTCGGCGCATATACCCTGCTTTGGCTCGCACACCGTTCCCCGCGGCAGTATATTCATTTTTGTCTGCCTTTGCGCGCGCGCGCGTCCTTGCTACGCTCTGCCGGCGCGGGGGCGGCCGTCTGGATGATGCTGGCGCTTGAGGCATACACCCGCCTTCCCTGCGTCACATTTTCTGCCCTCGTTCCTACTCCCGACCCTTGCTTACGCTCCTCTGCGCAACCGCGACGAGCTGTACAAGTCGAGCGCGTAGCTGACCGAGGCTGTGAGGCTCGCTAACTTCGGTTAACTGTACCTAAGATCAGTGGGTTTAATACTGGCGGTGAAAGCGTAGTGCATATGAGTGGTTCCGGACTCATCGACTAACTGATAAACGGATGTACTAACTGTTCTTCGAAATCGTTTTGAGCTCCTTGTATTACATTACCGGAGTCAACGTTTTATCCTCGAGGCCGTTTCAAATTTCCAAAGAGAATAATGGCGGACCACTTCCTGCGAGCCATCGCAGGCTGGTTGAATGCCCAACACGTGCTGCTCGGCTCTTTCATTTCGAGTGTCAGCAAAGTGCCAGTAGAATCGTGTTGGACAAAGTTCAAGGGACCATAAATTGCCATCGGACGGTTGGATGATCGCATAGGACGGCAGTTAATTGAGGGTATACACGTCCACGTAGCTTTATTAATCGGCTGGTTACGGGTCGCGAGAATACGCGCGGACGGAGTCGATGGAACCGTGGGATGGAGGTGCAGAACTCGGAGACCTTTAGGCGTTGAAAATCACCCAAGGCAGGATATTATCAAGTGCTTCGTTTTGAAATCCACCGGGTCTGGCCCGGGGGAGCGCTCTTGACTGACACTGCATAAGTTGGGAAACTGCCGACAGTAACGGTGCCTCGTATTACCTCACGGAGCGGGCGGTTCCGCTAGTTGATCGGTGATTGATTTGGATCACAAATTGACTCAACGAAGATTCAACCTTCGCACGTTCGGCAGGCCTGGCCTTCCTTTCGACTTAAATCGTAAACACGACCATTTCTCATGCACATACCAATGCTGACGCCAAATTCCCAAGCCGAAAAGGCTCAAATTTATGCGGTGGTAAAATGATAGATGTTTTTATTGTACAGCCTTCTTCACCTTTCGCAACTCGGTTCCGGCGATGGCGTGGCGTGACTGGGTGAGTAATTCCCTGAGTAAGCTGCAAGAAGCACGCTAAGATCCACCAAGATGGCGTTATCCAAGCCTCATAAAGTCTGCGGCGGGCTGGGTCCGTATTCTTCAGCTCCCATGTCCACAGTCACCACTGCCTCCCTCAATTTCTTTGTCCCTCCCAAGGATGGGTCTCGGGCATATTCTAACACCAGCGCGGTAACTGGAGTGCCGTACAAAAACTATACCATGGAGGCCCACGACGTCGAGATCCAAAATCTTCGAGGGAACGAGTCCGCTGCGACGCTGGACACGACCGGGTTCCAGATATATAAACACCCTGCAAAACACACCGCTTTCACGAGTGACGCCGAGATCGAGAAGGAGTATTATCCCGAGAGCATTGAGCTCATAAAGCGCTTGACGGGGGCGAGTCGGGTCGTTTTATTTGATCACAGTTCGTCGTGGACTTGTATCGACCGTTCCTCCTGTTGACTGGAGTCCCTAGCCGTTCGACGCCGCCGCCCAGGCGAGATTGACAATGCCCCGGACAAACGTCAGCCCGCTTCACAGACTCACATTGACCAGACGAACACGTCCGCTGTTGCCCGAGTTCATCGCCACCTGCCTGCCGAGGAGGTTCCCGAGCTTCTGAAGCATCGCTTTCAAATCATTAACTTGTGGCGCCCGATTTCCCACCCGGCGGACGACTGGCCACTGGCGTTGTGCGATTTCAGGACCGTCGACACAGTAAACGACATCCTACCCGTTGCACTTGTCTACCCGGATCATGAAGGCGAGGCGGCCGGTGTGAAATACAACCCAACTCAGAAATGGACGTATTTCTCAGGAGTCGCGCCCGACGAGCTCATTCTGATCAAGTGGTTGGTTTTTCTCTGGATAATATTTCAGACGCCGGGTTAATTGATTTATCCTAGTTTTGACTCGCTCCAGGACGGTAGTCTCGCACTCTATACTCCCCACACCGCGTTCAAAGACCCGGCCACGCCGGAAGGAGCTCCGCCCCGCGAGTCCATTGAGCTTCGCGCACTGGTATTCTATGATTAGAACAAAGATATCCTGTGACGACAAGTAGATTACACTTGCGTACCGATTTTTCCTCGTTCGTTGAAAGATTATTGGGCACAGTATCCCCCACTGGCGGTGAACTATCTGTCTTTTGAAAATTACCCTCCATGGAACACGTTGGCGGCAGCAGAGTGAATGAAAGCAAGACCAAGCAAGAAATCTTGTGCGCTCTCATTTTGAGTTGCAGAGGGACATTTCGACCGCCATACATGTTTTGAATTGAACGAAGTTCAACCACAGGTTCAACGATGCACCTGACTTCGGGATTCCCCGCCGGAAACTGCCGGCTGTTTGAAATTTCCGGCTCTGCTAACCGATCGCGAGAAGGCTCGCGCCGCATGTAGAGGGATGTCCCTTCAACCTGCACCGGTGCACCGATAAGTATCGAAGAAGACCTGTTACATCCAGAACTCGGAACGGTCGTCCCGGCTCGGAACGGGTATTAGTTGACTTTACGTGCAAAACTCCGAGATGCTTTCTTCGCGCTCGTGCTGCTTGCTTTCTGTGTGCGTCGGAGAGAGTTCAGGCAGGAGCAACCTGTTCGAATCAGGCCCGAGCCATGGGCCGACTCGAGAGCTTTCTTTTATCTCTGGCATCAAGAAAGTGTGGACAAACCCAGGTCAAGAACAGAGTAGGGAAAGGCTCAGTGGTGGATGGTCCACACCTGCTTTCCATGCAAAGCGATTGGACAATTAAGTCAGCAGGAGGAGCCGGTTCGAATCAGGCCTGAGCCATGATGTGTCATGCCAGTCCTTTTTCTCTCTGTTTCGTTGAAGCCTCGGAAAATAAAGCTGCATAAATCGGGGCACGGACAAAATCGGAAAGGCTCGGTGGTGGATGGCCACACCTGTCCACCATGAACTGGGAAAGCAGGAAGAGTCTGTTCAATTCAGGCCCGCGCCATAATGATGCCTGTGTCGGCCTTTTTTATCCGTGATACAATGAGAAAAGTTGTGGTAAAGTGAAGCTAAGATGAGGGAAGGGAAGGCTCGGTGGTGGATGGTCCCACACCTGCTTTCTGTAAGCTCTCGAAATGATCTACAGGAGGAACCTGTTCGAATCAGACCCGAGCCCTGCAGTATAGAATGTGTCCTTTTCCTCCTATCGAGAAATGTGTGCCGTGTAAATTTAGGCTGAGGAGAGGAAACGCAAGGCTCGGTGGTGGATGGTCCACACCCGCTTTCTGTATGACGGCATTATAACCTTGAAACATCTGATCAGCGGGAGGAGCCTGTTCAAATCAGACCCGAGCCATAACGATGTCGGTTTTTTAAAATCTGTTATACCCTGAGAAAGCTGTGGTGAATTGAAGGTAAGATGAGGGAACGGGAGGCTCGGTGGTGGATGGTCCATCCTTGTGTATCACTGCGTCGGAGGGAGGTGTTACATGCGGGAGAAGCCTTTAGTCTGTTCGAATGATGCCTAAGCCATAGTGGGAATGAAAAGAGTATTTTATTGTCTTGAATCATAGGAAGCCCGGCTAAATGCAGGTTTGGGCCGGAGGAAGGAAGGCCTCGGTGTTGGATAGTCCACACCTGCGTATCATGCGTCGAAAATAGATGTTGCATGCAGGAGGAGTCTGTTCGAATCAAGCTTTTATCTCTGGCATCAAGAAAGTGCGGACAAATTCAGTTCAAGGGACTGGTAAGGAAGGTTCGGTGGTGGATGGCCCATACTTGCTTTCTGTGGAGTCTTAGTATGTGCACCTTTGAAGCAGGAGGAGTCTGTTCGAATCAGGCCCGAGCCATCACAGTGTCGGCATTTTTTTATCTACGACACATGTACAATAGGAAAGCTGTGTATATTCAGCCTACGACGAAGGAAGGGAAGGCTCGGTGGTGGATGGTTCATACTTGCTTTCTGTGGTGTCTCGAGTGAAGTCTTGAAGCAGGAGGAGTCTGTTCGAATCAGGCCCGAGCTATAGCAACATCGGCATTTTTTATCTGCGACACATGTAAAATGAGAAGGTTGTGGTGAATTCAGGTTACGAGGGAGGAGCGGAGGGCTCGGTGGTGAATGGTCCACACCAGCGTATCATGAGGGGCAGCCGAGGAGGATGCATGCAGGGGATGCCTGTTCGATCCGGGCCCGAGCCATACGTCCTTGAAATCCAACAGGGTTTTTTTTTGAAGTAGTCAGATATGTTCAGGTCATGTAAATTGACCCACGTTGACCAGACGAACACGTCCGCTGTTGCCCAAGTTCACCGCCATCTCCCTGCTGAGGAGATTCCCGAGCTTCTGAAGCATCGCTTTCAAATCATTAACTTGTGGCGCCCGATTTCTCACCCGGCGGACTAGCCACTGGCATTGTGTGACTTCAGGACCGACGACCCATCCTACCCGTTGCACTTGTCTACCCGGATCACGAAGGCGAAGCGGCCGGTGTGAAATACAACCCAACTCAGAAATGGACCTATTTCTCAGGAGTCGCGCCCGGCGAGCTCATTCTGATTAAATGGTTGGTTTTTCTCTGGATAATATTCCAGACGTCGGGTTAATTGATTTAGCCTAGTTTTGACTCGCCCCACGACGGGAGTGTCGCACTCTGTACTCCCCACACCGCATTCAAAGACCCGGCCACGCCGGAAGGAGCCCCGCCCCGCGAGTCCATTGAGCTTCGCGCGCTGGTATTCTATGATTAGAGCAAAGATATCCTGTGACGACAAGTAGATTACACTTGCGTACCGACTTTTTCCTCGTTCGTTGAAAGATTATTGGGCACAGTATCCCCCACTGGCGGTGAACTATCTGTTTTTTGAAAATTGCCCTCCATGGAACACGTTGTCGAGAGTAGAGTGAATGAAACCAAGCTCAAGCAAGCCATTTTGTGCGCTCTCACTTTGAGTTGCAGAGGGAGTTCTGAATTGAACGAAGTTCAACCCAAGTTCAACCACAGGTTCAACGATGCACATGACTTCGGGATCACCCGCCGGGAACTGCCGGCTGTTTGAAATGTCCGGCTCTGCTAACCGGCCGCGACTCGGAGTCTCGGACTCGCGCCAGTTGTCTCCCAGGTATGTGGAGGGATGTCCTTTCAACCTGCACCGATAAGTATCGAAACGAAATTTGATATATCTAGAACAAACTCGGAACCAACTCGGAACGGGTGTTAGTCAGTGTTAGTTGGCTTTTACGTGCTCCGATTTGCTTTAGGCTTCGAGCCCGTGTTACTCACCTTCACGACGCATCACGCACGCCCTCTAATTCTTTGTCTTCTACTTTCATCATCGATATCTTTCCTGCTCCATGGCCGCCAGTTCTTCGTTTAACGATAGCCTTCCGTCCCACCCCTATCTACGCACATCATCTCTCTTCATCGGCCACCTACCGGGTCATGTCTCGGAAGAGAATATCAAACAAATATTCGATGACTCCCATCCTCAAGCAACCGTGAGTTTCAACCGCAGCAAGAATCGCCGCAAGCGGGGCGCGCTTCGGCCCCGAGTCGACTTTGCGGACCTTAACTCAGGCACAGCGGTTCTCGCGTCTTCTGAAAATAGTGCTGATGTACTTTTTACAGCTGAAAAGGCGCTTGCAATCTTGCATCTCCGGCCAATACCCAACAGCGAGCCCCCGGTCGTCCTCGAATTCACCACTTCAGCCAACCTCAAACCCCTCGAAGTGCCCGACCCCTCGGTATCGCCCAGATTGATTAAAATATTACCAGCCGGATGTACGGAGACGACCCTCTACGACTTTCTCAGGCGTTACGGACCACTGTACTCTGTGCGCATAGATCCCGTCGCCGGCGGCCTGGTGCAGTTCTGGGACGAGAACCAAGCCCGAGACGCCGAAATCTGCCTTCTTGTCGCGCAGCCCAAACTGGTGCTCAAAGCATACGACCCCTGCTCTCTGTTCTGTTGCGTAAGCTGGACAAGATATGCCAGAAGACAACCATCGTAAACTTTTCACAGAATATTAGTTTTGATCTCAATGCTGCCACGCTGCGGACTCATTTTGCCGAGGTAAGCAATCTCGTCGGTATTAAAATTCGGGGCTCATACACATTAGTTCGGTGCGATAACAAGGTCCCAAATTGTCCAATACGTCCTCCTGCTAGGCGTTAAATAACATAAATTCCTTCCAGCACCGAGATCTTCACCAATCCCCAAACTGGAAAAAGTCGCGGGTTCGGCTTCGTTACATTCTTGCTTGCATCTGAAGGTAAGCAGAACTCGGGTGCAGGAGACTGCAGTGGCTGATTTATGCATCTCATGTAGCCTCTACGGCCATGAAAGCGATGAATGGCGCCGAAATACAATGGAGAACACTCTCCGTGACGTACCGAGTGCTCAAACAACGGAGTGGAAGCCCTGAACCGCACCGGCGTGATATTCCCGAGGAGGCGAAGCCACCGACACTGCCGTCGGAACCCGCCCCACAGAAGGCTCCCGTCGAAACCCACCCCAAAACGAGCAACGGGACGGCCAGCGAGCCCGTCAAGCCCGATATCTCCCACGAGTTCAAAAGCCTGAAGGTCCTCTATGCCGAAGAGGTGAAAGAGCGGACAGCGGTGCAGGCCGAGAACGCGCGCTTGCGAGAAGAGTTGGAGAGCGTGCAACGCGCGTTGGAGATGGCGGAGAGTAGGCTGAAGATCCTGCAGCTCGAGTCGGACCGCCCGCTCTGGGAAAAGGCGAAGAAACAGCGCGAGGAGAACGAGAAGGCGGAGCGCGCAAAGGAAGAGGAGCGGCGTCGCGCAGCGGAGATCGAGGAGTCGCGCCGGAAGATGCGGGAGTTCCAAGAGCTGGAGAGGGAGCGCAAACGCGCTGCGGCGGAGGCCGAGCGGGCTGAGCGCCTGCGGCGCGAGGCGGAGGAGAAGGCGCGCCTAGAGAAGGAGGAGCGCGAGCGCAAGGCGCGCGAGAAGATGGAGCGCGAGCGCAAGGCGAAGGAGGCGCGCGAAAAACTCGAGCGCGAGAAGCGCTGGACGACCGCGACGAAAGCGGAGGAAGCGCGGTGCACAAAGCGGGACGAGCAACTGTGGGCCGCCGGTGCGTGGACGCCTGTCCGCGCGCTGGAGCGCCTGCGGCTCCAGATGGACGAGTTCGACAGGATAAAATTCTCCGAGGCGCAGCCGCTGACGTTCCGCGTCATCCCGTGGCCCGTCCTCACCGACCCGCTTGACTTGGACGTGGAGCAGATTGACTGGGACGCGGTCGAGGCGTTCTTTGCACGCGCCAAGGCGCAGATGGCCGCGAACGTCGCAGAGTACAATGGCCTTGTCGAACGGGTGCATCGAATGTTCCACCCGGATAAATGGAAGGCACGCGGCGTGCTCATCACGGTGATGGACGAGGAGTTGAAGGGTTCGTTGGAGACGGCGGGGAACGTTGTCGCGCAAGCCATGACACCGCTGTGGAGAAAGTCAAAGGGATATACTTGATTTACATAAACCAGTCGCGAATACACAATCATTGACGCCAGAGACGCTGTCTGTGGGCGCGCTCGCCGGAACATCTTGACGTGCACCGAGCCTGCTGGCGCTCGAGGTGTCCTCGGACCAATGTCTCGAACATCAATTTGTCTGACCACGTCAGCGAAAAGCTTAAACACCTTCGTGAACAATAATATTAACGTCCGACAGCCAGCGCTCACCTCGAATCATGCAAGGCGGGTCTCTTCGCTTCCCGCCCCACACGATAAGAATGATCTATAATGAACACTGCCAGATACAAATAACTCAAATACACAACCCCGAGCGCACATACACATCTATCAACTACACGAGAAAGACCATTGCAATTCATTTAGCACAAGAAAGAGAGAATATGCACACCCAGAGAAAAGGCAAAGGAAAGAGATGAGTCCGAAGTAAAAGTTTCTAAGGATCCGGAGAAGGCGAACGCGGGATCCCGCGCTCAATCCGTGCCGCCGCGGCCAGCACCGAGCGCGCGGAGAGCAGAGTCGGCGACGCGCGCGCAGACGCGATCTCATCGTCCGCGCTCTCGCTGTCCCCATCCGCGTCGTCCCGCCGGCGCCGGCGCCCAAAGTCCAGCGCGCCCCCGCTCACGCGCCCGTTCAGGAGGAGACTCCCCATGCCCATGCCCATCGCGCTGCCGCCCCCGGCGCGCGCCATCGCGGGGTGGATAATACTCCCCGAGCGCTTGCGCAGCTCCATCTGCGGGAGCTGCAGCTGCGTGTGCGATGCGCGGCGCGCGAGGGCCGGGATGCGCGAAGGCACGGGCGACGGCGGGCTCGGCTGCTGGTGATGGTACTGATGCTGATGCTGCTTCAGCACGGGCGACGACGGGACGTGGCGCAGGGTCTGCGCGGGCTGGTGCGGCGGGACGGGCGGCGGCGTCAGCGCTTGATGTCCGGGCTGCGAGAGGTGCGCGTACGACGAGCGGCGGCTGAGCGGGTGGCGGGGCGACATGGGCGAGGGTGGGGCCGGCGGCCGCGGGATCGGCGCCTGGGACTGGGACTGCGACCGGAAGAGCGGCGCCTGCGACATGCGGCGCGTGGTGGGCGAGGACTGCAACTGCGGAAGCGCCGGGCGCGGGGACGTGTGTGGAGGACGTGGGGAGGTGAGCGGGCGGTACAGCGACGGCGAGGGTGATGCGGGCGGAGGCACGACCGACAGCGGCGACGGCTTCTTCTTCCTCACCGGCGGTACCGTCAGCACCGCCGCCTGCCTCAACAGCGGGGCCGCTGGCGGCGCGCGCGAGCCCGAGGCAAATGGTCGCCGCCCCACGCCCACGCTTCCCCCGAACCGTGCACGCGCCTCGGCGACGGACGGCAGGTCGACGCGCGACCCGAACGTCGGCGTCCCGCACCGGCTGCTCGCGCGTTCGACCATCTCCATCTCCCTCTCCCCGCCGTCCCCGCGCGCGCCCGCGCCGACCTCGAAGAACGCGGAGCCGCTCCCCGCGCGCGCGCGGCGCTGCGGCGGGACGGGCACGACAGCGGGCACGGCGACGATGTGCCCGAAGAGCGAGCCCGGCGCCTTGGTGACGCGCACGACCTTCCACCCCGCTGACAGCGCGAGCGCGACCGTCTCGCGCAGCGTGCGCTCGCGCCCGTTGAATGTCGCTTGCATCTGGTCATCCACACTCGTCAGCCGTGCTTTCCGAAGAAACTGACGAGAACGCACAGTAAGGTCCATCCAATATGCGTTCGCGCTCGCCTTGCCGAGGTTCGCGAGCAGCGGCGCGGGCGCAAGCATCTTCTCCGCGCCCGCCACTGTGTCCTCCTCGCCCTCCCCTTCCGTCTCGCCACCAACGCCGAAATCATCCACACACGCGAGCGGGAGCACAAAGTCCGCGAGGACAAGTCGCGTGCGCGGCGTCGCCGCCTCGCGCAGGCGTAGCAGGATGCGCTGCGCGAACGCGTCGGGCCAGTCGTGCAGCACCACGCGCAGGAGGAAAACCGCTGCGTCTGTCACCGGCTGCGGCGCGAAGAAGTCGTGCACTGGGAGAGGGGCGTCAGCGCGCATTCGCCCGGGATACAGAGAGGAAACGCACCCTGAAACCGCACCGCGCCCGAGTCGAGGAGTTCAGGACACTTCGCGCGCCAGGCCTGTGTAGCCACATCAACTTCCGCTAGTCAACACGAGGACGGACAAACGCACCTTCTCCCCCATCTCGACGACCACCGGCCGGTCCTGGATCACGAACCGCAGCCCGCCACACCCTGTGCGTTTGTCAGTCGTGCGGAACGTATAACGGAGGGAAGGGGGAGGGAAAAGAGGGAAGGGAGGGGAGGCACAAAGTACGAAGCAGACAAAACCCACCCTCCGCATCCACCTCCGCATACGCGCTCGCCAGCAGCATGCTCGTCGAGCCGATCCCGCCGCCCACGTCTACCACCACGCTCCCCCGCGGCAGCGCCCCCCAGTCGAAGCCTACGTATCAGTGTGGTTAGCGCTCGTGTATGGAAACACGGTAGCAGAAGAGGACACGCACCATGCAACACCGCCCCCGGCGCCTCCCAGCTCCCCGTCCCCGCCATCGCCTTCCCAAAGCGCTCCAGCCGGAACCGGTTCGGGTTCTGGGTCCCCTCTCCCCCCGTCTTCCCGTCTGTCTTTGCCTTGCCCCCTGCCTCCTGCGCCTTGTCAACACGCTCCCCCGCCTTCGCCCCATGCACTCCCGCGCCCGCACCAGCCTCCCACCCCTCGCCCTCAAGCCACGCAAAGTACCCCACCCCCCCGCACCCGAAGGCGTAGTTGAACGGCGCGCGCGTGGGGTCGCTGCCCTGGCTTGCACTCGCGGTTGCGTTCGGCGTGCTCTGGCCCGCGTTCGCGTTCACCGTCGCGTTTGGCGCTGGGTTCGGACTCAGCGCTACGGTCGGCGTACTGAAGGACGGAGAGGAAGCGGATGCGTTCGCGATCGGCGCGTCCTCCGCCCCCGCATACAGCCGCGCGACGCCCGGGAACACCGCCTCGGTCAGGTACGCGCTCGACTTGTACAGCTCGTCGCAGCTGCGCGGGAAAGAGTGAGCAAGTGTCAGTAAGAACGCAGATAGAGTCGGGAGTGAGAACGAGGGTCGAAAATGAGAGTCCGCACGCCAAGCTAGACACCGAGGCAAGCGGAACAATGCACGAGCGAGAGCGCCGAAAGGAGGGTATATGCGCCCCAAAGCAGAATATATGCGCCCAGAAGTACGCATACACGCCCCAAATACACGCCCCAAAGCCCGTCTCTGCCCAAAAGCAGGATATATGCGCCCCAAAAGACGCCCAGACTCCGGGGGCGTGCGTGCACTCCCCTGCACCCGCGCGCGCAAAAGCCACGCCTCGGCAAGCATGCGCAAAGAAGGCAGAAGAGAGAAATAAAGACAACGGAGAAGGAGACCCACCAAAGCCCGACAAAGGCCGCGACGCCGCTCGTCTCGTCGTACTTGCGCTCCGGGCTGGGGGGTGCGTTAGCGGCGGTTCGTTTTCGTTCGTTAAGAAGGAAGGGAATAAATTGGAATAACGATATAGAAGTAGGAATAGGAAAACGCCACGAAAGAGCAAGAGCGCCCTCGAACGCAAGGAGAAATAAAAAATAAAAAGGAAATCGAATAAACACAAAGCGGGAGCCGAGGCACGCGCATCGGGAGTCGGGGAGAAGCCCGAACGCGTCAAGGTGGCGAAAGAAGTATGCCAAGCGTCGAAGAAGCGGTTTGGAGAAGCAGAGGGAGGCAGGGAAGACGCCCGAAGAGGCAGGAGGCAGGAACGGTGAGAAGGGTGCGCGTAATGGAAGCGGGGGGGTGCCGCGGGAGCGAGGGCGCGTCACGGTGGCGCAGATGATGGGGTGGGGGATGTGGCGTTGAGAGGTAGGTGGATGGCATAGGGTGGGGACTGGGGAAATGAAAAAAGGGTGGGTGGTAGGAAATGATGGAGGGAAGATGCGAGTTAGGAAGAAAAAACGGGAGCAGGAAGAAAAGGAGAGAAGAACGACGAAGGAGAAGAGAGAAAAGGAAAGAACGAAAGACACCCACTTTGCGAGGAGCTCGTGGATGGGCTTGCCGGTGTCGATGAGGGAGCTGATGCGGTTGACGGCAAAGACGTCCGGCGCGGCCTCGCGTAGGAGGTGGTGCGTCGCGAGCAGGCGCAGGATGTGTGCTGCACGTCCGTCTCCCATTAGCCACAGAAGTGCATTGAGAACAAAGAGCAACGCACCGAGCTTCGCCTGCTCTACCCCCGTGCGAGCAGCGATCTCGCGGACGTGGAGAGGCCCGGCGCGCAGGAGCTCGGGGACGTGTGCGGCCTCGAGGAGGCGGAGGCAGCTCGGGAGGTGGTAGCCCATGCTCGCGTCGCAGAGGGAGAGGAACGGGACCTGCACGGTCGCGGCCATCTGGCCCGCGGCGGCGACGATGCGGTTGATGGCGGCGACGACAGCGGGGTGAGCGGTGAGCTGCTCGCTGGGGGACGCGGGGGTCGCAGGGCGCGTCGAGGGAGGGGAAGTCGAGGGGCGGGGAGGAGGCGGAGGAGGGGGATGGCGGGGGGCTGGCGTAGGCGAGGGAGGGCGCTCTGCTATGGGTCTTCGTCGTCGTGCCAGACAGCGAGCTCGGGGTCGTCGTCGTCGTGTCCCCCAGCGCGTAGACACGCTCAATGTCGGCGAGGGCATCGCCGAGGATGGCGTGAAGAGTGCGCAGGACGGCAAAGGTCATGCTGGTGAGCGAGTAACCCAGGCGAGTACCAAGTTATTATAATAATGAATTATCCATTTCTGGATTCCCTGTCACCGATCGACTCCCTCTTGACGCGTCTTCTTGCTCCATAAGCTTGCTGTAGCCCTACCTGACACGGCACGCTGCCCGCGCCCGCGAATACCGCGTGCAGCCCGGGCCTCGACGCGCGCCATGGGGGAGGGTCCAGGGCTGTATTTGGGTCTGTTGTACGGCACCCTTAGCGCCACCGCCACCGTTCAACCGAGAGTTAACGTTCAACTTCACACAACCTCGCGCGATTATCGTTTGATTATCCTCTCATACCGACCCCGACGCTGACGGAAATTTTGAATTTCGCATCCTCGGACTCTGTTGTCCTTTTGCGCCCAAGAAAATCCCGGCTTTCGGGTGAGTCCACGCCATTTTCGTCACTTCGTAACTTCGCTTAGTTTCGGGAAACTTAGTAACTTTGATGGAAATACGGGAAAGTTCGTGATTTTGACGAGCTTCTGTGCAAGAGGTGGGCACCGGAAGATTCCGTGATATCGACCTCCTTTCGAACTCCGCCCGGGACGCGATCCGGTCACGTTTCAGGCTTGGGCGGTGGTCTGGCTCGACTTCCGTTTTGCTCCCTTAAGACTCACCAAATCGTAAAATATGATTGACAACCCCCCCCCCATTTCTGTACCTTCTGAATCGATTCATGTTCTCCTTACAATATTTTTGTGGGGGGAAACAAAGATATCTGATAATTGTCTCGGACCGGACACCGGTGTTTGTCCGTCGCAAACAACGCGTATCGACTATTCGCTTCCTTCTTCCACTCCCCAGCACGCGCTCTCCCTGCATTTCATTCGCTTTTCGGACGCTTTCAAGTTCCACAATCACTCCCTTCCGGTATCCTCGGTCCATATGGCATTCAGAAACGTCAATTTCGGTCCTGGTTTCTTCGATATGTCGGGCCCGACGCAGTCACTTTCTGGCGCGCCAGAAGGGCGCAACGAGCCACCGACAGTTTCTCCATCCTCAGTCAACATCCTTCATACCAATGCTAGTTCCTCATCTTCTGTAGCTTCAGCATCCTCTGGCCGGCCATCGCTTACTCCATTACATATCCCCCCCCCGTTCACATCCTCCATTCGACCGTTCGGAACGCCTGATAGTGGTTACAATTCATTGTTCTCATTTTCCTTTCCTTCCCCGTCTCTGTCGCGTTCCTCCGCAAGTTTCCCAGCTCAAAACTCTCCCATTTCAGCGCTCGAGCACCGCTACTACAGGGCTCCGTGATTCACCCGCGAGGATTTTCAAGAACTTCCTCCTTCCGATGCCGAAGAAGATGAGGAGGAAGATGAAGATGATAAGGAGCGCGAGACTGACCTGACCCGCCTGTATAAATTGTACAAGGCCGGACACATCGTCACCGAAGTTGGAGAAAATGGGTGCTGGAAATTCCATTGCAACCGTTGCAACCATCCCATTGCAACCTCCATCCCCGAGCGTATTCCTTTGGACTCGTCCGGACAATTCGGCAGCCTTGATTCTCATCAACGGGGCCGTAAATGCATGTATAGCTCAAAATTTGTCCGTGGCGCCTCAGCTCCGCCTACTCGCCAGAACGCACCTGAAACTCCGGCTCCAGAGCCTATGGATGTGGACGAGGATCAGTTCGACTTCCAGTAAGCTTTTCATTCACGTATTAAGCACACAAATATCAATTCTATGCAGACATGGGCGCTCGTCTTCTGCACCGCCCGAGGACATGTCCAATCGCCCCTCACCACCCAAGAACAATATGTATCTTCCACCCGTATCCCACCCTCCATTCCTCCTCCGATGACCGTTACATCCGATACTTCGACCTTCACCAACTCGGGTCCATGCCCCGGCGTAGCCGTCGACTGGAATATTGAAGCCGGTTCTGTCGGATGGACTTTCCCGTGGCATCGAGTTATTCAGAAGGGCGCAGGGGACGCACAAACTGAGTTTTTCCGGGTGGAGATTGATAGTAATGAAGTCACCCGCGCCTTCTCGAAGGAATGTATCGGAACGACCACGACCGACCTGCCATGCACCGAATGCACGAAAATTCCACGGCGCCTTCTTGAACTCGAAGATCTCGCAACCAACACACGGCCTCATACCAACTATCGTTATCTGAATTACCAGCAAATCACGCAGCTTCTTACTGACAAGGATTCGGAATTGCGCAGATGGCGCTTGATAGTCGGTTTGTATCTACCCATTGGACGTCACTAAAATCCTATTTTCGTGTTCTAGTGCGCAAATCTTGCACGGAAACTCGGCAACTGCATCAAAAGCTCACAGATTATCGGCGCCTTTCTCTTGCTGTTGCCGAGTCGAACTATCCCCGAATCACTCAGCTGCTCTCTGCTGGTCTACGCAATGGTGCCAGTCCAAGAAAACTAATTAATCTCCTTGGCGACGTTGTTGAAGGTGTGGTCAAATACACCCCTCGGGCCTCAACCGACTCTCGTACCATTGCTATTACGCTAATGTCCTATATTCTTGGTGGCCGTAAACTCTTGTATGCGCTCAGTCACGGAACCGGCCTCCCCTCCCTCCGCACTCTTCGACGCCACATGGCCTTCACGCGAATTATGCCGACCGTCGGCACAATCAATATTTCCGATATAATACACAATATCCAGGAGGTCGTTTTGAAACCTCGGGAGGCTGCAAGCCGCACGAAACTCCGCGGAGTCAGCCTTTTAATCGATGAAACGGCACTGGAGGAGCGTGCAGTTCATTTCCGGCACAACAATCGTGTCGGTTCGATGACGGTACACATCTTTTCGCGGCTTCCTCAGAAGTATTTCTGATTATTCCTCCAGGCAACACCGCTCTTCTCTCCTCAATCCCCACCCAGCAGCTCACTCATGAACACGGCGAACGGCTGAATCGCGTATGTGAACTATGCGGCGAGAAAGCTGAGAACCAGCGCGCGCACATGGGAATACATATCTTGCACAAACTCCGTGGCGTTCAAGACACTTTGCGCAAGCCGGTTAGTTGCCTGCGCTTTTCCCGCTTTTCCCCCTCTGCTGATCCACGAGAAACTGCGCCAGGTCGGAGACTCCCTGCCGTGCGGGTTTTGCGGTGATTCGGGACATGCTGCATGTACTATCCGCATGCAGGTCAAGACATCCGCGGTCACCGTTGAAAGCAACTGCCGTCTTTCAATGCCCTTCAAGTACGCTTATGCAGAGCGCGGTTCCAAGGCCACTCCATGTCGCAATGTTCCTATTGTGTGTGGTCTTTGCCCGAGCGTGCTTACGGCTGGGAAAGAGCCGCTTGCAACCGGGGCAGTGGCGGTACAACATGGAAGAGCATGTAGCGCAGGCACATCCCGAATACGCATCACCACGCAACCCGGATGGCGCTAAGCGGCTCCCGCACGCGGTTTGGACCAGCATGCAGATCAGCCACGGGGAGGAGGTCGCGCTCGGCATCCCGCTCGGCAAAGTTGCTGCGCCATTCACTCGTGTCGCGGGACCCGACGAGGGTGTAGATGATGGTGTTCAGCAGATAGGAGTGCGCAGAGTCCCCGTTCGGACGGTTGCACCCAGCGGCGCGGCGAACTTGAGCAAAAGACGGAAAGGTAATACCGGTAAGGCCGTAGTTGCCAGTGGATCAGGTTCACGGTAAATTATTCTTGTATGTACTTACAGAACTGTAGATGTATTATTATTGCTGTATTTCTATGTCATTTTGCCGTGCAGCGTTGAGTAAAAGCAGAGCGGACGAAGCGACCATTGAGAATTGGGTGCGGACATCGGTCCGCATCCGGTCGGTCCGATCGACCGGTCACGACGGGGGGGTGGGGGTGGGGGGTACAGCCACCGTCGAGACTTGGGAGCTTGATATCAGGGGTTTTCGGCACGCCCACCTCTTGCTTCTGTGAGTTACTTGTCAAGCAGTGCTCCTCGGCACATCACGGAGTGATGCGTGCCATCAAGTTGCCGAGAGTGGCCGGTTAGGTTCGGGTTAGCGGGTTAGTGGTTAGAGGTTAGCGGTTTGGGTTTGGGTTAGGGTTAGCGGTTAGTGGTTAGTGGTTAGGGTTAATGGTTTGGGTTAGAGGTTAGCGGTTAGGGTTAGCAAGGTATCTATATGAAAAGACTACGGAGAGACTCGAGTTGAAGAAAAATGATGGCCGGGTTGATGCATTTGATTTGTGTCTCACGAACTTCCCCGGAAACTCGCCAATGTGACGAACTTTCCCAACTTTCCATCAAAGTCACGAACCTTCGCACCTTTAAGCGAAGTTACGAAGTGACAAAGGTCACTACGACTCCTTTCGGGTGGCACGGCAGACAAGTACGGTGTTGAGCGGTCGAGTACGGCCAGAAGTTGTATTGATTTACAGGGTATTTAAGTCCAGGGAGATCCCAATTAGTAAAATGTCCTTCTATCCTCGAGGAGTTAGATTCCAAGCCCGGACTCGACCGCGGTACACATCTGGTTAGGCGCCTGCCGTCAACCTTTGATCTTCAGCTGCGGTGTTCACTCCGCAGCAGCATGCTACTATCCCGAAGAGCCTCTAAACCCCCGGGGCAATTCACATAACTTGGCCATGTCTGACTACTCTAAAATAAAACCCCTGGTGGAATTGGACTTGTGGCTCGGGCCTGAATCGAACAGGCGTCTCCTGCATGCATCCTCAGTATTATGACGCCCTGCAATGGTACGCAAGTGTGGACCATCCACCACCGAGCCTTCCGCTCCTTCGTCGGAACCCGAATTTACCACAGCTTTCTCATTGTCCATGTGTCGCAGATAAAAAATGTCACCATTGTGATGGCCGGGCCTGATTCGAACAGACTCCTCCTGCTTCAAAAGGTCCACACGTACCACAGTAAAGCAAGTATGGACCATCCACTACCGAGCCTTCCTTACCCTTATACTAGCCTGCATTTATCCGGAGTTCCTCGATTCCAGAGATAAAAGCTTCGGTAACCTGTCCCATGGCTCGAGCCTGATTCGAACAGACTCCTCCTGCATGCAATATCTATTTTCGACGCATGATACGCAGGCAAGAGGTGGGCGGAAGTTTTTTAAGAGACAGTTTTCACAGGGCACCCATTTCGGTGGTACTTACACCTCGATCTCGGGGTTGGGTGATTCAAGAAATACAAACAGAATACCAATAGATAGCCAGACCCTGCTAATCCCCTGGTCCAATTTAGCGCTGGGACGCTTCTTCGTGAGATATTGAGCTCCCATCATTCGGCCCTCCAAGAAAAGGAATTCCATCAAACACCTCTGGTCGCCTGGGTTCCCTGTCTTTTCGTCTAAAAATTCGGAAGGGAGGTATGAAAAGTGCGTTAAAGGAATGGTCTTTGTACTAGATTTCGCATCGGAGGTCGTGGAAGGGAGAGAAACGCGAAATACGGGCCATCGGGCCGGTGGCTGAAGTTAGGTCGGTTTCTCGTAGACTCGTGAACCAGTCGACGCTAGCCGTGATCTCACTCACAGTCCGGAGCTAAAGCTAAATCGGGAACATCTAAAGACAGCACATCGGGGAGATCAACCGCTAGCGGACTGGGCCCTCTCGGTACACTTTAAGCGGGGTTTCGTCCCGCCCGCCAATTCAGAGGTGTCGACTTAGTGCAAAATG
This sequence comes from Mycena vulgaris, assembly GCA_029204335.1. NCBI lineage: Eukaryota > Fungi > Basidiomycota > Agaricomycetes > Agaricales > Mycenaceae > Mycena > Mycena vulgaris. The sequence goes on along the minus strand of JARGYA010000073.1, from coordinate 214,818 downwards.
TTTGAAAAAATGAAAGATGCATAGAATCAGAAATTATTGCGACTGAACTCGATTTTTTTGCGCCCCAAAATTTCTTCAAAAAAAAATAATCAAGCTCATCCGCAACAGAATCAAAAACTATGCATCTTTCATTTTTTCAGAAAAATTGCACCAAGTCGACACCTCTGAAAAGGCGGGGAATCCGAAACCCCGCTTAAAGTGCACCAAGAGGGCCCAGCCGGTATCCAGGACCTCCGTCTGAGCGTTAGCGAGTGATGATTAACATTGTGTATGTTTTGCTGCACCTGGATACCGGATGGGGACGAGCCTAGGTTTCTCGGCATCTGCCGGTGCTCGCCTCTTGAGCCACAGCTTTCTCATTGTACATGTATCGCGGATAAAAAATGTCAACAGTGTTATGGCTCGGGCCTGATCCTAACAGACTCCTCCTGCTTCAAAGGTTCACACGCTGAGAGACCACACTGCACAGAAGGCAAGTATGGACCATCCACCACCGAGCATCCATTACCCTTATACTAGCCTGCATTCATCCGGAGTTGCTTGATTCCCGAGATAAAAGCTTCAATAACCTGCCACATATGGCTCGGGCCTGATTTGAACAGGCTCCTCCTGCATATAAGGTCTTGCATATTCTATATTCATGATACGCAGGTGTAGACCATCCACCACCGAGCCTTCCCTTCCTTGTGCTCAGCCTAGATTTACACAGCATACATTTCTCAATAAGAAAAAAAGGATACCTTCAACGCCTCATGGCACGGGCCTGATTCGAACAGACTCCTCCTGCTGACTCAATCTGATGTCTTTTACTACGTATGGAAATCAGGTATGGACCATCCACCACCGAGCCTTCCCTTCCCTGTTGTCAGCCTAAATTTACACAGCACACATTTCTCGATAAGAAAAAAAGGATACCTTCAACACCTCATGGCACGGGCCTGATTCGAACAGACTGCTCCTGCTGACTCATTCTGATGTCTTTTACTACGTATGGAAATCAGGTGTGGACCATCCGCCACCGAGCCTTCCCTTCCCTCACCCTACCTTCAACTTGCCACAACTTTTCTCATTGTATCACGGATAAAAAAACCTGACACAGTTATGGCTCGGGTCTGATTTGAACAGGCTCCTCCCACTGATCACATGTTTCAAGGTTATCATACCATCATACAGAAAGCGGGTGTGGACCATCCACCACCGAGCTTTCCCTGCCCAGTTCTTAGCATGAATTTATGCACCCTGCCTGTTTCGATAGGAGAAAAAGAGGACACATTCTATGAAATAAAACAAGCCCATCTTAAGTTCAGGGCGGTTCCATCCCTTTCCGAACTTAAGTTTGCGCAGAGCTTAAGTTATTTTGCACAAAACTTAATTTCTGCCAACGTACCTGCCACCGGGTATAGCACACATTTAAATCGTGTCCCCCGCGCTGATAGGGTGTGCATCCGTGCACCCCTGAAATTACTGCTTTTGCATGTTTCCAGCCTTATGGCGGGGAGGCGTAAGACACACAGGGTGCTAGTTACATTCCCGGAACTGAGCACTAAAAAGCCGTTAGCAGTGCTGCAAACTAGTGATAAACCAAGGAGACCGAGGATGCCATTGCGGCTTTCATACAAAGCTAGAGATTGCGATTCGGACTCAACCCCACTGGCTAGCCATAGGACTCATCCGGCAAGCTGTACTTTTGTGCAGTAAGCTCGATGTCAATATGGGCACGAGGCAACCAAGGGACATTGGAAGGATAACAAGAAAGCTATTTGATTTGGAACCTACAAAGTACTACGTGTGCCACCAGAATAATAATATTCGGCTTGCGAGTTGAACTCAAAAGATGTGCCCGTCAATGGAATAACGGTGGAGGGGAGAAATGAACCAGTCATGTCACATGACAATGTTCAAGTCTGCGCCAATCTGAAGTTACGCCAAATGAAGTCACGCCACAACTGTAAAAAGATATAATGTGCGAGCACGCCACTTGAACTTGGCGCAGAGGCTACGCCACCTGTAATAGACCGGCCCTAAAGCAATCACATGACTTCATCCAAAAGCAGTTGGTGGTCACTGAACTTGGGTGCCAAGAGATAATAAAAGGCTCAGTCAGCCCATCAACTAATCAGACTGCGGAGGACTGCGGACGCTCCTAATCGAGTCTACGCGAGGAGATTGTAAGCAGAGGTGGCTTAAACAGAACTTGCGGGTGATTGGCGGCCACACCATCAAATAATACCCGGGCAGACACCTCTAAGTCTGCCCAACTACCAGGATATATCTCGCTTCAGATCAGTTCATCATTTTGTAAAGACCGCTTATCATTCTCTTAGTTAGTTGGGATCAATCCCTCTCATATTATAAAAGCCGCATGTAAATTAGTAGTTAGACAGTGAATAACTCCCCCCTTAATGGCACCTAGCTCTTAGCAGCTTATAAGGCCTCTGGTCCTTATCCCGTTTGACACACACACTCCCTTGGCGTAAGCCTGAGTTGTCCCTCCGTCTTCGGCCCCCGCCACTTTGTTCAGTTGCAGAGCTATTCGTAGCCGCGCTGTTCATACACCAAAGTCCATTCCTATCGGGGTTGCTGTGTGGCGGAAACCAACTATCGGCGTACGGAACGTCCTTGAGTTGCTCTGCGCCATCGGCATCCATCTTGTTCAGTTGCAGAGCTATTCGTAGCCGCGCTGTTCATTGACAATCATGGTTGATTCAAAACACTGAGGTCGGGACTACGACCTCCCATAAAAACCGTTACTGTTTGGGTCTCTGTGTGGCGGAAACCAGCTGGTGGCGTACGGAACATCATTGAGTTGCTCTGCGCCATCGGAACCCACGCCATTCGGCTTGCGCCACTACTCTGTAGTCGCGCCAGGCACAAAGGAATTATCTTGAGCTCCAGGAAAAACCTTACCATTTGGCGGAACCATCTCCTGGCGTACGGAACGTCTTGAGTTGCCCCTCCGCCACTCGTAAAATCAGTCAGCTACCCAGCGGCGCTGTCGTTCGCCAAAATCCCAATTTAATTGCGGTTTTGTGCACCACTAGTAGAATATCTACATCTGTCGCCGAAAGGCTGTTAAACCTGTTGAATGCCCTTCTGAGGACCTTTTCAAAGCAAACCAGTGTCACACTATTGAAATTGACGGTCGATACGCCTGGCCTACCCCCTCGAACACAAATACGATAAAACAGGAGTTGGTTGTTGTTAGTTGTTGGAGTTTGGTGTTGGGTTGAGTTAAGACTGAGGTCTTACTCAGTTATCATTAGATTTCACGGCTGCACGCCACTGCACCGTTTCAGCGCTGTACTCAAACTTGAGTTGTACGCACCCGTCAAGTTTCATCTACAACTCAAGTCCCATCCACAACTGAAGTCTTCGCAACTTGAGTTCTATTTACACTTAAGTGCCGCCAACTTCTACTTAAGTTCTACACCTGCATCTCGATCACACACACAGTGACCTCGGCCACGAATCAAACCGCAAACACAATACAGCTCAGGTGCCGCCTCCGCACCCGTTGTCGCCTCAAAGGCAATTCCTGCAGACTGCGCGCATGCGACGGCATTTGGCGTAGAATCCGACTCAGGCACATCGATTCGCATGCTGCAGTTCCCGTCAATTGCCCCTGCCGCCTCCGAGGCAAATAACGCATGCGCAACACCAGCGTCTAATCAGGCATCGGCGCACTCGGCACCATTTGCGCGCAGTCGCATGAGAGACCCACTTGACGGCGGGGTGGGGTGCAGGGGGCTGGAGGAAGGGAGTTGGGGACAGACACGTGGGGATAGGAAGGGAAGAGAAGGGTGTGGCGGAGACACAATCAGCGAAATGGGACGCACCGGATGTAGTAGGATGTGGAGCGTGCGTGCTCCACGTTGAGCGCAGTGTGCGAGACACGTTCAGAGGTCGCAGTGATCACACCGAATAAACGGGACGATACAAGGTACGCACCGAATAAATGATTATGAACCATTTCACCATCTACTAGGTGGCATGACATTGATCTTAACTTGCCAGCTCGTCGAAGGCTGGCGCTGAAGCCCAATGAATCCTAATCAATTAGAGACAATGTACCAAGAACTCACTGGGTCTTGGTTGGTTGGTGGTCGGGGCGGCACATTCTGTGGGTGGGGAGTGGATGGGTGGTGGACAGAAGAGAAGTTAGAATGAGTAATGCGTGACGTTACTGAATCACAATGGTGGCCGAGATCGCCAAACACTCCACAACACATCACTTCGACTTGGCTCTAACTTCGATGAGCTCTTCGCTGTTCTCCTCGACAATTCACCCTCGCATATCCCACAATTCCTTCAGATCACTTTGTGCAAGCTCAAGTTCAGTTGTGCTGACCTTTGACTGACCTCTGATGTCAATGACTTTCCGCCGTCAGGTGGCATTCTGGTATGCCACACTGTTTGTGTTTATAAAATTAGGAACTGACTATGCGACCCAATAGGTCCACAGTATTGTTTATCCTTGCCACAAGTATGTTTCTGTGTTGTGCACTCTCAATATTAATATCACTAGTTATTCCAGGTATTCACGCCACATTCCGGAACTCAAGTTCACGGTAGAACTGAAGACGGAGCAGAAGTTGGGAAACTCCAGTTTGGCCAAAAACTTAAGTACTTCATTATTTAAAGATATTATGTTTATATGAACTCATCTCAATTTCCTGACTGAGGGTCGAACTTAAGTCATGCGCGAACTTGAGTTCACGGCGCAAACTAAGATTGAGGTTTCAGCGCGGTGATATGTACAACATAGGTAGGCTACAGTAGAATAACTCAAGACTACAGTAGAAGAACTTAAGATGTAGTAAAGCTTAAGTCCGAAAAGGGATGGAACCGCCTAGAACTTAAGATTGGCTAATTAAGTATTTGACATTCTACACGGCATGGCTCGGGCCTGATTTGAACAGACTCCTCCTGCTGACTCAATTGTCTGGCTTTTTATGGAATGCTGGCAGGTGTGAACCGTCCACCACCGAGCCTTTCCCTACTCTGTTCTTGACCTGGATTTATTCACACTCTCTTGATGCCAGAGATAAAAGAAAGCTCTCGAGTCGGCCCATGGCTCAGGCCTGATTCGAACAGACTTCTCCTGCTTGCAATCTCCATGCTAGCTCAGAGTAGGCAGGTGTGGACCATCCACCACCAAGCCTTCTCTACCGGTTTCTTAACCTGAATTTATGTAGGATTTATTTATCCGGGTCTTCTTGATTCCACAGATAAAAGCTTCATGATGTTTTACACCACGTGGCACAGGCCTGATTCGAACAGACTCCTCCTGCTAACTCAATTGGATTCGTCGCATCAATGTATGGAAAGCAGGTGTGGACCGTCGACCTCCGAGCCTTTCCCTACTCTGTTCTTGACCTGGATTTGTGCAGCTTTATTTCTCGAGGCTTCAACGAAACAGAGAGAAAAGGACTGGGATGACAACACAACACATGGCTCAGGGCTGATTCGAATAGGCTCTTCCTACCTGAACTCTCTCTAATGCCCACAGAAAGCACATTGAAAGGACGCCGGCGATGCGTCCTCACTGATTCAGACAGAAAGACAAGAACAATGATCTAGATTGTCGTAGTGTAAGTGAAAGACAAGATAGGAATACATGAAAAGAAATAGTAACCTAGATTGTCGTAGTGTAAGTGAAAGACAAGATAAAGAAGAACATGTGATATGAAAGGTTTAAATACTGGGATCATCCATCAAAGATGGTTAGTAATAATTGGACCGGGTTTCATCAACTGTTGTAAGTGCCAGACTTACACTCTCCCCCACTTCAAAAAATTTGAATCAGTTACAATTCTTCTTCCTCTTCCTCCCACACATCAAGTGCAGTTGTATCCTGCATCTCTCGGCCAGGGACCCACTCATCGAATTCTGCGCCATATCCTTCCCAGCGCACCAAGTATTGCTTGCCACGCCCACGTCTCCGCTCATCCACTATCTTCTCAACTGTCCATTCAACTGCACCATCAGGTGTAATGACTGGACCTGGACGGGCTGGTTCACGAGTTGGGAACAGTATAGGGTCATTAGGGATGTGGCGTTTCAATAGATGAGCATGGAATCCTGGGAACAGTTGAGGGTTGTTGGGAAGTTTCAAGGTGTATTCAGAGCGCTCTGGAAAGGCCTTGACCACTTCATATGGACCATCATCTCGAGGCATGAATTTGGCTACTCGTTTAGCACCGGCCCGCTTGTAATCACGACGTCGATTCGTGGTTGAGAGCATAACTCGGTCACCAATTTGGTATACATCTTCAGCTGTCCGATGCATATTTGCATGATAGGCCTGTCTGACTTTAGCAGCTGACAAGCTGTCCTGAGCTGTTTGTACATCCAACTCAAGCTGTTCAATGAGTGACCGAGCATCCAACTCCTCTACAGTCTCTCCACCAATGGCAGGTGTAAGGGCTGGAATAATCCGAGGTGAATGACCAGATTTCAACTGGAATGGTGAAAATCCAGTGGATGCATTGAGTGAATTCATTATGGCAAAGCGAACTCGTGGTAGTGAGGCACGCCATCCCTTCTGATTTCGGTCTACATGGTAGCGGATAGCCTGGACAACTGTTTTATTGGTGCGTTCACTGCCTCCATCTGTTTCTGGATGGTAAGATGTAGACATCTTTAGCTTTACTCCAGTAAGCTTGTGCAAGGCTTCCCAGAGTTTGGATGTGAATGCCTTGTCCCGGTCAGAGATTAGGTTTTTCATTAACCCATTCTCACAGTACCACTCGTTGAATAAGACCAGTGCAGTCTGTTCTGCAGTATCATCAGAGTGTACAGCGGCAATCTGTACATCTGCACCCATAAGGTCGGTCATAGTCAGGATCATGTCAAAACCTTCATCAGTAGGTAAGGGCCCAATGAAGTCCAATGCAACATTTTCAAATCGGCCATCTGGGACTGGAAGTGGATGTAAAGGCCCAACAGGTTTCTTTGTTCGACTTTTGTTTCGCTGGCAGTCAACACATGAGGGAATATATGCATCCTCAAGATCACGCCTCATGTTGGGCCAATAGAATGAATTTCTCAGGGCAGCATAACTCTTTGTGAACCCAAAATGTCCAAGAGAGTCATGGGCCAGATGATAGAGAAGTTCCCGTACTGCAGGATCCTTAGGAATGACTAGCCGGTCACCAATATATACTAGGTTCTGGCCAGGGCTTCTGTGAACACCTGAGATGCTTCCAGCTGTGATACCAGCCTCAAGCTGCTTAGTGAATTCATCTGTATCATACGCGGCAGAGATCCGACGTAGAAATTCTTCATCAGCAGATATATTGAGAGTACCTGCAGCAGCAGGAATTCGATCTCTCTGAGGTAGGTGTGTCTGTGAGAGCAGTACAGCTGCAACCAGAGGTGTCATTTCTGAACTTTCATCCTCGAGGTTGGGCAGACGAGACAGAGCATCTGCAACACAGTTATCTTCCCCTTTGACATAGTGGATTTCATAGTCAAAGTCAGCCATATACATGGACCAGCGGGACTGTCGGCGAGACATATCCTTCTGAGCCTGGAAGTATTCCAAGGTACGATGATCTGTCATAACCTTGAAATGGACATTGAGTAATGAGCTCCTCCATTTCTTCAGTGCCTTCACTATAGCAAGGAGTTCCTTCTCATGGACAGGATAATTTTTTTCCGCTGCATTCAACCGATATGAGTCGAAGGCAACTGGACGAGCAGTTTCCCAAGTCTCTCCAAAACTCAGGACAGCACCAGTGCGGCGATCACTAGCATCTGTGGTGACATAGATTGTCTTCGTAGAGTCCTCATAGTCAATAACAGTGAGACAGTCACGACTAATCACAATGTTTTTTATGGCCTGGAATGATTGCTGGTGTGCATCAGTCCAGATAGGAAAGGATTTCTCTGCCTCTTTGGTAGTTAAGGGTGTGAGATGAGATGTATGTTCTGCCAGCTTGGGTAGGAAAGTCGCAATATATCGAACTAATCCAAGGAATCCTCTGACATCGGTAGCAGATCTCGGCTGAGGCCATTGCACAATTCGTTCCACCTTTCTAGGATCTGCGAAGATTCCCTGGGCAGAGATAACATGCCCTAAGAAAGTGATTTCTGTTGCAAAGAGTTGGGACTTGCGAGGATTACAATAGAGCTTGGCTTTGCGAAGTGCTTCAATAACAAGCTCAATATTTTGTGTATGCTCCTCGATGGAATCAGACCAGATGATAATATCATCAACATAAACATGGCAGATCTTCCCAATCAAGTGACGCAAGGCTTCTGTGACACGCCTCTGATGAGTTGAAGGAGCATTGCAACCTCCTTGCGGCATTACTAGCCACTCATATAGTCCCCATGGAGTTCGGACTGCTGTAAGGTGGACATCATCTGGATGGACCCGAGTCTGGAAAAAACTGTTGGTCATATCCATCTTGCCAAAGATTTTCCCTCGACCACAATCTGCTAGAATATCATCGATTCGTGGGAGGGGAAAGGTGTCTCTGATTGTATTCTTGTTCAGTTCTCTGTAGTCATTGACCCAACGAGGATCAATTGAGGGATCTGGAAGTCCACCTGTATATTTTGGGACTACAAATGCAGGTGAAGAATACTCTGAAGAGGATGGACGCATTCGACCAGCAGCAATGTGTTCATCAAGCATTCGTTTCCATGAGTCCAGATTTTTCCGCGCAGGTTGGTATGTTTTTCCCTTCACGGTGATTGAAGGGTTTTTCAGCCGGATACGGTGTAATATGTCACCAGGGAGATCGGCAGTATTATCTGGTAAACAGATAGGGAATACATCGGCATGCTTTGTTTTCAAACGAATATCCTCATCCTTGAGGAGTTTTTGCAAGTCAAGGTCATCAATGCGATTTTTGACCTGTAACATAACACTGATAGGCAGAAGGGCACTAGATCCAAGTGGAACAGGTTCAGATAACACAGGCTTCCGCTTTGGCTTCTTTGGAGTTGGTGCTGGTACAGTCCATTCAGGTGCCCATTGACGAGGTGGATGAGTTGGGTTATTGAGCAGATCAAAGCCAGTGCGCTTATCAACTGCAGTACGGCATGCAGAGTCAATCGTAATATGTTCCCCAGATAAAAATGGCATTCCCAATATCAATGGTATACATAGACCAACATTAACCTTAGCTCTGACAACCCCAGAAGTCCAATTCCCATCTGCTGATGACACCTTCAACTTCACAAATTCCCTGCAGCTCAATGGTGATTCCGATAGTGATGACAGATTATCCTCTTCAGTGGGAAGAGGAAATCGTCGAAAACCGAGCTGGTTGACAAGCTGGTCACTAATAACTATGGAGGGGCAACCAATATCCAGCAATGAGCGAACAGGAACAGGAAATTCAGAGACAGAAGGGCCAGACAGGGTGATATTGGCATAGAGATGTGGGACAGTCAGAGGGGGCAGAACATACCCATCACGGTCAGAATCAGATTCTTCATAATCCGCAGCAAGAATATTCTTGGAGGCACGAACAGCAGCAGTTGGTTCACGCTTGATGCGAAGGGTTTTCCCACGAGCAGTAGCTTGGGCTATAGCATCTGCCTGTGTGAGGGTACGGTAGGTAGCCGCATCTGGGAAGTCACCGTCGCAATTAAGCGTACGGTGCCCAATGTAAAATTTGCGGCAACGGCGACAGCCATCATGAAGGTCAAGGAGAACCTTCTCTGCATCGGTCAGAGGGGGACACTTTAGAATGGTGTCCTTTGGAGGAGGTGCAGTAAGCCTTGATGCCAGAGATGGCTTCGGTGAGGAAAGGCGATCTGCTGAGGAGGGTTTCCCCTTTGGAGATGATTTTGCAGGCTGAGCATCGATAAGCTCCTGCATGCGTCCAGTTTCAAATTTGAGACGATCATCACGTCCCTTGACCTCAGAGATCCAAGCATTGAGTTCTGTGGAGAGAACTGGCTCTGTATCAAGATCTGCCTGAAGAGTTTCTGTAAGGCCAGCATCAAGGATGTTCTTCAACTCTGGGTCGGCAATAGCAAAGACTGGGGCAGCCTGTGAGAGAATAGCATTGACATTCTGGATGTCGTATGCCCAGTCTGCGAATTTCTGGCCTATTGCCATCTTTGCACCCAGCACCTTGCGGCGCATCTTTCCTTCCCATCCCTTCTCCAAGACCAGAGATCCAAGCTCCATGATATAGGCATCCAGCTTCAGAGCATCTATGCGGGTCTGGCTAGCCATGTACCACTTCTCCAAGATAGGCTCGCACATCTCATCTGCTACAAAGCTAACCAAGTCATCGGCAGTACGCTCCTTGCAGTTCTTGAGATATTTCTGACAAGCACGGCGCCACAGATAGAGAATCTCGGGAGTAATAGCACCTGCTTCCAGAATAGGGCAACGATCAGGCTTAAGATGAGTGATGGTTGCCAGCACAGGTTTGTTGAGAGGAGGTGTCATGATGGAGCTGTCAATGTTGTTGTCAAAGTCGCTGTCACTGTCGTTGTCAAAGTCGATGTCGTTGTCGTTGTCACTGTCAGAAGTCGAATTTGACAGTGATGGAAGTGACAAGGATCGCTGGGGGTCTGGGGTGGGCGCTGTGGTGACAGAAGGGTGATTTTGAGCCCACTGCCTGGTGCGAAGGGGAGTGGGAGTGGATGGAGTGCGGCGAGACAGTGTGGAGGCTGCCAAAGGTTGTAGTGTGTTGAGACAGTGAGGAGGCTGTCCAAGGCACCGGTGGGTATGTGTTCGTTGTCAAAAAAAAAGTGAAAGGACGCCGGCGATGCGTCCTCACTGATTCAGACAGAAAGACAAGAACAATGATCTAGATTGTCGTAGTGTAAGTGAAAGACAAGATAGGAATACATGAAAAGAAATAGTAACCTAGATTGTCGTAGTGTAAGTGAAAGACAAGATAAAGAAGAACATGTGATATGAAAGGTTTAAATACTGGGATCATCCATCAAAGATGGTTAGTAATAATTGGACCGGGTTTCATCAACTGTTGTAAGTGCCAGACTTACACTGTAACTAACAATGTTCAATAAACTCGTGTCCGCCGCCGTCTTCGCCGCCCTGCTCCTGGCACAAGGGGCCATATCCACACCCCAGGTCTCGAGCGGTAGCAACAAACCATGCACCACCACGGCCGACTGTCCTAAAGGGGAGATCTGCTGCATTCCCCCCACTTTCCCTGACGCTCAGCACCTCTGCGCGACGATTTGTCCGTTGTAGAACAAGATAGTGGTGGATTAAAGGAGGGTGCATCGAAGCATGAGAGATGGTCGACTAGGTTAGGTGGGGTCCAAACGAAGCTTCGTTGCAACCCACCTACATGCCCCCTTTTTTTTGATTCGATCTCTCTGAAATTTGGATCACCTACCTTACCCCTGCACGCCCCGAAAAATGCCAAATGCGAGCCGCCACATTGCATTTTGAAAAAAAAAAAAAAAAAAAAAAAATTAAAGAAAGTCCGAGGCGCGTCCTAGACCACTACACCAAAAGGTAGATAGATAATCAGTTGTACTGATTACCCCGCGCACCTATATAAGGACATTGGAATTGTCGTAAGCCAGCATGCTTACACACATCAGACTTTTGACAAATAACTTGTGAGCTTGTACAAGGCCAAACAAGGCCACAAGCCCCACCAAACGGCACGCAAGCTGACAAGGTCACAAACCATGTTGACGATTGTTGGCAGATAGCCGAAGCAGTGAGTCTATGCCCGAGTAGCCTCGAACATTCCGGGAAGTTCCGGGAAGTTCCGTAACATTCTTTCGAGTTCTCTCACAGATTATTGTAGTGCTTTCTAGATACATTGTAAACAGTATATAAGCCCAATGAATCTTCAGCGTAGAGCATCTGTTTGCTCTAACACCAGCCTTCTTACCCAACAGCCCGATTGCAAACCTTTTATCTCTTACCACCTAATTTAATCTCATCATCTTCCCACGTTGATTCTCAACAACGATCTCACAAGGTGGCCGGTTCGATTCTGTCTAGTGGCATAAAGTGGGCGCAAATTACTATATCTCAGCCAGCCAGCCTCTCTGGGTGTGGCACAGTGTGTGAGAAACTTCTGAAGGTCAAATTTTCAGCATGTTCACCTGTCTTGTTTTGACCCTTCCGAGAGGTGTTTTCTCCCGCTTTGACCTTGCGAGTTTGTCGGCAATCTCCGGCAAGCTCACGAGGCCAAACAAGCCACAAGTTATTTGTCAAAAGGCTGATGCAAGCAACACGAGCGCGAAGAAAGCAGATCGGAGCTTTGCACGTAAAGTCAACTAACTCCCGTTCGGGGTTTGGCCTGGATGTAACAGGTCTTCTTCGATACTTATTGTGCACCGGTGCAGGTTAAAGGGACATCCCTCTACATGCGGCGCGAGCCTTCTCGCGACCGGTTAGCAGAGCCGGAAATTTCAAACAGCCGGCAGTTTCCGGCGGGGGAATCCGAAGTCATGTGCATGTTGAACCTGTGGTCGAACTTTGTTCAATTCAGAACATGTATGGCGGTCGAGAACTTCCTCTGCAACTCAAAATGAGAGCCCACAAGATTTCTTGCTTTCATTCACTCTGCTGCCGCCAACGTGTTCCATGGAGGGTAATTTTCAAAAGACAGATAGTGCATCGCCAGTAGGGGATACTGTGCCCAATAATCTTTCAACGAACGAGGAAAAAATCGGTACACAAGTGTAATCTACTTGTCGTCACAGGATATCTTTGTTCTAATCGTAGAATACCAGTGCGCGAAGCTCAATGGACTCGCGGGGCGGAGCTCCTTCCGGCGTGGCCGGGTCTTTGAACACGGTGTGGGGAGTATAGAGTGCGAGACTACCGTCCTGGAGCGAGTCAAAACTAGGATAAATCAATTAACCTGGCATCTGAAATATTAGTATATGATTATTCGATTTGGTTAGAGTGGTGTCACTATGCAATCACTATGTAAATCGGAGGGCGCGTGGCCGTGCCTTGTGCCACCGGCGCCGGCAAGATCACACATTTCTGCCGGCGGCAGATTCCGAGGTTCGGCGCTTCGGCACGATGGGTGGTCTCCTCCTAGCAGCCACATACACATGGCGCCCCGCGCATGGCATCGAAGTCCACAATCCAGACTTAAATCGCGTGCCGGGGTTGTCCCTTCCATCAAAGACGTCAGGGTTAGAGCGTGCTCCTCGAGCGGCTAGCCGTCGTGGCCGCGACCGGTGACCGTTGATGCAGTGCGTCGAGCGTGAACAGCACCAAAGGAAGAGTGGAAGAATACTACATAAGAGGAGAGAGCAAGGCAGAGTGTGCCGAAAATCTTGATCAGATGGTTCCGGTGATGTGCCATCACTGACGCCGGGAGCGCATCAAAGCTGATGGCGTCGAGCGGGGGTTGTTTAGCAAAGGGCTTAGGCGGCGCGGATCGGCGGCCCGAGGACAGGGATTTACTTAAGAGAAGTATAGGTACATGTCTTCAAGAAGAGGAAGCTGACTCGGATCAGTCCGAATAATCATAAAGCACTCTTCCCTCCACCGTTACTGTCGGCAGTTTCCCAACTTATGCAGTATTAGTCAAGAGTGCTCCCCCGGGCAAGACCCAGTGGATTTCAAAACAAAGCACCTGATAATATCCTGCCTTGGGTGATTTTCAACGCCTAAAGGTCTCCGAGTTCTGCACCTCCATCCCACGGTTCCATCGACTCCGCCTGCGCGTATTCTCGCGACCTGTAACCGGCTGATTAATAAAGCTACGTGGACATGTATCCCCTCAATTAACTGCGGTTCTACGCAATCATCCAACCTTCCGATGGCAATTTATGGTCCCTTAGACTTTGTCCAACACGGGCATTCTACTGACACTCGAAATGAAAGAGCCCGAACAGCACGTGTTCGGCATTCAACCAGCCTGCGATGGCTTGCAGGAAGCGATCCGCCATTATTCTCTTTGGAAATTTGAAACGGCCACGAGGATGAAACGCTGACTCTGGTAATACAAGGAGCTCAAAACGATTTCGAAGAACAATTAGTTTATCAGTTAGTCGACGACTCACATGCACTACTAGTGCGCTTTCACCGCCAGTATTAAACCCACTGATCTTAGGTACAGTTAACCGAAGTTAGCGAGACTCAGACTTGTCGGATTCGCGGACGATAGCTTATCTTGAGTCGCGGAGCTATTGTGAGTCTGGATGTGATCATTGGCCAGATCCAGCATGTCTAACCTTTGTCAATTCTATTGAAATCATTCTAAAGATCATGATGTCCAGAGCGGTCAATATATTCGGACGGCATGCACTTGCCGTTGAACAAGGTAGGCAGGCGGAACGATGCGCGAGCGAGAGCGCCCAAAGGAGGGTATATGCGCCCAAAAGCAGGATATATGCGCCCCAGAAGACGCCCAGACCCCGGGGCGTACGTGCACTGCCTCGGCAAGCATGCGCAAAAAGCAGAAGAGAGAAATAAAGACAACGGAGAAGGAGACCCACCAAAGCCCGACAAAGGCCGCGACGCCGCTCGTCTCGTCGTACTTGCGCTCCGGGCTGTGGGGGGCGTCAGCGGCGGTTCGTTTTCGTTCGTTAAGGAGGAAGGGAATAAATTGGAATAATGATATAGGAGTAGGAATAGGAAAGCGCCACGAAAGAGCAAGAGCGCCCTCGAACGCAAGGAGAAATGAAAAATAAAAAGGAAATCGAATAAACACAAAGCGGGAGCTGAGGCGCGCGCATCGGGAATCGGGGAGAAGCCGAACACGTCAAGGGAAGTCGCGAGCGCGCTCGCAGAAGCATCGCAGGTGGCGAAAGAAGTATGCCAAGCGTCAAAGAAGCGGTGGGAGGCAAGGAAGACGCCCGAAGAGGCAGGAGGCAGGAACGGTGAGAAGGGTGCGTGAGGAGAGGGTGCATTAGTCTAACTCGGAAGGAAGCGCCCGCAACTGATGGACAGCTTCAGTCAGACATCTTCTGGCGGGCATCGGCTCATCAAACGATGTGCTACAGGACCTCGGGCACCGCCAACGTGCTGGTTCCTTCGTCCCATTCACTGTCATCCTCAACGGCGAGCTCGTCGTCGCGACCAAGTCGCGACTCGCGCTGATGCCGGAATCAGGGCCGTGATCCGACGTCTCTCGCGCCTCTTTTAAATGCGCCTTGGAAGGAAGGAAGGAAGGAAGTACTATTTTAACCGCAGCGGTCCCATTGAGGAACATAGCGGGCCCCGGTGCTACACACACGACGTCAAATGTACGCTACGGACACCAACCCATTTTACCGCTGTGACCGGAGCATGTCCGTCTCACGGATTCCACGGGGAGATGTGATTTCGGAGTTTTCAGGTGCCAATAAAATTGTTACGCAGGCGGTAAGTACAATGTCGCTGCTACGTATCGCAGATGTGCATCGTACAGCACCATTACATCAGCCAAAAAAATTGCTAGAGGTATCACAACTTTACGCATCGACAAGAGCCATTTCAAGAACTCGTAAGCGCCGTCTGGGGACCATTTGCCCTCAAATCCGCCAACTGTGTCCAAGATTGCTTGTAGAAACGCCTCGCAGAGGGGCTGCAGCTCGGCGTGGGCTGTGCAGACGAGAATTGGGACTTCCTTTTGACCATCTCACGGTCGTTCGCTCCCATCTGCCTTTCGCTAGTTCCTATTTCAATGACAATGTTCATCCGCTGTTCGGCGCTCCAGCTCTCCGTAGCGTTATCGTGGACCCCGCGCCCAATAAGCCTCGCTCTCTCCGACACCAATTCGACATCGCTGAATGGCAGTGAACAACTAGTGTTTTCTTTAAATAATTATAATTGAGCGGGTATCCGAGGTCCTTTAGCGCCGTTCCCAACTGGGAGCCGAACAAGCCGCGGATGTGATCCGCCGGCGGGTTCCCTGTCCATCGGCTGCTTCTCCTTCCAGCCGAGTTAGACTAATGCACTATCGACTCAAGGGTGCGCGAATGGAAGCGGGGGGGTGCCGCGGGAGCGAGGGCGCGTCACGGTGGCGCAGGTGATGGGATGGGGGATGTGGCGTTGGGAGGTAGGTGGATGGCATAGGGTGGGGACTGGGGAAATGAAAAAAGGGTGGGTGGTAGGAAATGATGGAGGGAAGATGCGAGTAGGAAGAAAAAACGGGAGCAGGAAGAAAATGAGAGAAGAACGACGAAGGAGAAGAGAGAAAAGGAAAGAACGAAAGACACCCACTTTGCGAGGACCTCGTGGATGGGCTTGCCGGTGTCGATGAGGGAGCTGATGTGGTTGACGGCAAAGACGTCCGGCGCGGCCTCGCGCAGGAGGTGGTGCGTCGCGAGCAGGCGCAGGATGTGTGCTGCGCGTACGCCATTAACCCAAGGTGCAGTGAAAACAAAGAGAAATATACCGAGCTTCGCCTGCTCGACGCCCATGCGGGCAGCGATCTCGCGGACGTGGAGGGGCCCGGCGCGTAGGAGCTCGGGGACGTGGGCGGCCTCGAGGAGGCGGAGGCAGCTCGGGAGGTGGTAGCCCATGCTCGTGTCGCAGAGGGAGAGGAACGGGACCTGCACGGTCGCGGTCATCTGGCCGACAGCGGCGACGATGCAGTTGATGGCGGCGACGACGGTGGGGTGCGCGGTGAGCTGCTCACTGGGGGACGCGGGGTCGCAGGGCGCATCGAGGGAGGGGAAGTCGAGGGGCGGGGAGGAGGCGGAAGAGGGAGAGAGCGGGGGGCTGGCGTAGGCGTACGAGGAAGACAGCGAGGGCGCCTTCCTGTGGTTCGTCGTCGTCGTGCCAGACAGCGAGCTCGGGGTCGTCGTCGTCGTGTCCTCCAGCGCGTAGACACGCTCAATGTCGGCGAGGGCATCGCCGAGGATGGCATGCAGAGCGCGCAGGACGACAAAGGTCATGCTGGTGAGCGAGCAACCCAGGCGAGTACCAAGTTATTATAATAATGAATTATCCATTTCTGGATTCCCTGTCACCGATCGACTCCCTCTTGACGCGTCTTCTTGCTCCATAAGCTTGCTGTAGCCCTACCTGACACGGCACGCTGCCCGCGCCCGCGAATACCGCGTGCAGCCCGGGCCTCGACACGCGCCATGGGGGAGGGTCCAGGGCTGTATTTGGGTCTGTTGTACGGCACCCTTAGCGCCACCGCCACCGTTCAACCGAGAATTAACGTTCAACTTCACACAACCTCGCGCGATTATCGTTTGATTATCCTCTCATACCGACCCCGACGCTGACGGAAATTTTGAATTTCGTATCCTCGGACTCTGTTGTCCTTTTGCGCCCAAGAAAATCCCGGCTTTCGGGTAGTGCTGCCGCGGCTCGGCTACGGCTGGCTCGGCTCGGCTTTTGATGGCTCCGAAGCCATCAGGTCCTAAGCCGAGCCGAGCCGTTTTAAAACGGCTGGCTTCGGCGGCTTCGGCTGAGCCGCGGCTTGAGGCTTATTTTCCGTAAACACTTTTCTTTCCCTGCCTATGCAACATTGACGGTCTACAAAGTACATAGACGTACTGGAGTATGGAATAAGAGTATGTAAGACACAAGAATGAATGATCCAAGGAGGAATAGCCCAGGCTGCCTCGTGTTTTGGTCACGACCTGGTCACACCGCGTCTGATTTTCACCCCCCGGGGTGAAAATCGGACGCGGTCGTGTGACTTTTCTCAGCGCCACAGCACCTTGGCTGCAATTATCTCGTGTTCAACTCGCTACCTCGAAAAACGGATATTAGTACATGCGAGTGGACAATTACATACAGAACATGCGACGAACGAGGATCCGGAATGCAGGATACACAACTAGGATAACAAGGAGCAAGCGAGCAGGAAAACAGGGAGGGGGCGATTACAGGGGGAGCCCGACGAGTGAGTACATGTATGTGTATGGGAAGGGCGGTAACAGGACGAGGAGGAGGAAGAATAGATGAGGGAATAAAAGAGGAGAGTGCGATATGGTACGTATGGGAAGCGATGCGAGGAGACCGACATGTAAGATGAGATGAGATGCGAAGAAGGATGATGGAGAAATAGTCTGCGGGAAAGGGAGGAGGAGGAGGAGGAGGGAGATGCGAGGAGGGCGCGCGCGGAGGATCACATGCGCCACATGCGCTTCATGTCGAGCGGCTGCGGGCTCGCAAGCTCGGGGTTCTGGAAGTCGTCCATGTCGTTCCCCCCGCCCTTGCCGACGTCCACGAGCATCTGCCCGAGCCACCTGATGTGGTGCATCACGCGCTGCGCGAGGACCGGGCGCTTCCCGCGAGGGGCAGGGAAGGTCGGCGACAGCGTGAATGGCACGGGCGCGGGCGCGGCCAGTAGGAGCGACCTTGTCGACGGGTTGCGCTCGAGCATCGCGAGTCTGGTTTCGACGTACGCCTTGCGCTGGTGCTTGTTCACCCTCCCCTGGCGGTGGCGCTCCAGGGCCATGGAATAGGTCGCGTGGCTGCGAAGCAAAAAGACGTGAGCAACAAAGTGTGCGCAAGGGCGAGACGGCGCACCTGACGCTCATGAGCACGTCCCTCAAACTGCGGTTCGGATTGGCATGTAGGAGCTCTACCAGCGCCTGTGTAAGACAGCGTCAGCAAGCAGCTCAAACACCCGTACGGAGACAGGTGTACGCACCGAGGTCATACTTATCCGCACGCCGGCCCTCTCGTCCTCCCACGCCATCTGCGAGTCCTTGCACGACGCGAGCGAGATCACGTCCGCCTTGATGCAGTCCGGGTCTGCGTCCTGCGCGCGGTGGGTACGGCACCACCCATCGCACGGGAAGCGCGCGACGGGGCTGGCGCAGGGCTCCTTCTCAGGCAGGAACCGCAGCAGCGTCGTCAGAGGATTGGGGGACGGGAGTGTCATGTGCCGGCGCACTTTCGCGAAGGCGCGCATCACAGAGCGCGGCGGCGAGTGCACGAGCGTGTAGCCGCGGGGGTGCTCGCTGGGGGTGCGCTGGCGGAGGCCAGGTGAGCGCTGCGGCGGACTAGGAATGAGGTGTTAGTGGGGGGGTGGGCGGCTAGAAGAGGGAAGCGCACCGACACCTTGCCGTTTTTCCTCGCTGTTGCGCCTCCCACGGAAGACCCAAGGGACAAACACGCGGTTGCAGCGGTAGTGCGGGAGGTCTGGGAGTTGGTGAGCGTCGGTTGAGGGGGGAGCGCGCGCGCGGACCTAGCAGGGAGCCGGAATGGCAGGTGTCGAGGACGGCGACGAGGTGCACGCCGGCGGGGAGGGGCCTGACGAGGCAGGCGTGCAGCTCCTGTGCGTGTTTTCAGTTGCATTTCACCTCGGGGGGAAGAGGATTAAATGTACGTTGTCGATAGATCTTCGAGATGAGAAGATGGGACAGAAGAGGAAAGGGGGTGGACAATGAGAAAGCAAGCGGAAGATGGGCAGAGCAGTGCACCAAAGTGAAAGCAGACGTAGGAAAAGAACACACCTCTCCAATCCTTCGCCTCAAATCCACCCACTCCCTTTCATCCCTACACACGAAGCCCAACAGCACCATCTTCCTCCTCCACGGGCGACAGCGCATGTGGGTGTGCCGGCGGGCCCTCGGAGTGGCGGCGGAAGCCGCTGGAGGTGGCGGTGCAGCCGTGTATGGCCGGTGTTTTGGTAGTTAGAGGGCTTGTTTGTAGGCAGGTGATCATCCTATCTTGTCAGCGTCCCCAGAGGATCTCTTCAGCTGTGATCGCCGCTCACCGCCACACGGAAGTCCCTCGGCAGACCCCAACGGTCGGAGCAGTATGGCGGGCCGCGAGTGTTGAAGGTCCCTGGGCGCATGAGATGAGCTGGGCGCCATGAGGTCAGGATGCGGCACAAGTGGTGGTGGGATGAGAGTGAAAAGTTGTTGCTCTGTGTTTTCTACAGCAGTATACACGTTGCGGTGATTCTTGATTTTCGTCCTGTCAGAGTGAGGGGTTACCATGAGCTTGACCGTGAAATATGCATTGCAGAAGCTGGGCCAAGAATTACAAGGAAATATATTACTCCTAGTCGCCGTACTGTGTGTCAATTAAGTCCTGAAGGAAAGTACTGAATCCCGTCGCGTCGTCTTCCGGCACCAAACCACTCTCAGCCATGAGCAACTCTAACATTCTGAGCTCTGCCTCCCTCGACGTCCCCTCCATGAAGTTGAGTCCACGCCCCCATTGATGGAGAATTTGAGCACTTGGAGCGCTTCCATCATTTCCGGTCCCAGATTGCGCCTGTTGGTGTCAGTCTCGGCGCTGGACGAGAAAACACGCTCGCAAGGCACAGCAGACCCCTGTATTGGCAGGATGTCCAGTGCGAACGCGAAGATGGATGGATATCTAAGTTGATTTTCCTGCACGGCATAAGTCAGCATCTCAAAGCGGCCCGAGGAGAAAAAAACAAAATACCTCCCAGTACTGCACAGATCCGAGGTTATAGGCACCTTCCATAAGGTATGCCCGCACCTCGTCCTCCAGGCTCTGACCTCCGGATGGATGCCCCCCCGGCGTATCTAAACCCAGAATTTGGTCCGCCCAATCGTTATGCGCAGGTCGCGCCGGTGTGTTGATGAGGTCGCTGCGGTAGCCCCGAAGCTGAAAATTTGTCAGTCCAGACCAAAGAGAATATGAACAACCGCAGGACTAACTTCGGCAATGAACAACTCCCTAGCCCACTGGGTCCGCTCCAGGTGATTAGCTTCGAACCAGCTAAGCTTGGTAGCTGGGTTTATGACTGCATACTCAATGAGTAGCTATTAAACATGCAAAGGAAATCAGGACTCACTCATTGCAAAGATGTATGCAGGTACACCTTCCACTCGGTCTCGATAAGCGCCAAGTTTGTCAATCCCCTTCTGGATGATATGCGCGGTCTCGGGGAACTTGACTTGCTGCTTTTCCCAGGCCTTGATCATGGCCTCAAACGCAGGAAGCGCGTCTCCGAGGTTGGGTGTCTTCTCTGCGGAGAGTTTTTGTTGAAAGGCGTGTGGTACCTATTACCATGTTAAGAAATAGTATGATGGGATCGTCGTGTACTTACGGATAAGATTCTTTTAAACCATTCGAGCGCTTTCCATTCCTCGGGCCCGAGTTTGTATTTGTGCAGTTCTTTGAACTGAGGATGTGAGAGAAACCTGTCGATGGCCTGCAGAAACTTGACACTGAATATAAGTAGGAATGATGTGGGAACTTGCACGCACCTCGCGAAGAAGGAGGGCACGATCAATCATAAGAAGTGTCGATGACCACTGGGTATCAACGTCTCGGAGGAGCTGAAGGTCTTTCTGTTGCAGAGCCTTGAGTACCTCCGAAAAATATTGACGCCGCAGAGACGACACTCTGATCTGTCAATCATATGAGCTATACACAAGAGTGTTAATAGACAGAGGGCCATACTACTCGGACTGTTGTTCGGACGGTTGCAACGGGATCCCGATCTATAGCATCGAGGAAGTTGGTTGCCGCGGCGACGGGAGGAACAAAGTCGCCAGCCTCGGGTGCAGCAAAATCCATGTTGGTGATTGCTCCGAGGACGGCCTTGCATGCTAGATTCACTATGTGCGGAAAACATCTGGATTCCCGTCAGATTAGATCCGAATCAATGAAAATCAAACTCACCGAATTCGCCGTTTGAATTTGCAGAATGGTATCCCACGGCGAATGAGCTCACACTCCAGGCATACCATGAAGGTGTTGTTGTTTGATGCATTATCAAGAGTGACCCAACCAAGCTAGAAGATACTAAGTAATACCGCCAAACTGTAATGACATGGCCTGACGTACCTTGTGAGCAATCCTAATACGATCAATGATATATAGGAAGGCGGTGGCCAGGTGCTCGCCATCGTGATGCCCGGGTACGCGTAGAAAGCCGATCAAGTCAGTGCGAAGAATGAGCTTGTACTGTGGCCCGAACGGTGTGGCGATGAGTTGTGCTTGGAGCCAATGCCCAGTCACAGCCATGTATGGTTTTTTTTTGCATATCAGTCCACATGTCCATCGTGGCCGAGATCTTGCAGATTGCCCCCTAGAATCTCATGTCAGACAAGAGGAAGCACCAGAGAATCCAGACGCACCCCCAACTCGCGCTCAAGAGTATTGAGGTGTTTGTCCCACACCTCAATAATGCGGTTCCAGATTGTCGTTCGATGGGGAATGTCTTGATCTCTCAGTTCGGACTGCAACATGAGAAAAATAGCACGTAGTTGCTTATTCTCGACGACGTTGATTGACTGCATGTATGAAATTTAGATTGCGTCAAATGAAATGAATACAACGGACCTGATCGTCGCCCACAATGAACTCAACAATTGCTTCGACAAAGGCCTCTTGCGAAAATTGTGTTCGCGGCTCCGGTGGCTCTGGATCAGACGCGCTGGCTGTTGTGTGTTGCTTGCGTGCCCGGTAGTCATCGACATATTTCTTTGCTTCCTTCGCCTTGATTGTTATTTTTAATTGATTGCATCCCGCCACCCACAAGTCCAGGTGATTTTCATATAGATGCTTCCGCAAAACACCGGTACTGGTACTTTTGCTGATTTTTTTTACTTGATGGCGGGGGTTTGCAGCGTGTGTTTGCCTGTCAATGATGAGTGAGGTGAAAGAGAATGCCGAGGTGTGAGACATACCTGCAGATTAAGCACTCTCTAACCTCTTCCCCCTCGAAGAAAGTCCACACGTCTCTGGCTGAGCCTGATCGGCTACCTGCTTGCTGAGGTCGGGGTGGGGGTGCATGATGGGGGCCAGCCCGCGGTGATCTGCGATGCCGACTGTGCGATGGAGTAGGTGACTGGTGATAGCCGGGTGACTGAGACGGCGACGGAAAGAATTCGCCAGGTTCCTGGTTGTCGAAATGGACATTCGCGCGTCGCCGAGAACCAGACGCAGCCGGAGGCCCATCTTGTCGAGGACCAGGTGTAGCGGCAGGGCCATCGTCAAAGACATCCTGGGGGCGTGGTTGGGCAGCTGGATCACAGCAGAGGGGGTAAACAAAGTAAAAAAGAAAAGTAACAAGGACGCACCTTCGCCATTGTTTTCTGCAGGACCTGGCACAGCGCCATGCACGTCGGGGGCGGGGGCAGCATCCGGTTCGGCTGGTGCAGCAGGTTGGCGCTGCCGGCGTCTGGGCGGGGCGGGTTCAGGCAGAGGCGGTGTCTTGTCCGCCCGCGGCGGTGGTCTTCGGGCGCGCGCTTGGCGTTCTGGAGTTTGGGGGACAACTGTTCAAGCAGCTCAGATGGTGGTATGAAAAGCTAGGATCTGTATACCTTCTGGTTGTTGCTGTTCAGGCTCTACATTCGGGCGTCTACGAGGAGGCATGGAGGCGGTAAGAAAATGGTGGATAAGTTGGGTTGTGCAGAGGATAAAACGAACCCATGATATACACCGAGGAAGAAATGGAGCCCAAACCCCCATCGGTGCATTTCAAGGGTCGTCGGCGAGTAGAAAGGCAAAAAAACCTGAAAACTATCCATTCCGCGTATACATCATATTACATGGATTGCGGCGCAAGATTACCTTTCAGTATCAGTCTCGTCGTCGCCCGAGCACCCCAAGCGGCCCCAAGCGAGGCCCATCGACGCCACCGTCGCGGACATTCGCGCCTTGTTTCCTGTGTCGTCCCCATGCAGAGTGAAGAATAAGATGGTTGGCAATTTGTTGGTGCAAATAGCCTCAGTGGTCGTTGATAGAGGGGAGCAGTGGTTGAGGGGGAGCGCAACTAGAGCTCAGTGAATGGGTATCATGGCTTCAGGGTCTTAGAACGGCGAGGGAGTGGTTAAAGAGGGAGAATGGGAGATATAAGCCGATCGAAGCCGCGGCTAAGCCGTTAGTGGAGCCGGCTTGAGCCGGAGCCAAGCCAATGGAGCCGCCGTGTGAACGGCTGGCTAGGCTCGGCTTATTTTTGGCTTGGCTCCAACGGCTAGCCGAGCCGAGCCGAGCCGTGGCAGCACTACTTTCGGGTGGCACGGCGGACAAGTACGGTGTTGAGCGGTCGAGTACGGCCAGAAGTTCTACTGATTTACAGGATATTTAGGTCCAGGGAGATCCCAACTAGTAAAATGGCCTTCTATCCTCGAGGAGCTAGATTCCAAGCCCAGACTCGACCGCGGGACACATCTGGTTAAGCGCCTTGCCGTCAACCTTTGATCTTCAGCTGCGGTGTTCACTCCATAGCAGCATGCTACTCAGATCCCGAAGAGCCTC
The DNA here is from genome assembly GCA_029204335.1 of Mycena vulgaris. Taxonomy (NCBI): domain Eukaryota; kingdom Fungi; phylum Basidiomycota; class Agaricomycetes; order Agaricales; family Mycenaceae; genus Mycena; species Mycena vulgaris. Next base: position 190,745 of record JARGYA010000073.1, on the reverse strand, counting down.
TAAGCCCTCGGGTCAGTTCACATGACCTGAACATATCTGACTACTTCAAAAAAAAACCCTGTTGGATTTCAAGGACGTATGGCTCGGGCCCGGATCGAACAGGCATCCCCTGCATGCATTCTGCTCAGCGTGCCATTTATGGTACGCAGGTGTGGACCATCCACCACCGAGCCTTCCACTCCTTCGTCGTAACCTGAGTTTCCCACTGGCCACAGCTTTCTCATTGCACATGTGTCGCAGATAAAAAATGCCGATGTTGCTATGGCTGAGGCCTGATTCGAACAGACTCCTCCTGCTAACTCAATTGGATCCGTCACATTGATTTATGGAAAGCAGGTGTGGACCATCCACCACCGAGCCTTCCGCTCCTTCGTCGTAACCTCAATCTACCACAGCTTTTTCATATTGTGCATGTGTCGCAAATAAAAAATGCCGACACTGTGATGGGCCCCCGCCTGATTCGAACAGACTCCTGCTTCAAAGGTTCACATGCGAGACACCACAGAAAGCAAGTATGGACCACTCACCACCGAGCCTTCCATCCCCATCCCTTAGCCTGAATTTATCTGGGCTTTCTTGAGTCAAGAGATAAAAACTTTTGAACGAGTCTGTCCATGGCTCGGGCCTGATTCGAACAGACTCCTTCTGCTGACTCAATCTCATGTCACTCGTCGCCTATGGAAAGCAGGTGTGGACCATCCACCACCGAGCCTTCCTGCCCCTGCTCTTAGCCTAAATTTACACAGCACCTGTTTCTCGATAAGAGGAAAAAAGGATACCTTCGATACCGCATGGCGGGGCTCAGGCCTGATTCGAACAGACTCCTCCTGCTGACTCAATTGTCTGGCTTTTTATGGAATGCTGGCAGGTGTGAACCGTTGTGGTAGGAGGTTTGGTGCAGGGGTGTTTGGTCGAGTTAGGCAGGGTCTTCAAGGCATAGCCACGCAGTAGCACGAGATCCAATCTTAGCATCTTTCTACGCACCATCCAAGGAGGCAGCCCAGAGTGACTGCACCACCGTCCACCAGCGAGCCTTTCCCTAGTCTGTTATTGACCGGGATTTATTCACACTCTGTTGATGGCAGAGATAAAAAAAAGCTCTCCAGTCGGCCCATGGCTCGTGCCTGATTCGATTAGCCTCCTCCTGCTAACTCAGTTGGAAGACTTTGTATGAAAAGCTGCCAGGTATGGGCCATCCACCACCGAGACTTCTTCACTCTTCTGAATGCCAGCCTGAATCCACACAGCCCTCCTTTCTCGATGGAGACAAAAGAGATGTTCTACACTGCGTGGCTCAGGCCTGATTCGAACAGGCTCCTCCTGCTTCAGCGTTCTACTGGACCAACACACAGAAAGCAAGTATGGACCATCCACCACTGAGCCTATCCTTTTCCGTAACTCCACCTCAATTTACCTCACACTTTTCTTTCAGGATTTCAAGCAGTAAATCCACTCAATGGCCCAGGCCTACAGGCTTCTCCTGGATGTAACATTTATTTTTGACAGACGATACACAGGTGTGAACTACCTACCACCGAGCCTTCCGTTGCCTGATCTTTCCCCCTATCTATCTTCGAGGCTTCAATGCCAGAGATAGAAAAGGTTCAATGTGAGACCGCATGACTCGGGCCTGATTCGAACAGGCTCCTCCTGCCTGAACTCTCTTTAATGCCCACAGAAAGCAAGCAACACGAGCGCGAAGAAAGCAAATCGGAGCTTTGCACGTAAAGTCAACCAACACCCGTTCCTAGTTTGACTTGGATGTACCAGGTCTTCTTCGATACTTATCGGTGCACCGGTGCAGGTTAAAGGAACACCCCTCTACATGCGGCGCGAGCCTTCTCGCGATCGGTTACCAGAGCCGGAAATTTCAAACAGCCGGCAGTTTCCGGCGGGGGATCCCGAAGTCATGTGCATCGTTGAACCTGTGGTTGAACTTCGTTCAATTCAGAACATGTATAGCGGTCGGAATCTCCCTCTGTAACTCAAAATGAGAGCGCACAAAATTTCTTGCTTGGTCTTACTTTCTGCTGCTGCCAACGTGGTCCATGGAGGGCAATTTTCAAAAGACAGATGGTTCACCGCCAGTAGGGAATAATGTGCCCAATAATCTTTCAACAAACGAGGAAAAATCGGTATGCAAGTGTAATCTACTTGTAATGTCCGGATATCTTTGGTCTAATCGTAGAATACCAACGCGCGAAGCTCAATGGACTCGCGGGGCGGGACTCCTTCCGGCGTGGCCAGGTCTTTGAACGCGGTGTGGGGAGTATAGAGCACGACACTCCCGTCCCGGAGGGAGTCAGCGCTGGGATAAATGAATTAGTTGTACACCCGGAATGTTGTTGAGAGAGCCACCAACCATTTGATCAGAATCAGCTCGTCCGGCGCGACTCCGGAGAAATAGGTCCATTTCTGGTTTGGGTTATATTTCACACCGGCCAATTCGCCTTCGCGATCCGGGAGAATCAGTGCAATAGGTTGGATGTCGCCTGCTGGGTCGACGGTCCTGAAATCGCACAACGCCAGTGGCCAGTCGTCCGCCGGGTGGGAAATCGGGCGCCACAAGTTGATGATTTGGAAGCGATGCTTCAGAAGCTCCGGAACCTCCTCGGCAGGGAGGTGGCGATGAACTCGGGCAACAGCGGATGTGTTTGTCTGGTCAACGTGCGTCTGTGGAACGAGCTGACATTTGTCCGGAGCATTGTCAATCTCGCCTGGCCGGCGGCGGCGAATGGCTGGACTCAAATCGATCAAGACAGCGGGCCAACTAATTGAAGGACGAACTGTGGTCAAATAAAACAACGCGACTCGCCCCCGTCAAGCGCTTTATGAGCTCAATGCTCTCAGGATAATACTCGATCTCGGCGTCACTCGTGAATGCAGTGTGCTTTGCAGGGTGTTTATATATCTGGAACCTGGTTGTGTCCAGCGTCGCAGCGGACTCGTTCCCTCGAAGATTTTGGATCTCGACGTCGTGGGCCTCCAAGGTAAAGTTTTGGTCCGGCACTCCAGCTACCGAGGTGGTGGTGTTCAGGTATGCACGAGTCCCATCCTTGGGAGGGACATAGAAATTGAGGGAGGCACTGGTGCTCGGTGGAATGACTGTGGACATGGTAGCTGAAGAATACGAACCCAGCCCGCCGTGGACTTCATGAGGCTTGGATAACACCAAGTTGATGGATCTTAGCGTGCTTCTTGCAGCTTACTCAGGGGATTACTCACCCAGTCACGCCACGCTATCCCTGGAACCAAGGCACGAAAGTTGAAGGAGGTTGTACGATAAAACATCTATCATTTTACTGCCACATAAATTTGAGCCTTTTAGGCTTGGGAGTTTGGCGTCAGCATTGGTGTGTGCTTGAAATATTGCCATGCTTACGATTTAAATGAGTCGAAAGGAAGGCCAGGCCTGCCCAGGTTGAATCTTGGCTGAGTCAATTTGTGATCCGAATCAATCACCGATCAACTTCAGGCGGAACCGCCCGCTTCGTGAGGTAGGCACCGTTACTTCCGGCAGTTTCCCAACTTATGCAGTGTCAGTCAAGAGCTGCACCCCAAGCCAGACCTGTAGAGGATACGGTAATTAGATGATGTCCTCAGTCGCACACAGTTGTGGGTAAGACTCAATATTAACCTGTAGAGGATACGGTAATTAGATAATGTCTACAGGTAGACATAAGTATAAGGTGAGGTAAAATATAAGTCAGGAACGTACCCTCAGTCGCACACAGTTGTGGGTAAGACTGAGGGTCGTCGCTGCGGAGCCGCACACTTTATAGTGTGCGGGTACGATCGAGGGTGAAACAAGTAAATAAAATAAAATAGTAACCTTCCCAACGTAGCGCTGAATGCCAAAGTCCACGAAAGGCAATGCCTCTTGTCGACACTCCCCCTGGCGGACAGCGTTCTTCCTCCTCCAATCTAGACCCGGCTGGGCGACGATCTTCTCGTGAGTGAGGCACGGCAAAGCCTCCGTCAGGATGTCAGTGATGTTCTCCTTCCCGGGCACCGATGACACCGTGATTTCGCCGTTCTGGACGCGCTCCCAGATGAAATGCCAACGTGTGTCAATATGTCTCGAAAGACCGTGCCCCTTGGTCGTCTCCGTGAGGCTGATAGACCCAAGGTTGTCGCCGCGAAGACCGAATGGAAGTTCCTGGGGAAGGAAGACCCCCGCAAGCCAGTTCTTCATCCATATAGACTGCTGGGATCCCCGTGCCAACAAGATGTATTTGTCTTCCGTTGACAACAGGGCCACGACTGCCTGTCGCTTAGCTGACCAGCAAACCGGCGCGCCTCCCATAAAGAAGACGTAACCCGAGGTCGAGCGACGCGTATCAATGCAGCCCGCCCAATCCGAGTCCACAAATCCCTTAGTCTCTCGTAGACAGACGCTCTATACGAACACTCGTACCTCGCTGTATAGAGTCTGTTAGTTACCGCGGGGTTGTGTATGAAGTGCTCTCTTATTACGTGATCTTACATAAGTTTTGCTAGGCCGTAGTTCGAACCCGGGCCAAACAGTTGTTTTTGTTTTTAAGTATTTTTTGCTCCGCAGCCTTCCGTACCTCAAATTCGTGTTCCCAGGCTGCATCGAGGCTCTGGGTCATTTCTGATTTTTTTCTAGCCCATTTCAAGGTCAACTCTAACCATTTGTTGTTTTTGGGCGAAGCAATTGCATACAAAAGTTGCGACCTTTACACCATAGGTTCAAGGGCTTGTTTTAACATTCTGAATTGACAGAAAGGTATTCATAGATAATAAAGCCCCATAAATCTTCAAGTCTCACTGAACATTACGTTTCCCGTGCAATGGGACGCGACTCGGAAAATGGTTACCTAAGATTATGTAATAACAGCGCACTACATACACAAGCCCGCGGTAAACACTAGACTACAAATCCCTCGGGTTTGAGACCTGTCCCCGCGATGCCCGAGTCCGAGGGTGGCGTGTATCGGATTCCGTAGTCTAGGGTCCCCTTGATGTAGCAAAGAACTCCGATAAGAATCTCCCAGTGCTCGGGAGCGGGGTTTGACTGGACGTGGCCGAGCGCGCAGCAGGCATAAGAAATGTCGGGTCGAGTGCCACTGCTCCCCCAGACTAACGTGCCGAGGATGGGTCGGAAGGGCTTGTCGAGCATGAAAGCGGCGTCTTCTGGAGATAGCGGTGATGAGGAGGCGTGGATCTAATAGCCGGCGGGGAAGGGCGTTGACAGCGGAGGAAGATCTGCGTAGCCGAAGTGGGCCAAGACCTTCTCGAAGTATTGGGTCTGGGAAAGTGAAATTAATCCGTCGCTTAACTTCTCGACGGTCAACCCCAACAACAATCTGACATCAATCTCCTTCAAGTCCCACTTCGCTGCAAACTCGTCCACGATGCACCGACTCTCCGCTTCTGACGACGACTCCCCGAGCACAACATCTGTGTGGGTGGAGGTAAGCGTGTATTTGTCTCCATGTTTGCGCGTCCTGATGCACGGGTCGGCAGGGTTCTTCTTGTAGCCCAAGCCGTGATATCCCTCTGCAAGGAGCTTGTACCAGATGTGGCTGGCTTGTACCAGCCCGTAGAGCGGTCGCAGGAGCAAGCATACTTTGTCTTCCACCCCCTGCTTTGCAAACCCAGTCGCCTGCTTCATGTACACCGGACGATCCATGGTGCCATTCAGGTACGCGCCCGAAAAGTCCCACTGCTGCACCACCAACTTCTGGACCACCACGACCGCAAAGACCATCCGCACCGACTCCATCTGTGCCACCATCGCCCATTTGACCTCAAAGTCCTTGCCTTCCACCATCTCGTCCCCGCGCGCCACGTATCTCCCCTTATGCGTCAAGATCTCCCCGTCGCCATCCACCTTCAGATCATACACCCACATCCCGTCAATCACTCTCTGCCCCTCTGGTAGGTCCACCAATTTCCATACCCCGCGGCTCTCGAGCTGATCAAATTCTGCCTGCATCGCAGGCCCCCACTTCTCTGGATCCCGCATGGCTTCGCGGTATGACCTGGGGATCACCCCCTTGACTGCACTCGCAAACGCCCAAGGGGATGACAACAATATGTTGTCGAAGCCCGCCCAGTCAATATCAACCGAGTTTGCTGCCGGGCAGGGCCCATCGTGTGCCCAGTCCTCACCCGCGAGGTGCGCTTGTTCTTCCTCGCGATGGAACATTTCCATCTCCAAGATGGCGCGCGTTGGCTTTGGTGCACGTCCTCTTCGACGAGGCGGGTCAGGGACGATGGGAGGAGGTGGAGGAGGCGGTGGAGGTGGCAGCGGCGGCAGTGCAGGTGTCCTGGTTGCGGTAGTGAGTCATCTTCGAACAGGGTTGCGTCCTGTGGTAACACATCATCTTCAGGGTCGACAATGCGCGTCCTATGTGCTTCCCCTTCCTCAAACACGACATTTCGCACCTGGTAAAATTTCCAGCGCAATGGGTCGTACACCCGGTACCCACGACGGCCCATATAGCCCACCATGGTCCCCTTCCACCCCTGCTTTCCCAGCTTCCCCTCCTTGTGGTCGAGGTCTTTCACCCAACAGGCACTCCCCCACGCGCGAAGATGCGATACATTCAGCTTCACAATATCCTCGGCGTCGTTCTTCTTGGCAAACCACGCGGCCCACGGAACTACGTCCAGGTGGCGAAACGATGGGATGAAACCGCGGACAGAGCAATGGACTGCCGCCGTCTCGGCCCAGAATCAGTGGTCCATCGAGGCGTCGATGAGTTGCGTATGTGTTCCTTCCACCACTGTTCTATTCCCTCGCTCGACATGACCGTTGGCTGACGACAAATCTTTAGGTATCTTTTCCACGTGGATACCCCGTTCCGCGCAGAATTCCTCGAATAATGTGTTGTCAAACTCGCGCCCCAAGTCGATGCGCACGCATCTCAGCCGCTTCCCTGTCTGTACCTCTGCCTCCACCAGCCACTTCCGGAACGCATCAACGATCGTCTCCTTCTGTCTGTCATTCAGAAACAACGGGAACTTGAGTGATGTTCCGCCATTCGACGCGAACATCATGTACACTGCACCGGACCATGACGGCGTCCTCGCCTGCCCCCACAGGTCGAGGTGTACACGCTCCAGCGGCTCCGTCTCGTGCACCACGGCGTCATTGAACGGTGCTTTGTCCTGCTTTCCGAAGATGCAGTCCTCGCACATTCCCCACAACAACTTCCTCGTTATCACCAGGCCGTCGACAAGCCCCTTCGCCGCCATTCGTTCAATCTGGCAGACGTTGGCATGTACAAGTCTCCTGTGCCAGCCTTCCAAGTCAGTAGGCTGGTTTTGTTCGCGCCCAGCAATGGCAGCGACAGGGCCGCGTCGACTATCCAAGTCGTCGTCGACGTGCACCTCATATAGCTTCCGGCTTCCAACATTACTGGCCAGTCGCCCGTCCACGACGAGGATCCCATCTCGGCTACGAACAGACATCCTGTAACAGCCATTGTACGCCTATATGGCTAACCGACCGTTCAACCGGCGGTTGTATATTTTCTTTCTTTTTAGTCTCTTATGATCTTATCTCTTATCTTGCTGTGTGCGCCTTAGGCGCATGCTTATATTTATCATATGACTAGTAGTGCACGAGATCGGGTCTTGGACCCGAAATAGAATCACTTCACTACTCTTACCCGTACCACGTCTATCCGCGTCCGTTAGGCTCTCTTAACAGCCAACGAATGCATAGGCCTTGCAGGTTCCAGTGAGTGTAAGTCTTCCAGTGTACTAATTACATTTGTGTACCCAGTGTCGCGCCTCGAGAAGATATTCTCTCGAGGTACAAGGATTTACCGCAGAAGATATTCTATTGCGTAGTAAATCCTTGGTGCTATTTACACACCATTCGGACGTCGCGCTACCCTATTACTCGCTCGCCATTAGGCTCCCTTGATGTTACCCCAATATAAATATTTGGAGGACTTACTAGTGTCCGTGAGTCCTACAAAGGTGGACACATTGGGAGCGTCGACACTCTGGCCGGCGATAACACGGTGACGGACGACCCTCTGAACACTTCCGACTGGAGACTTCGCTCGAGAGGCTCGGATTCAGTTGAGGGGTAAATATATTCTCCTGGTCTAATATATACCTGGTAACATATGATTATGTAGTGTTCTATCATATGTCTACCCCAAACCACTGCACTATCTATAGTAGAAGGGGAGACATAATGTTTAAGTCCCTTCTACTCATATGTCTACCTTACTGTCAAGGAGGCAGCGGCAGCACGTGATGATACATATCAAACTCTCAAAGTACGTTAAATGTCCACGCTTTACACTCACAGTGCACGTGGTGAACCTGGGGACATAGTGTTTAAGTCACTTTTACTTATATGTCCTCTATATGTCTGAGGTTCCAATGGTAACACGTGCCCTCCCCGCCCTTTGCCCGCCCTCATCCCCGACGTCCACCCAATATGGGCGGGGACGAGGGACATGTCCACACCCGCCATTTTGGTGGTGTTAGAGGAGGGTATTTAATTTTTCGTCCACCCTTTGTCTACTACTATAGCGAGGCTAACGAAGGTTTAACCAAGGTGGCAATTACAACCAGTTTGCCTCATATTAGAGAGGACATGTCCCCTACATGTCCTCTCTAATATGAGGGGTTATTTGGTATTAGCAGGTGACAAAATTGGGAAAATTACCTCCTGGGCTGTGTCAATTGTGCGGGAGCGAGAAACATTGGAACTGGGAGTGTCCACATTACATGGTTTACAGCGAAGGGGCAAAGCGCAACACTAATCTGGTGTCAGCCTTGGAACCATCGGAAGAAGACACCATGTACCATAGTGTTTTCACGATACTGCTGAATCAGGCAGTAGCCAAGAGCAGCGTCAATTACGCTGCTCTTGGGGCGTCGTTTTTGAGTTGGCAGCTTCGAAGATTAACATCTCGAGGTGTAAGACCGCAAAAAGCACGGCAGGCAGCGAGGCCTTCTCTTCATCCTTGTCCTCCCCACAAGGGCTGGAAAAAAGCGGCCTCGCCGCGATAGACAGCCTACCGGTTAGCTCAGAAATGTTTCGCACTCACTCGGTCGCACCAACAGTAAGGGATTATCGAATTTTGGGCACTCTCGATCAGAAGGAGCTGAAGAGCTCAGCGAAGATACCACGGATGGTGGAAGTGGAGGACGACAAAGAAGAGGAGTGGAAAAGGAAGCCAAAGGCCAAGAAAGGCCTTTTAGAATTCTCTCAGCCAGAGGATCGTCTCGTTTCCGAGGAGCCCCTGAGTGCCGAGAAGGACTGGCAGAGTAAAAGAAGAGCTCGAGAAGCGGAGTGGTTCAGCAGGATGGCTCAGGAGTTCTGGCTGAATGACGGACAAATGTTCCCAGAAAGCTCGGACGAAGGAGGGAGAGCGTCGCAGAGTCAGATAATGAGGAGTATTTGAGCGCAGAAGCTAGAGAGGAGGAATCACTGAGAGAATCTGCACGCAAAGCCCACAGTACCAATGTGTTAGCAAATGCGGAGAAGAGCCATCATCACAGTCACGAGACTACCATACCTTTTCAGCCACCACCTGCCAATGAAGTCGTGCGTCTGAATAAAAGGCGCAAAACAAAACCGGGGCAATCTGCGCTCGGGATGTCAGTGCTCTCCATGAATGATGAAAGGAACCATGGGAACGAAGGACGGACCTTTAATCGATCTGAGAGTAGACACTTGTGCGGACATCACCTTGATTTCTGAGGAACTCTACAATTCCATACCTCAGGCTCCACCCATTCGACCTGGCATTCCGATGCGATTAATGCAACTAACTCACGAGGAAGCAGATATCCAGGGTTACACAACGGTCTCGATTTTCGTGATGTCGGAAGAGGGAATTCTCATCGAGACGGAGGTGGAAGCTTACGTCGTACCAGGAATGACTGTAACTATACTGTTAGGGGAGGAATATCAGCTTAATTACGAGATCGCGCTGACAAGGAACGTGGAGGCAGGGACAAGGCTCCACTTTCAAGGGTGGAAATATACGGTCAGAGCTCAGCAGGTTGCGAGGACAAAAGACTTGGCTCGGATCCTATACATTAACCAGGGAGTCGACAAGAGGATTCGGTCGAAAGCGCATAGAGCAAAGCTGGTCAGGAGAAAGAGAAAGGAGAAGAAATTTGGAGAGGAACGCAGGATAGTGCGTGCAGCCCACGACTACCGTCTACGGCCCCATGAATGCCGGTCAATCCTGCTGGAAGGGCACTTCGAAGAAGATTGGGAATGGCTAGTGGAGAAGAACCTGTTGGCCAACGCAAACAATTCATTTTTCGCGGTGCCTAACACTCTAATATCCTCTCTCGACCCCTGGGTCCCAGTGAGCAATCCGACGGACCAGCCCAGAATGATTCGCAAGGGTGAAGTCATAGGCACTCTCAAAGACCCAGCGGAATTCTTTGATAAACCAAATTGTGTGGAGGAACGATCGAAGTATACTTGTCATGCCGAGGCCTTAGTGGCGGTGTTCAAAGCGCACCTGGAAAGGGACGAGGAGGAGAGGATACACACTACCCATCCCATGTCCGTAGCTGACAAATCTCCAGTGTGCCAGAGAAAGAACAACGAAAGCGATGATTCTAATTGAGAAGTTGCCCAACCGATGGAGGAAGAGGTTGCGTCTGAAGCAGAAGATTATGGACCGAAGACGGCGGCCATGCCAGATCCCGAAGATTACGATTCGGCGAGAATCAGAGAGCTGATTGACGTGGGAACACTGCCTGAGGAATTGACGGAACGAGCGTGGCGCATATTAGAAGAGAGAAAGGGCGCGCTCGGGTTCAACGGTCGATTGGGGCATCACCCAGCAAGGGTCCACATACGGACGGTGGATGGATAGGTGCCAATAGCTGTACCCATGTACGGGAGCTCTCCGGCGAAGCGCCTAGTAATCGATGAACAGTTGGACAACTGGTTCGAGCTGGGGGTGATTGAGCCGTTGATTAGGCCTTGGAGCGCTCCGGTTGTGATAGCATACCGGAACGGTAAAGGTCGATTCTGCGTGGAGTACCGAAAATTGACAGGCATATATGGGGTTCTGATATATCAGATGGTCGACAATCTCCCAACAGCAATGATATATCAAGCTCTACAATTGCCGCCCTGCGCTGATATATCAGCTGGAGACAATACCTGTTTTAGCAGCGCCGGTCAAAACAAAAGACCAGTAGCAGGAATTGAATGCATGACCTTTCTACAATGATCCGAGAAACTAAGAGCTGTGCCAAAGTACCGACAACGGATTTACTCGTGTCAGCACCACAACATCAAAAGATTACCCATCACCTTTCCATTTTTTTTCTTCTATATCCCTGAACCCTAACCATAACCAACCCTAACCTCTAACCTCTAACCCCTAACCCCTGACCATTAAGCCTAACCGGCCCCTAAGGCGGGGCCATAATAGTGGAATTCATGCTAATTATGTGTCTGAATCGCATGTCCTAACATCTCAAAGATCTTCCTTGTCAATGCTCTCCTGGCCCAGGTGGTTGTGTGTCTTGTTCACGGTTTTATCGTGAACACAAAAGGTTTTGGGTTCAATCCCTTTGCTTGTCATTCTTTTAAGCCCACCCCTAAATAGGACATGTCTACAGTGCCGTGCCCTGATATGTCATTGCTGTTGGGAGATTGCTGACCATTGATATATCAGCCCCCCAGACTGTGGTGAAATTGAACGCTGTGACGGTCCCAGACGAGTTTCCTATTCCCCGGCAAAGCGGGATTCTATCTGCTGTTTCAGGGGCTCAGGTCCTTTCTTCAATGGATGCCTTAGCTGGTTTCACACAGCTGGAAATGGAAGAAGAGGATGTAGAGAAAACCGCATTCCGGACTCACCGCGGACTCTTCCAATTTCGGTGAATGCCATTCGGGCTGCAAAACGGCCCGTCCATCTTCCAAAGAATTATGCAGGGTATACTCGCCCCTTACCTTTGGATATTCTGTCTTGTCTACATAGACAATATTGTCGTCTTCTCCAGGAGCTATGAAGACCACATCAACCATCTCGACACCGTCCTGAAAGCTATCGAAAAAGCAGGGATCACCTTAAGCCCTAGCAAGTTTCATCTTTTCTATGATTCAATACTTGTGCTGGGCCACAAAGTCTCTCGATTGGGACTGTCGATTCACGAAGAGAAAGTCAGAGCGATACTGGAGCTGGAAAGACCATCAAAATTAGCTCACTTGCAGGCTTTCCTCGGGATGGTCGTATACTTTCGGCCTTTATACCATATTACGCCGACATTTGTGGCCCTCTGTTTCAGCTTTTGCGAAAGGACAGTCGATGGGAGTGGGGAAGGGCCCAGGAGCACACCTTTAGAGCAGCGAAGGACGCTCTCTGATCAGCACCGCTTTTGGGGCATCCTATCGAAGGTTTGCTCTATCGCCTGTACAGCGACGCCAGTGACGAGGCTGCCGGGTGCGCACTTCAACAGATCCAGCCTATATTAGTAAAGGATCTGGAGGGGATGCGTGCTTACCAAAGGCTAAAGAAGGCATACGACGCGGGACTTCCCCCTCCAAAGCTGACGACGACATTGAGTCAAAAGATCAATGACTCACCTCCGGGCGGAGCATGGGGGGCTACTTTAGAGGATACAGTGGTGCACATCGAGTGGGTGATAGGTTACTATTCACGCCGGTTCAAAGGAGCGGAGCAACGATATTCGACTACTGAACGGGAAGCGTTAGCGGCCAAGGAAGGCTTGGTTCAATTCCAACCATACATCGAGGGGGAATGAGTTCTCTTGGTCACGGACCACTCGGCGTTACAATGGGCTCTGACTTACGAAAACTCCAACAGACGGCTGGCGGCTTGGGGCGCCATATTCTCAGCGTATGCTCCCGGGCTTGAGATAATCCACAGAGCCGGACGGACACATTCCAATGTAGACCCTTTATCACGCTTACCGAGAGCACCACCAGCACATACGTCCCCGGTCAGAGAGCCAGAGAAGACGATCATCACGGATACCACTCTGGCAGAGGCTCAGGAACAGCAGTTGGAGGAGGAACCAGCTAGACGGGCAACCTTTATTGTGTTGATATGATGGTACTCGGGGTGCGGTGGAACGATAACTATGAAGCCGAGATAGAGGTCAAAACCAATATAACTAACTAAACAATCAATCAAACAACTCCTCCTCCTCTTTATGAGTAGTGATAATCGCGGGTGTTCGGGGGTAAAGACCAAGTATTAGGTCAATAGATCGTTTACTGTTCAGAGAACAGAGGAGTGGGATAGACAAGGGTTGTGAAACCAAAGTCGAGCAATACGCGCTATGTTTGAGACTTCGTACAAGCGGTGGGTTCGTGGGTTTTTAAGGCAATAACGGCCAGTAGCCGGCGAGTTTATGTCAATTAAGACGGGTTTGTTGGATTTCTCCAGGTTTGGGACACGAGACACTCCTGCAGGACCGCAGTATATAACACAACACAGAACACAAATCACAGAACACAAAACACACACACAACACACACACAATACGACCCGCAGTGCTGGACAGAGTCCACACAATTCACAATTCAGTCACACAGTCAATCACAGATACAATCCAATCCAATCCAATTGTTGCCAAAGGTACAGTACTCGGTTCGAGATAACGGTTACTTGGGTCTTAGAGCTAATCGACAACTCCGAGCCACAACACCATTGCGTATGTGAACAAGGTAGACCGAGTGATGTCACTGCACCGTTGTGCACGAAACCCCAAGGCAGTCTGCTCCAGAACCTCTCTAAACTACGTGCTTTTATACTACTGGGATCTCGACTTTACAACACATCTATTACAACATCTCAGAAAGCACTCCATCCCGGCGTGGAGCCGCAAGACGATCTTAGGGAGTCCCCTGACTCCTATTGGCCACGCGCCGGCTCTATGAGTCAGACCTCTCTTGGGTACTCGATCGGTTTGAGAGTTATTGGTTAATCGAACAGAAGCTTCCGAGCCGTCATCTTCTTCGTCTAGTGCTCGTCCCGAGCGTCAGTCTTCATTGTCTATGATATGGCTACCTGTGGACACCTTCCCCGTGTCCGTAGCTAGTCTGGTTGTTGTGATAGACCAAAGTTGCACTTGTCTCGGTAAGTGCCGGTGCCATCGCGATTTGATGTTTAACCGGCACAGCTATTCTGATGTGTAGGCACGCTCGGCCGTCGGCAACTCACTTTGTCCATGTCTATCTACAGAGGTCTTGCCCCATCCAAGGGTCTGGACTCGTCATGTGCCTTGTCGCGCTGTTCTCGATAAGAGACACAATGGTAAACAATCTCGAAGTCGGCCGTTTTGGGAGGCCCCAGTCGCCTGCATGCGATGTCATGTATTCCTTCCCATCTCCTTGATACTAGTCTAGCACTCAGCTCATCCGCACACACACAGGTACTGATATAAGGTAGTTGGCTCTGTTCTCAGTAAGTCGTACTTTGGCCCCAAGTCGAGGTACCGCCATAGGATCATGCCAATAGAGAACCTAAGCTATGTGACTGTTAAGCTACTCGTTCGGAGCTCCCGATAGCATCTTATAGAATAGAGAGAGCGTGCTTTATAAGTATAAAGACGCGAAATGCGAAAATACACCTATGGTTTGTACACGGCTTATCAGCGTGGAGTTTAGACGAGGGAGGGATTGGAAGGCGACCGTTCAGCGTGGGCCACGACTAGAAGTAAGAGGAAGAAGGACGGCGTTCAGGAGGACGAAGCTGCACAACCACTTGATCCGCAGGAAAGCTTAACAGGCAATAACAAAGCCATCGTCAACACCGGCTCAGAATCAGACGACGACCTCGAGGCCTTGCGGACGTCCCACGACTACTGGGGGGCTCACAACCCCGCGCCGAGTATTCACCTGGAGATGGAGGAGAACTTTCGCATTCAGTTCGTGGCTGGTTACTTAGCGGACCCCACTTTTGCTCGGATCTGGATGACGACGGCGGATGCACAGGATGAGTGGAAACCGGGAAATCATTTCTTCAAGAACTCTGAAGGCCTGCTCTTCTTCAGAGATGCGGATTCCAATCTCGCCTCTGCGTCCCAAGAGTTTTGCCAAATTTCCTGCTGGCGGAGTTGCATGAGAGCGTGATCGAGACCGCACATGTGGGCGCTGAGAAGCTGTGGCAAAAACTATTGCACAGATACTACTGGCCTCGAATGAAAGCCGACATCTAAAGATTCTGTGCAAGTTGCGATGTCTGCCAAAAAATCAAGAATTGTAACTTCAAAAGATTGGGCTTTCTGACGCCCAACCCAATTCCTTCAAGACCTTACGAATCTGTTTCAATGGATTTTATTGTGGATCTGTCGTGGTCGGGGGAATACAACACAGTGTGGGTGGTGGTCTGCAGGCTAACGAAGCACGCTACGTTTGTACCAATCACTACTGGGCTAGACACGGTGAAACAATGCTACTCGGGGTGTGGTGGAACGATAACTATGAAGCCGGGATAATGGTCTAAACCAAAATAAACAACTAAACAATCAATCAAACAACTCCTCCTCCTCCTTATGAGTAATGATAATCACGGGTGTTCGGGGGTAAAGACCAAGTATTAGGTCAATAGATCGCTTACTGTTCAGAGAACAGGGGAGTGGGATAGACAAGGGTTGTGAAACCAAAGCCGAGCAATACGCGCTATGTTGGAGACTTCGTACAAGCAGTTGGTTCGTGGGTTTTTAAGGCAATAACGGCCAGTAGCTGGCAAGTTTATGTCAATTAAGACGGGTTTGTTGGATTTCTCCGGGTTGGGACACGATACACTCCTGCAGGACCGCAGTATATAAAACAACACAGAACACAAGTCACAGAACACACAACACACACACAATACGACCCGCAGTGCTGGACAGAGTCCACACAATTCACAATTCAGTCACACAGTCGATCACAGATACAATCCAATCCAATCCAATCGTTGCCAAAGGTACAGTACTCGAGTCGAGATAACGGTCACTTGGGTCTTAGAGCTAATCAACAACTCCGAGCCACAACACCATTACGTATGCAAACAAGGTAGACCGAGTGATGTCACTGCACCGTTGTGCGCGAAACCCCAAGGCAGTCTGCTCCAGAACCTCTCTAAACTACGTGCTTTTATACTACTGGGATCTTGACTTTACAACACATCTATTACAACATCTCAGAAAGCACTCCATCCCGGCGTGGAGCCGCAAGACGATCTTAGGGAGTCCCCTGACTCCTATTGGCCACGCGCTGGCTCTATGAGTCAGACCTCTCTTGGGTACTCGATCGGTTTGAGAGTTATTGGTTAATCGAACAGAAGCTTCCGAGCCGTCATCTTCTTCGTCTAGTGCTCGTCCCGAGCGTCAGTCTTCATTGTCTATGATATGGCTACCTGTGGACACCTTCCCCGTGTCCATAGCTAGTCTGGTTGTTGTGATAGACCAAAGTTGCACTTGTCTCGGTAAGTGCCGGTGCCATCGCGATTTGATGTTTAACCGGCACAGCTATTCTGATGTGTAGGTACGCTCGGCTGTCGGCAACTCACTTCGTCCGTGTCTATTTACAGAAGTCTCGCCCCATCCAAGGGTCTGGACCCATCAGGTGACTTGTCGCGCTGTTCTCGATAAGAGACACAATGGCAAACAATCTTGAAGTCAGCCGCTTTGGAAGGCCCCAGTCACCTGCATGCGATGTCATGTATTCCTTCCCATCTCCTTGATACTAGTCTAGCACTCAGCTCATCCGCACACACACAGGTACTGATATAAGGTAGTTGGCTCTGTTCTCAGTAAGTCGTACTTTGGCCCCAAGTCGAGGTACCACCATAGGATCATGCCAATAGAGAACCTAAGCTATGTGACTGTTAAGCTACTCGTTCGGAGCTCCCGATAGCCTCTTATAGAATAGAGAGAGCGTGTTTTATAAGTATAAAGACGCGAAATGCGAAAATACACCTGTGGTTTGTACACGGCTTATCATCTCCCCGGGACATTAATCTTGACCGTCCCCGGTCAACCAGTCTCGCTTCTCTCATGCAGGGTCTCAGCTAGCCAACACTTGGTTAACGGTCGTTTTTTTACTTTGCCAGAACACGACCTGTGTGTGTTCTCGACTACGGGCACCACACAGGGGTCATTTCTCGCTAAGTCCACTTCATTGTGCCTCCACAGAATGGTCAGCCAATGAGAACGCGCAATCAGCTTGCGGATCGCTTCTCGAAGACCGCAGCACAGCTTGATCAAACATGTGATTGCATGCCGATCTGCCTCGGACACATTTCGGTACAGTCATCCTGGGGTTTGCCCCTTGGGCTCAATGTCTCGGTCTCATCGCAAGCTCCTCTGCCATATCCACTTTTCCAGCTTTTCGTCCATTCGTTCTGTATTAAAGTCCTCTGCGGCGGCTCATTGAGACTACCCTTTCAGGTGAGCTTCTATTCCTAAGAATAGAATTCAATTGAACCGTGGAAACTCTCCGTCATTTTCAAAGTTTTTCTCGATTCAAGCTCTGCCGCTCTGAACGGCAGTCTCGTTCTATATACGGGCGCGCTGGCAGGCATTTCTTCCTTCTCCCAACGCCCACCTCCTGCTGAACCAACTCTCGCTGCAACCCCTACTGTCAACGCTACCTCTGCCCAGAGGGCTTTCCCCCTCTTTCTCGACTTGTCCATTCTGGGAAGATCAAGATGACCGGTGGCCCGCGTTCCAAGCTCATCGCGAAGGATGAACAGGGCCACTACTTCGACCCTTTCCACCACCTCCACGACGCCAAATTCGAGAACATGCTCTTGTTCTTACTTAACGACACCGAATTCAACGTGGTCAGGTCCCAGACGCCTGACTCCCTGGTCTCACTGCTCATAGGAGCTACGCCAGCCCTGGTACGCCGCCTTCTTCATTTTTTGCGTTTTCTTGAGACTTTTGTTTTTAGCAAGCTTACTACGAGGAGTTCGTCCGTCGCGAGGATGCCCAGCACCCCGATGCAGTCCTTCTTCTCTAAAACATACGACGATTTTATCAGCTGCTGGCGGAGGACGAGCAAAAGGCGTACAAACATCTTCTCCCACGGTTCGTTCCCGACTTCCAGGTACGTCTCAACGTGCTTCTTGCTTTTCTTGTACTAAGTTCGTTTACAGAAAGTTCAGATTCCTGTCAACTACAAGATGCCACCGCCCACGCACTTTATGGTGCCAGAGGCGCCGCCGGACGACCCTCCACCCGCAGCTTCATCACCAACGCCCGGTCCCAGCGTCCTGAGGAAGGATAAACTTGCCTCGACTTCCGCCGTGCCCAAGACAAACGCTAAGGTCGCAACGAAGCCAAAGCCCGCAACCCTGCCATTCGTTACCGTCCCCGTTCCGAAGTCCAGACCACCGAAGTCTGCCCCGGCGCCGCCCGCACCAGCAAAGTCCAAGCCGAGCACATCCGCGCCCACGCTCAAAACGAAGCCAAAGGCGAAGCCCGCGCTGCTAGTGCCGACTCCTGATTCCCCTCAGTAGCGCTCGCGCTCGCCTTCTTCCGACCCTATCACCTCGCCATCGACCTTTCGGCGTAAGACCCAGCAACTTCCTCAGAGGGCGCGTTCGCGACGTCCGTCTGTTCCTCCACCGCCATCATTCGGTCCAGTTGGCCCAGCGTTGGGCGGTCCTGCGGCGTCTGCCCCCGTGGGTTCCGTCATCAAAGCCGCGCGCCAAGTCAAGGTGCTGGTCCCTCATGCATCGTCGCTCGCGAAGCCAAGCAAGGTTTCGACTTCCACGTCGTCCGCTTCTACTTCCAATCCTCTCAAGCGCAAGTGCTCGGATGCGAAGGAGCCTGAGCCGCAGCCTACACCCGCTCCAGCGCTCCGTCGCTCTACTCGTGCGAAGGGATCCGTCGCACCGATTGCCTCGATCGAGACCTGCTCGTTGCCACCCAAGGATCAGGTTGATGAGGGCGAGATTGAGGTGAGTTCTTTTCGCTTCTTTTCTTTCTTTTACTGACGGTGATACGACTGGTATTAGCCCAGCCGTGAAATCTCGCATTTTTGCGATTTCTTGTCAAATACAAGAAGTCCTCTGCCTGGTGGCATACCAATTAGAGTCAGAGCGAGCTCCGCACTGCTGACTGCGTAGCAAGGACGCGAGAGAACCGTATAGGCATTAAGGTTATACTATGACTTGGTCCTTCCAATATCGAGGATCAGTATAGTAAGCTTAAGGATGCCTCGAAGTTTGTCAGATTCAGTCCATAACTCATATCTGAGGGCGGATTGCACTGCAAAAGCTAGTTACCATACCCAGGAGATTAAACACAAAAGCCTAAGACTACTGGTTGGAACACAGTATACCAGACGAGGAGACGGAACCAGTCCGAGGACTGCTATTGAACCATCCTGGATAGGACTGGCGCGAGCACAAACTAGACTGCAGGACCAGGGACAGTCCAAGGACTCCCAATAGACGTACATTAGGGCAAGGCAATACCTGAGGACTACTATGTCTACCACAAAGTACCGGTAGCACAGGTCCGAGGACTATAACTCAGTCCGAGGGCAACCCAAGACTTGAAATGACAGGACGGATGAACTATTTATAGTTCGAGGACTTGTACACCTGACAAATACCAATGCTCGGAAGAAACCGAGCTGAGCCTAGACCATCATAGAACCCATGTGACGTGCACGTCGCGTCCGAGGACCCTAACAAGTACAACGAAAGTCCTAAACAGGCAATGGGTGAATACTTCAGCTTAAACACAGTTAAAGCAATTTCACGGAGTGGATACCAACGGCCGAACCGTCTCCGTCGGCCAGGATAATGACGTAGCATGAGCTATTTACAGCCATGCCGAGGCAGAGCAAGCGCAAGGGTGCGGACAGCAGAGTACGGCCGTCCGAGGACTCGCTAAAATATACACCAAAAGAGGTGCCAGGCACAGTTGTCTGCGGCCGGACCTCACCAAAATAGAGAGGCATCGTCGCATTTCCTTTTGCAGTTTCAAATTACTCTTTTTCATTTTCAATTTCTCTGTTCCTGTCACATATCCTCGGACTGTCACATAGTATCCAAATTAGTATAAAAGACCAGCCAGAACGCGATGTTCAGGCAGCACATTGCAGCCCAGTTCGCCTAGACTCACGTCGAAAGCTTATTCCCAAAGGCCTTTGTGACTCTGTATCGTCCGCGGAGATTTGTTGTAATAAGCACATCTGTTGTTGTAGATTCATTCACAAGAAAGTTCGATTGTTGGCTACATCTAAGCTTTAAGGTTCATCTAAGCCATTCCTACTAGTGCATACAGTTGCCTAGTCATTGTCCCCTTGGTTGCAGACGGTTGTGCACCAAGTATTGTCCTATCAGTGCATACAGTTGCCTGATCATTGTCCCCTCGGACTGCAGATGGTTGTGCAGCGAGTATTGTCCTACTAGCACATACAGTTGCCTAGTCATTGTCCCCTCGCTTGCAGACGGTTGTGCATCGAGTATTGTCCTATCAGAGCATACGGTTGCCTGATCATTGTCCCCTCGAACTGCAGACGGCTGTGCAGCGAGTATTGTCGAGCCGAGCCCATACAGTTGGTGTCCTCGGACTCATTTACACTCTTTAAAACCATACCCTGGTATCTCCGAGGCCTATCTTTAGGTAGTTCTAAACTATCTGTAGTTCTGAGGACGTCCTAATAAGACTCCCTACGAACGGTTTTCTTCAACATTACTTGAGAGGATTCAATCTTAGTCGTATATTTCGGCGTAGACCTGAACCCAAATCATTAGCACTGTGTATTGGTTGTGTGGTGTGTGTGTGTTGGTTGTTTGAGTGGTGTTTATAGCATCCCTCGAGTCAGTCATTTAGGTCACAGCCGTACGCAGGTGCACCGTTTCAACGGTTTTCCCAGATCGACGAGGTCAAGGCTTCGACTTCGAAACCCAAGCCCAAGTCTCGGAGTCGTCGGAAACCCGCGAACCAAAACCCACCGAAGACCCGTAAACACACCGAAGACCCGTAAACACACCGACTGGCGGTACGACCCATGTGCTATTACTCAATTCATGTTGCAGCGCGGCCCTGTCCACCCCGTCACCAACGAACCTGCGCCCGAGGGCGAACCGTGGTACCCTCGCGAGTCGCGGAGCTCCAACCGTGCTGCCAAGTCGGTTTATTACAACGGCTACCCGGAGGAGGCCCCAATCCACGCGCAACGCAGCAAGATCCCGCCTCCCTACGCGGTTGTGCCTATACTGGCGCCAATCCCGGAGAAGGAGATCACAACGATCGTGACTCGTCTTTTGAAGAACGTAAGCCTTTATTCTTTTTCGTGGTCGATTTCTTTATTCTAAATCCTTCAACAGCCCGGGTACTTGTGCGTGGAGTGCATTACTTGCCTTCACTTGTGCGAGTTCCACGGCTATGGTGTCCAGTGCCCGACTTGCGAAAGTCAGAAGTGCAAAGAATGCTCTTTCCGTCACAACATTTGAGAGCTGGACCAAGTCCTCGCTGAGCTCATGCCGTTGTTCCAGATTGGCCGTGATCATGAGTCATTCCACTATTTCGTCTTCTCGAACTTTAACAATTTTACAGATACTTGGTCCATCGTGACCCATCTCCACGCTGCTCACGTCCGTGCGCAAAACACCATCATCGCCGCTACTTGCACCGCCTTGGAATTTCGAGAACAATTTGTGCACTTTCATGGCCATGCCAAGAGGGTCGTCGAGGTCATCGGGGCGAAAGCCTTCAACGAACGTTTCACTCCGCTCAACACCAGCGAGACAATGCTGGAGTTTATCAACAAACTCTGTGACGGCTTCAACGACGCCAACGCCGAGCACGGATGCATCGGCCCTGCCATCGACGAACATGACGACCTCAGCAACGATATCCCACCACCAAGCTTGCTTCAAATCGACCAGCAAGTCGAGGGGGACGAGGAGGAGCAAGCTAGTCACTCCCGCTCGTCTTCTGTTTCGAAGCCTGTCCTTCGTTCGGCCAAAGGAAAGGGGAAGGAGAAGGCCGTTGAGGAAGACGAGGAGTCTGCCCAAGGTGCGTCGCAACCATTCTCCTTTTCTTATCCCGACTTTCTCGTTCATATCCATAGGCAGCGAGCGTGAAGACCCCGACGTCGATGATCGTCCCGCGTTCGTTCCCAACTTGGAGCACGATTCCGATTCCGACGAACTGTGGGAGTTCGTGGTCGAGGAGAACGGCATCCGAAAGACCCGCACCGTCCACGATGACCGGGAGGATAGTGAGGACGGCGAGGACAGCGAAGAGCGAACGTAAAGCGGTGGTAAGACCATGGAAGAGACGTCAAAAGGCGAATGGCGCCTTTTGTTTCCTCTTTCCTCTGGTACACCCTTTGCTCGACTTCGCCCGTGGCCGCAATTGTTTTCCATTTTTTTTATTTCTAAACCGATTTCTGACTCATGAACACGATCTTACTTACTAGTAGATAGTTCGCGTCCTATTTCTTGTAATTCCGCGTGTTGTATATCACTAATTGCGAGCGCTCTTGTTTGACTCTGACTTGGTAACGCAAGCACAAGAGAACCGTGTGAAGCCATCGATCCGGCTGAAGCCGGATAAGATGAGATGCTTGATTAAGATACGATAAGATCCCGGATAAGATATCTCATGGTAAGATAATCCCAAGATAACAAACGTTCGGTGGAATTTGCAAAACTCCCCTAAGTCCTCGATCTCGGCATTGGTTTCTCTAATGCAACCGTTTCAAATGCCTATCATATTCGCTTTTCTTTCGATTCCGCATACTACGAACCGAATCATGCCTGCCCTTAACGACTTCGAAGAATACACCTTGATCATGCTCGAGGACATGAGGGTGTGTCTTGTCTCGAATTCGGGGTTTCCTTATTCTGACTCTCTTCTTAGTCGGATCCTACCGCTTCACCGTGCGACCCGTGTGCTCGGCTCGGTTTATCATGCGAGTTCTTTTGCTGGGGCCGTGCTTGTATAAACTGCGACCGTCGGCTCGACCCGTCTTGCACAACCATGTCTCTCCAGACTTGGAACCGCTTCTTTGCTTTGAGAGATCTTCCACCCGTTGAGCAGCAAGGTACGTCCTAGTCTAACCATCCTATTATGTTTCTTACGCGCGTGCAAGGTTTCCGGTTTGGAAGGCTTGAGTATCCTTATGCCCAACTCCAGGCCCACGTTCCCCGCGTGTTCGAGATCCTAAAGCGCGCTTATTTCAATCGCACCAAGAAGCAGTACCGTGAAGGTCTTGCTGCAATTAACGATGTGGACGAACTCCACCAAATGTGGGTCACCTGGAGCTATCACAGCTATAGTAGATCCGCATTGGGTCTAGTGACCGCTCGTATCCTAGAGCTCGATCCCGAAACTCCGTAGTCAATTCAAATTGTAAACGGTTTCGAGATCGCAATTCAATTTCTGTGGTTTGCCCTAAATTCTGACCGACACCCTTATCCTGGATAAGGACACCTTCTGTCCTTTGGCAAACTCCCCGGGACATCTGCCTTCGCTACAATGCCTGCGTTCTCTCGGCTCGTCTATCAGTACCCTGAGATAGCGCTCATGTTTTCGTCTCGTGTGGTGCGTTACAGAGGTTCTTTTGATCCACTTGAATTCTGATCTCGATTTCCAGCCTACTCAACCTTGCACCAACTGCGCCATTCGTGGTCATGGTTGTATGTTCGACCACTGGTCTGCTCACTGTAAAGAGCGCGAGTTTACCTGTTGGTCGTCCTGCGACTATACCCAGTACGAGGCTTGGGTCGATTTTATCAAAGTTGAAGATGCTGCTACCGAGACTTATCTCGGTGAGTACCCTTTCCTCTGGGTCGTGCCATTCTTATATCCTTAAAGCATCTCACACTGACTATGCTGTCGCTTCCGCCTTGGACAATTATCGAGCGCTCTACGATCGTGCTCGTATCTTGTTCCAGGGTGATACCGAGGATGCGCAGTCTTTGAGGACGGCTCAAGCTTTCGCCAATCTCGCCACTGAGCTGCCTATCACCAATATCTCAGCGCTGGTTGCAATCATGCTGCACTTGGATCCCGGTCATATCCTTGTTTCCATGCTCGCTGAACGCGACCGTGCTCATAGTCAGGAGTTGAGTGCAGCAGCCCAGGTTATTACCGAGGACACCGGACTTGCTTCCTTCGGTGCTCATGATATCGAGCCTGCTCACATGCTTTCCCCTGCCGATGATGACGACTTTCCTCTCTCGTTTAGCGGCCTCGAACTTTACTAGGGTACATTTGTCCAGTAGTCACGACTTTTGTCTGTAATCCTACTGAGACTTCGTTTGCCTGTCTCTCCTTGCCGTTGCCTAGCCTTGCCTAGCCACCCGTAACATTTACACATTATCCGAGTTACCGGGAATGGCCTGTCCGATCCCTCCTCGAGCGGGTGTCTTAGTTTAACCCCTGTCTCTAAGTGGAACATTTTGATCATCAATCACTTGTTTGCGATTGGCGTCCAAGGCATCTGATCCAATTCTTGGTTCGTTTCCAGAAGTATTATGCTGGCTTGAAACCCCTTTTTCAGGTATCGTGGCTGGTGAATTGGTATAGGATGTTCGCCCACGCTGCGGACTACTAATTCCGTTAACGAGACTACGGACAATATGAAATTTCCCGGCCCTCCTTCCCCCCGATTTTTATAATAATAACTGTACTCAGTTATCCTGATCGTCGTTTCAGAATGATTCCCTGGCTCGGCTCGCACAGTATAAAGGCGCTAAGCGTTCGCTCAGAATTTATCCCTCTTGCTCAGTCTAATCTTCCTGCATTCATCGCTCGCATTATGGACCCTATCGCTAGTCCCGATGGCATTCCCAGCACTGCTTGGACCCGCACATTTCTCAAGGCCAACCATGCCAGCACTCTCAATCATGATGATCGTCCAGCACAGCTTGAGCATTTGGTCGATCAAGCCGAGGCTTTGGTGTGTCACAATGCTATCCTTAATTCAGGTCTGTTGCTAATAACCTGTTTCAAGCTCGGACTTTCCCAGTACGCCGACAAGCTTGTGTACGTCAAGACCGTCTGCGACTTGTGTTTCCTTGTCCAGTCCCATTACAAGACAGCTTGGAGCAACGCTCTTGGTGAATGGCACCCCGCTATCAAGAAGCTTGGACTGTTTATCGAGGTGCTTAACCATGCTCACGTTGTGAGCGCTTGTGCTCATAGCGCCAAGACGTCTCACAACCGTGACAAGCGTACGGCTGCCCTTGCCGATGCTCAGGAGGCGCAAGCCGAGAAGTCTAACAAAAAGGCCAAACTGGCCAAGGTGCGTTTCTATCCCAACTTCCTCATTCACTTGATTCATCTCTATTCTAGGTCCGTAGCAAGACATCGCGCAAGGTTTCGACGCCTAGCAACGTTCCTGACTCCGAGTCCGAGGACGAGCCGCAAGGTGAAGACGACCCTATGGACAGCAACACTGCTGACTCGGTGAGCAGACCTGAAACCTGTTCGAGACTGGTTTCGCTTATATGTTGACTCCACGCACCAGACGTCCCCAGCCAAGGGTTCTGTCAGCCAGGACACTATTATCATTGACGATGACGAGACATCCATCTCTGACCCCGTTTCCAAGGTATGTTACACAGTATTCTTACCGAGACTACTTTTGCCTAATCAATTAAATGGTTTACAGGGTACTCCCACTGGCAGTGTGCAGGCTTCCACAGTGCGCATTCCTTATATTCGGAACAGTTGGACCGATACCCATCACCCGAGTTATATCAAGGCGATGGCCGCCATCTCGAAGTCCAACCCCGAGGAAGCGTCCAAGGTAGCCGAGATGTCCAGCACTGGCGCTCGCAAGCGTCGTATGGAATCCACTCATCATGCATTCAATTCTGGAGCTAGGTGTCACGTTGTCGACGCCACGCAGGTTCCTACCGCTTCCAATAGCACTGGTGCGTTATCCGTCTAGACTACTACCTGCAAATGCTTATCCTGGATCAGGACACGATTCACGTACTCCTGATGAGATCATCGCCGACTTGGCACATAACCTCGAGCAACCCGCTGTTGACAGTTTTGATGATGCGGCCATCCTTCGCATGGAGCGTAATGTGCGTATCCAGACTGATGTTGCGCGTCACAATATTTTCTATGAGCTCCGCAACTACAAGATCTTGCGCATTGAAGGCAAGAGCTTGCAGGGAGTGCTGCGCGACCGCGGACTCAACCCGCTCAAGGGCACTCTGCTAGAGATCCCCAGTACGTCATTACTCTCCCCGGACATAGAATCTGACTCCGAGACTAGATGTCTAATCTTGCTCAGACCTCCGTGTTTGCACGGACCCCCAACGCGACCATGCATTCCATCCCTGTCGTCTTTCCCTTCGTACCTGAACGGCCTGTACCGTTCCGTACTCTCTCTCTTCGTGCTAGACTCATTAAAGCCCGACCAACTTGTACTACATTCCTTGTTATCATTTCAGAGCGCTTATCTCGATAAAAGCCCGGTCCAACTCGTATTACACTCCTTTGAATATAACTGTTCCCAACTATACTCGTGCATCCTGAGTTGCCTAGCTCCTAGGCCTAGTAGAGCGGCGGGGATTAACCATGTCATACACAGGTTCCGGTTCTATTTCCTCATCTGGCTCTTCTTCACTTATATGTTTCTCGGAACGATCCTCCTCGTCCACGTTTTCCCAGTCAGGGTCAAGGTGAACTTTGTGGAACTGTAAGTCCTTGCCCAAATACTCGTCCTGGCCGTCCTCGGCAGCTGCCAATTCTTCCAAGGTTTCTTTAGACAAGTCAATCAATTCCAGGATATCATCCCCAAGTTCAATTCTCCTCCCTGCGAGGTAGGGTATTACTCTAAACTGCGTGATTTTGCCATGCATCATCGCACCGTTCATTTCACAGCAGAGGTAGGACCTGCCTTAGTCCGTCGTACTACTATGACCGGTCCGAGATAACGGACTGACATCTTTGTATTCAAAGATTTTTCAACCATAGTGTTTCTGACGAGAACCAGGTCCCCAGGCTTAAAGTCAAAGTCCTTGATAGTGTGCTCATGTACTCTTTCATACTGACGCACCGCTGCCAGTTTCTCTGCACTAACCCGCTCCCGCATCTCGTCAACATGTTGTGAGTGCTTAGCAAGGGCCTTTGCGCGCAAGCCAATCAATTATCCTGTTGATATAACTTCACCGGGAAATTCTACCAGCCAGGTCGCTTCTTCAATGTCCAACGGGATTACCCAGTACTTAGTATTATATTAGCTTGTAGTTGTTTATTTCTGAGGTGTCTCACGTTGGTCACGGGTAACTTTACTCTAACCCAACGCTGACGCACCTCAAGTCTCAATATTAGAACTTGGATTGGTTTAGTCGGGTGCGAGTTCATTAAGTTCACCTCACCACTCCTTACACTTTTTTAAACCCTATTGGTTCTTTTATCTACGACAAAAGAACAAATCTATTCGACTTAAAATCGACAACTATACAGGCATACTACTATGTCAACTAGGGGATCCGAATCCCCTCCTACTCTGTCGCAGCATGGGGGATCCATCCCCCCTGTATCTGCAGACATACCTGCTAGTGGGCTCACGGGCCCATCGGAATTCTTTTCCACCGCTGAGTTTGATTCCGCCTCTCATCGGGCGTCGCCTGTTGCTCCACAGCCTGGCCTGCAAGTCCGCTACGAGACTGCGGAGGATGGGCAGGTGCTCCTTGTCGACGCCCACACTGGGGAACCAGTTGTTATCGTCGACCGCACCGCTACCCCAAGTGCCACGTCATCACATGGCAAGAGAGACACAGTCTCCCCTCCGGCACATAGTAGCCCTACGCCGCAGGGCCGTTCAACGGATAGAACTCCCTCGTCCCCCTCTTATCCTTCGTTCCCCACGACAGATATTGGGGCTGGGGCACCTGAGCAGTTTATTCCGGCCCAAGATCAAGTCATAACCCCTCTTACTGATTTGCTCGCCCGCATTCCCCCGGGCGCCTTGAGTGTTGACGATATGAATCGATTCCACGGCGTCCGCGGCGTCCTGTCGACAAGTCGAAGTCATTTAATGGCCTCGACAGTTATGATTTCTAAGCAACAAGAGAATCTAGGACAGACTCACGCTGACATTATAGAGTTCCGCAACTATGCGGCCTCAAGACTTGCTTCACTCCACAATGAAGTAACTGGGAACCAATCGAAGATTAACCGTTGTCTAATGGATAACATTAAGATGTTGCGAGACATGGGAGCTTCAGATGCGGCACTCACTGAGGTCATTTCCGCTACGGCGGCGTTCACTACTAGCCCAAGTGACGGTCTCTCATTACCTGAGCTACCCAGAATCGAGCTCCACGACATTGCGCCCCCGCAAGACCTTTGGGCTGAAATGACTAAACTGGTGCCTCCCCGCGGGCCTCATGAGTCCGAGAGTGATTACGAGGCGAGAGTGCACGCGGTATGGCGCGTCAAAGCTCGCGCCTCGGCAGCGTTCCAATCCCTACCTCCGAGTCCAACACTTCGTCAACCGCCGATTGGTCCTGAGAAGACCAGTATCCGCCCGCCAGAGTCGTGTGTGCAGAACCATGGGAAACACCCGCAAAATCAGATGGAAGACATCGGCGGGATATCCACCGCGGTCCCTTACCGCGACGTGCGATTTGGTGCACTGCCTAACACGTGAACACCGTCTATATCGCTCGCGGGACTGGCACAGAACGCGTCAGGATACCAGTCTACCTCGGGGTACCAATCCATAGGACCCCGAGCCGAAGTAGCCGCATCGGTATTCGATGAATTCACGGCGGACATGGCTAGGGTGATCCGGAGTATAATCCAGCGACACCATAGTATGTCGTTCTCCCTTCCTAACCACATTCGGCCTCCGAAGATCGACCCACCTGTGAAATATGCGGGCAAAGACGACCATGAGATATATATCCGATTCTTGGAACGGATATGCAATTGGTTCAAATCCCAGCTAATGACTGGTGACAAATCCGACTCGTATCGGGTCACACTGCTCTCCTCGCAGCTTGAAGGGTACGCCCTGGAATGGTTAACTGAATTGATGGAAAACCCCCCAAATGACGACTTCGCTGCCCTTACTTTCGCCAATGTTATGTGCGCCATGCATTGACGATACGTTACATCGGCGAACGCTCAGCAGGCCACACTGGACTTCGAGCAAGTGAAATATGATCCGACTACCGGGCCGGATGGATTGATGAATGAGCTCATCAAATATGGGCAACGGATGCGCGAGAAGCCGTCCCCATTCACTATCTGCTCCTCTTTCTTCACTGCTATACCGGACGAGATGTTCAACAAGCTTGTCATGGATAGAGGCTTCACCAGCGAGTACTCCAACGTCAAAGACCTTTTGGATCACGCCAGACAGCTCTGGGTCGGCGCTAAGATGATTCGCACTCAGCGCCGATTAGCTCAATCTACGGTGCCTGTGGGAACCCGGCTGAACAACGCGGTCCGAACCACCCCTCATAATGGTGGTCTTCGCACTGGAAGCGTCAGGACGTGTAAGTCCCCAGCCATCCCTACGGAAACTCGCAGTTTCCCCACTGCTGCCCAGGCAGCTGTTCTTGGCTCGGGCAACTCCACGAAGCTCTGCTTCTCCTGCGGCCTGATGGGCCACATTGCCTCTGATCCCATTTGTTCGCGCAATCGCGACCAACCGGGGTATCGCGAGTGGCCCAGAGTGGCTGCCCAACGTGTTATTGAAAGCTACTCTGACGAGTGGGAAGTAATTGATGCTGATACTAATGACCCACCTTTAGAGCATCCTGATGACAAGTGGGGCGGGACTCAATATGAGCCCGTCGATGAGAACCGTGACCAAGACGTCGCACCTGACCTAGAGGCCCTCGTGGCTACCCTCGAGGACGAAGAAGAACCTGGCGAGGCCCAACCGCGTGTGGCGGCGATGCGCCACCAATACTTCGCTATGCGTATCCTCGATGATGATGAGTATGACCCATTGTCTTCCCCACCTCTATCGGACACGGAGACTCTTGACGATGAACGGGCCCACCTCCCTCGACTCCGGCAGCTCCAGTCACTCCTCCTCGACGATCGGGGCTTACGATCACCCCCATGTCGTCGCCCTTGAAGCGCCTCTATCAGACACCTCATACGTCACTAGCCCATGATTTATGGGTCCTCTGTACTGCACGAGAGCGCGATAGGCTTCCCACGTGGACTGATTCGGAGGAGCGCTTTGAGCGTCGCCACCTCAAGTTACTTTACGACTATCCCCGGTCGCTAGATCCTTCCTGCGACGAGCTTATGGAAGACTATGAAGTAGCCTGCCTCAAGACCGGAGCGCGCTTGCCCAATGGCGATGATTACCAGTCCATATTGCTGGTTCAAGCTGAAGAGCAGGCTCGCCGTAACTGGGAACAGATGCTGCAGCACCCGGTCCAAGCTCAGGTGATAAGTCACCCCCGTGTGTCTACACTTCCACCGCTGGTCGGCGAGACCGATCCTAATCGATTCACCGCATATATCCGCCAGACTGAGGAGTACCAAATCGAGATAGTCCGTCAGCTGACGTTGCGCACATTTGCCAGCGTCGCACTGGAAGCTACCGCTGCACTTCCCCGCAGTGCGTACTCCATGGCTACTCGCAATCTTGGACTCGCGTTACGGCGCAACGAGGAGACTACCCTGTAGATCACTCACCACGTTGATAAGCTGGCTAAGTGAACACGCGTGAAATCTTTCAATTTTACATCACTTAGTCGCCGTCACTGGCTATAAACTAAGCTATTACACCGTCTCAGAGGGCTGGTGTTGAGATCCGAGCAACCAGTTGAGGATATAAGCGCATGCTAAAGCCAGTAGCTTGTTCTAGATAACGGCCACCACAAAGGGCTCGAGTCTGGAGAAGCCACGAACCTATAGCTAAAGGGTCACTTTACCATTCTCAAACGGAATTGGAGTACTCTGTGCGCTGTTCAAAGTCAGGATATATAAAAGCCGTCTAGACTACGACTATGCGACACTGGGGGATCACTATTGAAGATTAGATTACATTTGACGGACGATAGTACAAGCGTCGGGAGATCCCGGCGGCGGCCGTAAAAGCATTGATGACTCACCGGACCGGAACTATAACCGGTTCCGCGGGTGATCAATGGGATCCCATGTTTGACAGCGGTTGAGGGCTTCTACGATCGAGCTCGATCGTTCTGTGAAATACAGAACAACCAAAAAGGCACGGGACGGGCAGAGGGTGCTGCGCGTCGGCCAGGAATAGAGATGAAGCGGCAATGACCAAGCTTAGGTGGGGTCTAGGCAGGACAGGAACCAAGGAAGCTGATGGCATCACGAATATGTCGGGTCTTTCGATCGCGACCGATCGTTTATGCAGGAAAGATACCAATGTATTTGAAACTAACCTTTTACAGCCTGTTTTCGTGACCATAAATCATATAAAGCTCCACAGCCCTGGTCATAGGGCATGACTCATTTTATTGTTTGTTTGTTTGTAAGCGTCCGTATATAGATTCTTGGGTTTGTATAAATAGCAGTAGAATAGCAGTAGTTCACCAGTGGATTCACCCCTCTCCTATCGCAAGTGTAGCTATTACAGCCTGCACAATATTAGGAAAGACTTGAATTCGTTCGGAGTACCACTGAGAAATAATAATTGTTTTTCCGCTTGATATTTCGTTTTTTACTTGAGAATCATTGAACCGGACATAGTCCAAAGACCGTACGCAGCGAGAATTGATAAGGGTTATTGCAGCGAACAGCGGAATATTAAGGATCAGCGATTATCGGGCATTGTAGACATAAAAGTCAACTCTAGCTATAGCTTGTAAACATCGGAAATACACCAGACAGCGTTATAAAAGCAAATTACCAACTCCCAGGAAGTCATTCCACCAACTTTGTGATAAAAACCAAGCTTTCCGAAGCCGTTAGACCGCCCATAAAGCGCCTAGATCGGTATAAAGCTGTTTACCGTCCCACCGTAGCACAAAGTCTTACTACTTTGACCATATCGTACCAAATTGCAGCAACCTAATACTTGGTTGGAACCCCGAACTTGCGCGTTGTATTGAGTGGATTGTGTTGTGTTATTGGTGTTATTAGTGGTCTCTTGAGGTCATTATATTGCATTAGATTTCATACGCGGTTACATACACAGTGTTTCAATGTCAACGCTCTAGGACATCGTATTGAAGACCTGGTGCGAGCGCGAAATGCTGTTATGGAATATTGTATAATTCATTCTCTTATGAATTATCTGAATATTATCATTTATAATATTATATTCTTGACCCAAGAGTGAAAACACACTTCTTATTGCTTGGTCTGAAGTAATTGGGCTTCAATAATCATATTTAAACTTCAGAATGACTTAAAGTTCAACCACAATTGCTTCCATCCGAGTTTAATCCGAATTTCCCACGCTATCAGAACAATCCGTTGAAATTGTTCTCCCTGTCCATAAACACATATTCCACGTCTTTTTCCATATTCATTACGTGTTAAACCCTTATGGTTGGCACATGGCCATTTTAGATAGTATCAACTCTCTCACAGCACCTGTAGAGATGTATAGAATATTCCTTGAACCCGGAGAATATTCTAGAACATTTGTGCAACCCTGTAGCACATTCCTTTCCATCAACTGCAAGAACATTCTAGCACATTGCAAGAATGTTCCAATGCTATGTAGAATCTTCTAATACACACACTCATTTAGTATATATTGAGAGCTTGTCCTCATGTGACAGCACTTCACCTTTACTTCAATCCACATCGTAGACATCTACTCTCAACCCCCTCGAAGAAGCTAGCCTAGTTGCCTATAGCTAATTCAACTATCTTCCTAGCCTTAGTAGCCTATAGGAGATAGCCCTGCCTTGTTTATTCCTGTCAAGCACATAGCCCAGCAGGAGCAAGGTCACCCGAGTTTAGTGATCCCGTTTGCCTGATTTAAGTTTGAGTCTACTCGCATTGAGAATTAACAAACCTTGCTATCTGGTCTACACAGATACGCTCTAACGATTTACTACTATCCAACTCACGACATCAGTACTCTATTACTGACTTACGCTCGCAATACGCTAAATCCTAACAAATGCGTACAACTTGTTGCTTTCTGAGAGTGCGATCGCGGGAGGGATATTTGCAGATGAAGTCCTTGCCCCCGGTACGCTTCCCTTATTTCATATCGACTCCAACTCGGATCAGGATGAGTCCTCTCAACCCCCTAGCTACCCTGGATCCCCTCACTCCTCTGATGGACTCTGGGAGGACGGCGATGTCGCCACTTCCGACCTCCGTCGCCTACCTGTCACGACTGTGACCCCGGCTGCTGAGTCAGCACCCAATGAGGATGGGGACACGTCCTCATCTATCTCAGGGACCTCTATGGGCGAAGACGAAGAAAATCCCGTAGCTGTACGGCTGCCTCTATTATCGCTTCCACCTTCCCATCCTGTCCCGAGAATAGTGCTCATCCACAGCCCGGTGACACTTGCGTACTCCATACCCTCGTATCACCATGGCCCGGAGTTTTCGAGCTATACGCCGCCCAGATCGACTGCAACGGACTATCATATGTTGTGCATGAACCCATCACTCCCTTTGAGTACCCTAACACCACATTTGCTGCTGAGCACAGGAACTTAGTCACCAATGCGGCTATCGCACGCAGTCATCTACTGGGTCGTCCTGCATCCTCGGTTAACCACGTTATGACGTGGGAGGTCCCCATTCCCCTCGAGCCCATGGATGATCTCCTGGGCCCATTCAGCGAACTCACTACTGATGAGGACTCCAATTTCCTTGGTGACGTACAGATACTCGCTCAAACCATTGAGCACAAGGCTGGTGTGCGTCCTCCGGCCACAAGCGACGCTCCTGAGCCCGAGACAGTTGGTCTTATGGACCAGCCTACGTAATCTCGCAAGGAGTTGTCCTGTCTCACCGCCATCCAGAAAATCAACGGGCAACACACATACATGCTGTATGACTCGGGGAGCACTACCAATTCGCTCACACCGGAATTCACACACGCCACCAAGGCCCCTCGCATCAAGCTGACCGAGCAAGTCACCTTGCAGCTTGGGTGCGTTGGCAGCCGCTCCCGCATCAACTACGGCACCCGAGTGCCCGTCGAGTTTGGCGGCATCAAAGGTCACGTATACTTTGACCAGGTGAATATAGACCGTTACGACGCCATACTAGGGACCCCTCTACTCAACCATCACGGCATCGTGCTAGATTTCCGTAGACAACTCATCCAGTTCCCCAATGGGCGAATAATCAAGGCGCTGTCTGTACTCGAGGCAGCCCTTATTGCGGAGCGTGGGGCTGGGCACCATGCTCATCCCTATGGCGCTCGTGGTGCCCCTCTCCCTCAACCGAATTGACGTGAGAAAGGCGAGACCCTTGAGGTTCGTCATTACCCAGTAACTATAGAAGACGCGGATGAGGACGAGGAGGAAGTGCTCCCATCGCTACCCATTGATTGTATATATTTAATCCAATTAGAAACGGAATTCCTGTGTGTCACGACACCCTTTGAAGCAGCACCTCTGACTGCTGCCATCCCTGAAGTTGAACTTCCTCACGAGGACCCCGAACCTCATTTATTCGGCCCAATATTGGTTCCATTGAAGCTCTCCGAAGCGGGAGCGCTTCATCCCCACATCAAGCGGGATATCCAACAAGGTACTCCTGGGCTAACTTCCCTCGACTATGTCTCGGTCCACTCGTCCATTGACCGGATCTCCTGGATGGGAGACTTGGATCCATTTGGCATAAACCACATCGCAATTGATGCTGCCGCCGAGATCTTGACTCTCCAAGTCAAAGAATACACCGCCCCGGAAGTTACTGCGCCTCAAGAGGCTATCCGCATCCGGCATCCATTATCGCTACGATGGACGAACCTCTGCGCCACTGTACTCGACCCATTCTCACGGGACATAATCGAGTCGGCTAGTGAAGAAGTAGCTCTACGAAGCTCACGAATTCTCACGGACTTCGCTAATAATCCCTCGGCTGACCCAGCTCTTGAGCCTCTACGTGCACGATGGTTCAAGGAGTACTCCGACCTTATGGGTCCCATCCCATCTACTCTGCCTCCATTGCGTGAAATTAACCACGAAATCCACCTGATGGACGAAGCCGCAATCTATAGGTATCATATGCCTCGGTGTCCCGACGCTCTCAAGGATCAACTACGCACAAAGATCCAACAATATGTTGATGCTGGATGGTGGGAGATGTGCCCTGTTCCTCAGGCTACCCCCCTTCTATGCATCCCCAAGAAGGATTCCAAGCTGCGTACGGTTGTCGACACTCGCCAGCGGAATGACAACACGGTCAAGGGCGTAACTCCGTTTCCCGGCCAAGACAATATATGCATGGACGCAGCTCGTGCGAAATATAGGTCCAAGATTGATATTTCCGATGCTTACGAGCAAATTTGCATCATCCCTGGTGATATTTGGAAGACTGCGTTTGCTACCCCCTTCGGTACTGCCCTCTCCCATGTAATGCAACAGGGAGATTGCAACGCACCCGCCACATTTCAGAGGCTAATGACTTGGATATTCCGCGATATTATAGGAGACTTCGTCCATGTCTATTTAGATGACATATTCATATTTTCAGAGTCTATCGAGGACCATGAGCGCCACCTCGATCTAATATTCAGCCACTTACGAGCGCAGCAACTATATCTCAGCCAGAAGAAATGCGACATTTACTCACGCAACATGGATTGTCTGGGCCACCGAATTGATGATCGGGGCCTTCATGCGGATGACGAAAAAATGACTAAAGTACTGGATTGGAGGACCCCCAGGTCGCATACTGAAGTGCTTTGGTTGCTGGGCCTTATCCAATATTTAGCCCACTTTCTCCCCGAAGTTTCCCACTTCACTTCGCCTCTAGAGTCGATCTGCCGAGGCGGGCAGCCATTTGTATGGCGCCCGTTCCACCAACACTGTCTTAATCGCATTAAGGGGATCATTCAAAAGACCCCTATTCTTAAGCTCATCGACCCCAGCAACCCTGACCCTATCTGGTTTATATGTGACACTTCGGTCGTGGGTATCGGAGCCATGTATGGGCAAGGACCGGATTGGCGTACTTGCAGGCCTGCGGGCTTTCTCTCCAAGAAATTTACCTCGGCTCAACACTCCTACAAGACTTATGAACAAGAAGCGTTAGCGATCATTGAGTCGTTAATAAAATGGGAGGACAAACTCATTGGTCGGTGTTTCAAAGTAGCGTCAGATCATCAGGCGCTAGAAAGCGTTAAGACCGCCATGCGTAGCGGCATGAACGGACGATTGATTCGCTGGGATGAATATATGTCTCGCTTTGACTTCGAGATCGTACATGTCCCCGGAATCCAGAACAAAGTCACTGATTGCTTATCCCGCCTATTCGAAAATGACAACGAGTCTGATCATTACAATGTTCATGAGTACGTGGATGCCGATGCTCGTCTAGACCCTGAGTTAGAAGACATGACTCGCCTGCGAGCCGCTGAACTTTGCAACGAGGACCCAATCCTATTTTCCCGGCGAATTAAGCACCCTATTGAAGATAGGATTGTGGAAGCTCAAGACCTTCACTTGAACGCGGAAGAAATGGGACGCGACGGACACGATACTTCTTCCATCTCTCTCGAAGACTCCCTCGCAGCCGTGCCCGCTCCTACGATCACCCTAGAAGGGGACGTATCCTTTCATGATCACATCTGATCCGCTTATGCAGATGATCCATTCTTCACGAAGATACTCGAGAAATTACCGGTGTTCCCCCAGTTTGAATTAATTGACGGACTTCTATATGTCACAGTTCATTCGGGACGTCAGTGCCTTTGCATTCCCCGTGGGACTCGTCCTAACCTGAAGCGGATACTTACGGAGAAAGTCATCGATGTGGCTCATACAACTATTGGCCACTTCGGCGAGCTCCGCACCGCAGAATACGCCCGGCGCTGGTTCTGGTGGCCTAAAATGGGTAAAGATATTGACCAATTCTGCCGCAGTTGCGGGACTTGTGCTATGGCTAAGACCTCGACTCAACGACCCGCTGGCCTTCTACACGCTATGCCCGTTCCAAGCCGACCCTGGGAATCTGTAGGGATGGACTTTGTTGCTCCATTCCCTAAGTGCCTGGGCTACGATTACCTGCTTGTGGTGATATGCCGTCTCACCAATATGGTTGCCCTCTCGCCTATGCGGGTCACAGACACCTCCCTGGACGTTGCATGGTCATTCGTTCGCGATATCGTACGGCTACATGGCGTTCCGACGTCAATAGTGTCTGATCGCGACTCCAAGTTCACCTCTAAGTCTTGGCGTGAACTCCATCGTCTCACCGGGACAAAGCTCCTTATGTCCACTTCGTTTCACCCTCAGACCGATGGCGCTTCTGAACGGGCGATCCGCAATGTGTCGCAAATTTTACGGGCTAGCGTTGATCCCACTCAAAGGGATTGGGTGTACCACATTCCTATGGTGGAATTCGCCATTAACTCAAGCATTAGTGCGTCAACAGGATACGCACCTTTTGAACTCAACTATGGATATGTTTCCCACCTTGCTAACGTCGCAAAAGAGATGAGCTCCAACTTACCCGGTGTGCAGGACTTTGTGAATGCAGCCCTCGCGAACATCACGATGGCGCATGACGCCATCATCGAAGCACGCGTGCGGGCTACTTACCAGTCCAACAAACATTGCGGTGAAGAGATTCCTTACGAGGAAGGCTCGTTAGTATATCTGTCCACCAAGAACTTAAACCTACCAAAAGGTTGAGCCAAGAAATTGGCTCCAAAGTTCATCGGTTCATTCAAGGTTACACGCGGCAACCCCACCACCTCAACCTACACCCTCCAGCTATCGGAAGAATTAGTACGTCGGGGAAACCACCCCACTTACCATGGGTCGCTGCTTCGGGCTCACGAGCCGAACAACAACACTATCTTCCCCAGCCGCGAGGCTAATCGGTTTTATGATTTTGGGATGCCTGACCATCAAGAATGGGTCATCGACGAGATTGTTGCTCACCGTTGGACCGGGTCAAGACCTTAAAGTTCCACGTTAAGTGGACTGCAGGTGACTATACCTGGGAGCCGCCTAAGAACCTGGCCGATTGCCAAGCTTTAGACGAGTATTTCGAGGTACACGGCGTGGAGAGATGGCAAGACCATTCACGCGATTGATGTGATCCACATCGGCGCGTGCCATCACAGACCGGGTTATGTCTCTTCACTATCTCTCCCAATTCTTGTCTCTCTTTCTTCCCGCCTCCATGGCCTCTAACCCCACCTTCGCTGACAACGAGGTGTGGGTTGAATCCCGAGACCCAGTGTACGAGGTTTCTACATCCGACACCCGTCTGTGGGCTACTTCGATGGCGCAGTTCACGCACCTACCTGGGTCCCACCTCACGGGGTGTCTCTTGCTGTTCCTCCTCCTCCTTTCATTCCCAGTGTTACGCTCCTTGGCCATCCTACCTCCGCGATAGTGGCCCCGCCGCCTGCACCGATGGTTTCAGCCATGACCACGGCCAATGTTATCCAGATGAATCGGGTGTCGGGCCCCCCTTCTGTCACCTCAGGTCTGCAGCTCCCCACTCAGGCCCCGGATACGTCCGCATCGCCCCACTATATCACCGATACTAACGCCCTGCGGTCTACAGCCTATAGTTCCAGCCGTAGCTCGGGATACAGGTCTTACGGTCCTAACGCGTCACGATGCGATGATTGTTCTGACTCGAGCTCATGGACCCGCCCACGCGACGACTATTCACATCGGCAACGCGGGAGTCATACCCCTTACCGAAATCCTCGCGACGACCGTCGTCCCAACCGCGTCGACGAGGCTGATCATGAGCGCGAGCGTCCAGGGCTCGGCCCCGGATTGGGTATTCGACTGTATCCTGCTCCCCCAATATCTGCAACGCCGTAATTGTAGAAGGACACCCTCGCTTCCCTTCCTCTACCTGGACTCGTCGTACAGACACCGACCCCCCAATTCCAGGCTAGGGAACAGCAAAGGCGTCAAGACGCCATAGCGCGTCAAAGTACGCAAATATCCTCCGTCATTCTCCCTATCCACTCCACCGACCCCGACCTCGTCGGCCATGGCACAATGTGCTCATCAACACGCCTTCGCAAGTGTATAACTTCGAGCTATGGCTACTCGCTGGGTGTCCTTTCACCTGGGAGACTTTTCGCTGGATATGCCGCTCGTATAGTGGCGACCCGACTTCGCCACGTACTGAAGGGGAAACGTACATCCTCAGTCGCCAACAACGATACCAGGACGTATAGCGCGGGCGAGATCGCTGGGAAGCTTCTCAAACTGCCATGGCGGGCCCATCGACGTGCCCCCTCGCCGACCGCCTCTCGAACCCGGCCGTCGCTGGTCCCTCTTCGACGGCCACTATGGCCACCCCCGTTCTCGAGCCTGCCGCTTGCGAGAAGCTCAACGACGCGCTGGCCGAGGCCAATCGCCCCATGTCGCCCCGTTTCGACAGTCCGGCCTACATCGGGTTATCTCCCCCCAGCCCGGAGCCAACGGGCCCTTTCGACCCCTCCGACGAACCTACTGTGCAGAAAAGCCGCATCCGCCAGAGCACGCGCTCCACCCGCGAACACCTCTATAATCATTACTCGGACCGCCCTTCGGACATGGCCCATGGGCGTACCCGACGCCTCCGGCATCTACCCTACCACCACCCGCGCCTCTCCCTTTGTCGAGGACCTTGTCGCGCTAACTACCATTTTTGCGTTGGCGCCCAACTTCCACGAAGACCGCGCCCTCCATATACACTCTACGGACAGTGCGGTCGAGCTGTTCTCCATTCCAGGATATTTCCGGCATATTGTTCAGCTCGGCGAGTACAATGTCGACTACGTACCAATGGGTCAATACCCCTTCGACGTGGAGCACCTGGACCATTGCTCCATCGCCGCATGGTTCGTGCTACATGGCATCACCCCGAACGACGGGGACTTCCATATTCTCGAACACTACGCCCAGTCAGCCCGCCGAGAATGCGAAGACCGCCGATCCACTGCGCCACTTGGCGAGTACACCACTGGCTTCCCATTGAATGTAGAGGAGATGAACCAACTTCCTGACAACCGCTTTATCCATGGGCGCCACCTCAACTTCGGAACGCTACGCGACGGCTTGGAATCCGAAGTATCGCCCCGGCCATACGTGGCGCCGGCCCCGGATGATAGTATTGACTCCGACATGAAGGACGTCGACTCCGACATCGTTCAAGGGCAGAACGGCGACGACTCGTTATCTTACTAGCGCGAGTAGTTCATTGTGGACGTACGGAATCGTCCAGGGAGGGAGGGTGTAAGGGCGCGGGGATACGTCCTCCGTCTGCACCCAGTACTTAGTATTATATTAGCTTGTAGTTGTTTATTTCTGAGGTGTGTCACGTTGGTCACGGGTAACTTTACTCTAACCCAATGCGGACACACCTCAAGTCTCAATATTAGAACTTGGATTGGTTTAGTCGGGTGCGAGTTCATTAAGTTCACCTCACCACTCCTTACATTATCCTGTCCACCCAAATAACTTGAGCAAGGAACCAGAACCAATTCCGAACGTCCCCGCCAGTTGCTTTGTAAATCGACTGTCTCATGTCCCAATGGTCGGTTTCCACAGGTCCGTTGGCCTGAGAGTTGTAAGCCGTGATCCTAATCCCCGTTATTCCATACTTTGACCTTAACCATTCTAATGCTGCAATAAACTGCGGAGCATTGTCGGTTACAATCCATTGTGGACAATCCCAACGGCAGATAATCTCTTCAAGTAAGAACTTGCCCAAAGATTCTCCGTTATCGGCCCTAAGAGCCCGTGCCTCCAGATATTGAGTTAACAA
Organism: Mycena vulgaris; assembly: GCA_029204335.1. Lineage (NCBI taxonomy): Eukaryota > Fungi > Basidiomycota > Agaricomycetes > Agaricales > Mycenaceae > Mycena > Mycena vulgaris. Next base: position 149,930 of record JARGYA010000073.1, on the reverse strand, counting down.
GTCTCTAGCTGCCACTACATATTTATGTCTGTTGGATGGGACACCCATAATCATCACATCTGTGTGAATCTTTTGGAATATGCTCCGAGTCATCGTTGGTGTAGGCGGGATTCTAAGCAAAGTCTTCTGCCTGACTTGACACAAATGACAAGTCTTGACATAGGTCTCGATGTCTCGTGAATAATCCGGCCATCAGAACCTGACCTCTATTACAGCGCCTCCGGAAAAGGTTGGCTGCGCCACTTTTCTCATTCTCAAAATTAATTTGTCACGTGACTGATGGGCAAAGCCAATGCAGCGAAAGAAAACTAATGGGCAACACCAATGCAGTGAAAAAAAAGGAAAGAAATCATCAGAAATCATATATAATTAGATTTCATCAGACACGTGATGAATTAATTTCGAGAAAGAGAAAAGTGGCGCAGCCAACCTTTTCCGGAGGCGCTGTAAACTCTTGGTCGTGTATGCGCCTTTGTGGCTCAGACTATTGTGTGAAGCTTTCATCATGTATGTCCGGTACTCCTTTGACACTACCAGTTTATGCGCACCACCGTCATCTCGGCGATACAGCTTGCCGGTTTTCTTGTCTAAGAAGAACAAGGTCGCGTATCTCATGAACTTTTCATAGTCCACATCATTCATTCCTTCAGGACGGACCATTGGATCTTTTAGCCAAGCTTTGACTAGTTCCAAATGATCATCGAGCTCCCTGGCCTTTGCAGACCGACCTTCTTCAGGATAAGGTTCTCGACTTTTGGGGTCCAATTTATATTACAAATCTGGCAGCAGAGGTTCTTCCCCCCGTACTTGAGTCATTAAATACTGAGGAACTTCCATCACTTCAGACTTATAAGCTCTCTGTATAACTTGATCGAGAGCGACGCCAGACAAATGTGCCTCTGTGCACTCTTCCTCGAAGTCGCCTTCCCAGGTCGGCACTTCTAGTACTTGTTGTAAGAAACCGCCTCTGGTGTCAATCTCGTGTTTAAAGTCCTCGAAGTCCAGCGGTTGCCTTCCTTCGGTATCCCAGTCTGCGTGATCTTCGGGCGGAGGATTTTCATCATAACCGTCCTCGATGTTCTCACAGACCTCGTCTCCTGGAACTAGCGTGCGCCGAGATAATCCATCAACGGGGAAAGTCTTTCCTGCCACATGCTTCAAAGTGAAGTGATACATCAGAATCTGCTCAATCCAACGGTTTATAGTCGCGTTGGGGCCCATTCCTGGATTAGAGAGCATTCCTTTAATGTAAAGCGCGTCAGTCTCGACAACCAGGTGTCTACAGCCAAGTAGCCAGTACTGCATCCTATGTAAAGCTCGAAGCAGACCATAGAGTTCCCTCTTCGGTTGCGAGAACCTCGCTTCCCTATCGTTCAACGGTATGGAGGTAAACTTCGCGAAGTAACACTTTTTCTTATCCACAGGGTCTACTTGATACACTTCAATCCCAATCGATTTATACGAGGTGTCTACAGCTAGCACAACATCAGAATCCCACTCAGCTCATAGTTGATAGGCTTCTGCGCTCTGCATAACTTGACTTCCTCTTTAATTTCATTCATTGCTTCCACTTGTTCAGGTCCCCAGACCCAGTCAACAGAGCCTTTCAACAGGTTGGTTATGGGTTGAGAAATCTTCCCATAATCCCTAATGAACATGCACATTTGACCAACAACACCAATGGACTGCCTTACCTCGGACACGTTCTCGAGAGGTGGCCATCTTAAGATAACCCCAACTCTGTCCTCAGAAGGTCGCCGTCCTTCGTAAGAACACATATGCCCTACTACAGGGAATTCGTCCAGACAGAGCAGCACCTTAGTACCTGAGAAGGTACCATGACAGTACTTCACCCTTTGAACCACCCTATTCACGTTCTGGAAATGTTCCAGACAAATCTACGTATACCAGGGTTCTGCGGTATAGTCTTGTAGCCACCTTTACCATCCTCGTACCGGGCCCCGCTCCTCGAATAGGTACATCATCAATATAGGGTATGGTAACATGCGGTATCTTGTCTTGGAGAATAAACGTCACATCATCATGAAATATTGGGACTGAGTTGGTCCACCCTTGAGGTAGCTTGACTAGACGCAAGGCACCAAATGGGGTCTGAAATGTCGACTATTTTCTGCAATATCCCTATGGTCATATCCAGAGTACAAGTCGAGACATGCGCTGCACGCTCTTCCTGCAAAGTGGTTCGCGAGTTCTTCAGTTGCTGGAGGAACACCTGAATGGGCGATCGTTACCGCGCTAAGCGGCTCCAACGCGTGAACCAATCTAATGCTTTTACCATCCTTTTTAACTACTCCAAAGAACTTAGTTCTATAGGACGCGTTTGACGGTTCATAAACACCAGCATCTATCTTTTTCCTGATCAGATCACAGAGCATTCCAAGCTGTCCCCTAGGTATGGGAATACTTCGTTCAACCCAAACCTTGTGTTCAACTACCGGGATCTCGACTGGAGGGAAGAAGTCATGTCTGAAGCTTCCTCGCTCTGTGTCGTCCCATGCAAAGGTCTCGTTCTGTATCATCATAAAATGATGCATCAGCTTTCTTTCTTCCAACCATAGGAAATCTTTAGCATGAATGCGGTCAATAATCTCCTTCTTGTCCGCGGTATAACAACCTGTAGGTGCGTAGTCCGGCGGATTTGGCAGTAGATCTGGCATGTGCTCCAAATGATTCCCTACTATCTTTCTCTTCAATCGGAATTTCTCCGGGACTTCGGTAAAGACTGGTCGCACTTTGAGTGCTACAGGTTTGTACTTCTTTCCTAGGAAAGCCGGCTCGACCGTTGATCCTAAAGAGGCCTCATCAGAGCCTGCTGACGCCGGCGCCATTGCTGGCTCCGTTGCTTTACCGCTCGTCGTTTGAGTGGTCCGTAGTCTCGACTTTTCACTCAAGTGCTCTGGTTCAGACTTAGGGTACGGTAAATTTATAGGCCAAGCGGCCTGATCATTGCTGAATCCGGAATTAACTCGCATCGTTACAGATCCTTCATCGCTTGGTGGGTCCCATCTCGTGATTCTGTGCCATTTGCCATCTTTAGACTGCTTCTGGCCAACCCATTTCTTACTCAGTCTACCTGGTAAGTCTCTAGGTATTTTCTTGGGCTTTGCAAAGTCAATTGACTGACAGCAGACACACCGGTTGGTGGGTCCATTAGCGTGTGACGCCTGATTCCCATGGTTCGATTTCTTGCTTAGGTGATCAGGAACCCATTCATCCCAGGTAAATACTGAGTAGTTCTTAGACCGCCTTTGCTTCCTTGTAGGAGCCACAAACTCATTAAAGAGCTGTGCTGCCCTGCCATCCTGTGTAACGGTGCGGGTTGCTCCGAGGAGTTTGACGACAATAGAGGCAGGAAAGGAGCGGGAGCGGGGCGATGTCACTGGCGTTGAGAAGACAAGTACAAGGTAAGTACGTAGCCCATTAAATACTCTTCCACCGAAATCCCCAGTAAGTAATGTATCCACCGGATTAACAGGGAGAATGTAATTAATTAATATATGTTACCATTCCGCAAGCCTTCGACACTTCACATACCTCCGCATCGGGCATATGCCGAGGGAGGGTTGTGTCAAGACCCGAAGAAGGAACCAGCACCGCTACATTATCCCCCGTCTAGCGCCGGAAGAAGGACGAGCGCGGAAATTTTTGCAGAGCGGCGTGGCTTGGGAACATGAACTGGGTCGAGACGTTCAGCTGGACGAGAGATGCGTCCAAGTCGTGTGGTGGTGACTGTAGGAGGGACATAATTGGACCGTAAGTTCTCCCGCAGTGGTGGGGGAGTTGGTGTGCGACGTTCAGCTGGAGGAACAGCAGCCGAAATTGCTGGAGGGAGGTCTGAAGAAGAAAGAGGAGGAGTAGAAGAGGAAGGAGAAGGAAGTGAATCATTCACCGGGTAGGTTTGATCCAAAATAACGCGTTGAGGACGTGGAGCGCGAGGGTGTCGGCGATGGAAACGTTCCAGCAACTCGTCAGCGGAGCGTGGAATGTCAGAAAGCGGAACCCAAGTGTCTTCGTCCTCGGAGGCGCCTTGGAAGCGCACAAGATACTCATAACGGCGGCCAGTTTTGCGAGCATCCAAGACAGTTGCAACATGTGTCGCAGGATCATCATCTGGAGCTAGCTCGAAAGGCTGGGCGTCAGCGTGCGGGTGAAACTCGGAAGGGTCGTGATAAGGTTCAAGAAGAGAGACATGGAAAACAGGATGGAGGCGAGAAAGGTAAGCAGGGAGACGTAGCTTAAAGGCACGAGTTCCAACGGCGCGTTCTACTGGATATGGACCGAGTCGGCGATGATCGAGCTTGTCAGAAGGTCTAGTAGTCTTGATATTGCGTCGAAGGAGCCATACAAGCTGCCCAGGCTGGAGGTCGGGGGCAGGAGCGTGGTGGCGGTCGTAAGCGCGAGCTTGAATTTCCTGTGCACGCTTCAACTCAGCGCGCAACTCGGTGTGAATACGCTCGAGCCGCGTAGCAAGATCCGTGGCGGCGGGAACGGCCGAAGGAGCGGTCTGCGTGAGTCGTGGTTCGAAGGTGGGGTGAAAACCGGACATGGCGAAGAAGGGAGTTTGTTTTGTCGAGGAGTTCTCCGAATTGTTGAAGGCGAACTCGGCAACAGGGAGGTAGTCGACCCAGTCGTCCTGGTTGTAGGAGACGTAGGCGCGAAGATAGGACTCGAGCGTCTGGTTGGTACGCTCAGTAAGTCCATCCGTCTGCGGGTGGTACGCCGTGGAGGTGCGCGCATCAACTTGCAAAAGACGGGTGAGCTCTGACCAAAATTGAGAAATGAACACTCCACCGCGGTCAGAGATAATGGACTCTGGCAATCCATGATAGCGAAAGATCCGGTCGAGGAAGAGCCAGGCGAGGTCGGGTGCCTTCATTGATTCGTTGCATGGAATAAAATGGGCGGCGCGAGTGAGACGGTCGCAAACAACCCAAATCGAGTCGTAGCCATGTGAGACCGGGAGCTTGACAATAAAATCCATCGAAATCGAAAGCCAAGGGCGAGTCGGAATGTCAAGAGGTTGGAGCAGTCCATAAGGACGATGGCGGACTGCGTTGATTCGGGGGCAGACGTCACATGCAGAAACGTAGCCGCGGACATAAGTGTACAAGCCAGGCCAGGAATAATCACGCTGCACGTTCTGATAAGTGCGCGTGCGGCCGGGGTGTCCTGCGACGATAGAATTATGCCGTGAGTGCAAAACATCTGCGCGAAGAGGTTTGGGAACATAAAGACGCCCCTTGTGAAATACCATGCCGTTTTCAGCGATGAAGTCGGAATCGCCAGCGGCTAGCGCTTCGCGCCACTCCTGATCGGCTTCCCATTCGCGCTGGAAACGCTGCAGGAGTTCGGACGAGTCGATCGAGAGTGTGGTGAGGGCAGAAATGGAAGCCGAGATGGGAGAAGAAATCGAGGGCCGGATAGTACGATCCGGGAATAAAAGTTCCGTGTGGTAAGGCTTGAGAAGCGTTTTAAATTGCGCTTCAAGAGCCTCATCCCCCTTTCGAGGGACAAAGTCCGGCCGTCGCGAGGGAGCATCAGCGACGTTCTTGACACCCGGACCCCACAGGAGCTTAAAGTCGAATTCTGAAAGAAACATAGACCAGCGAACCTGGCGGCGATTCAAGACTCGAGTAGACATGAAATACTCAAGATTTTTATGGTCCGAAATCACCGATACGGGCTTGGCCGTACCAATGAGCCAGGCGCGCATATCGCGGAAGGAGTCCACGATAGCGAGGAGCTCTTTGTCGTACACTTCATAGTTAATTTCGGCGGGGGAAAATTTGCGAGAGTAAAATGCGACGGGGTGAAGATCGCCATTGTCGTCCGGTTGTTGGAGTACGCCGGCGAGCGCAAAGTCGGAGGCGTCTGTCGCGAGGGTGCAAGGCCGAGTCGGGTCGAAGTGTCGGAGCACAGGTTGGGAAATGAGCGCGGATTTGAGTTTATTGAAGGCATCATGCGCGAGGTCGGAGAAGTCGAAAATAATGTCCTTTTTACAAAGGGCAGTTAGCGGAAGGGCAATAGAAGAATAATGATCAACGAAGCGTCGGTAAAAATTAGTGAAGCCGAGGAACGACTGAACATCTTTGACGGAACGAGGCTCCGGCCAGTTGCGCACGGAGTCCAGCTTCTTGGGATCCATCTTGATACCATCGGCGCTGATAACGTAACCGAGGTAAGTAACCTCAGACCGGTCGAACTCGCATTTTTCCGGGTTAGCGAAAAGACGTGCGCTCTGAAGCCGGTCGAGCACTTTCTTGACGTGCTCATCATGTTCTTCCTGGGTGCGAGAGAAAATCAGAATATCATCAAGATAAACGACGCAAAAAACGTCGAGGCAATCGCGCAGCGTATCCATAATAAAAGCTTGAAAGGTAGATGGTGCGTTCGAAAGGCCAAAAGGCATGACGAGAGTTTCAAACAAGCCTAGCGGGGTGCGAAAGGCTGTCTTCCACTCATCGCCTCCCTTGACACGGACGAGGTTGAAGGCGTTCTTGAGGTCTATAACCGAAAAAATCTTGCAGCCCTGCGTCCTGTCGAGAAGATCATCAATAAGAGGTAAAGGATAGCGGTTTTTCTTTGTAATAGAGTTCAAACCGCGGTAATCAACGCAAAGGCGAAGATCGCCGGACTTCTTGCGGGCGAAAAGAATCGGCGCGGCCGCAGGCGAGGTCGATCGCCGAATGAAACCTTTCTGGAGGTTTTCGTCGAGGTATACAGCCAGTGCGTCGCGTTCTTCCTGAGAGAGGCGGTACATCGGGCCGAAAGGAGGAGATTTGCCGTCTTCGAGATCGATCGAGATGTCGTACGGTCGGTGAGGCGGAAGCGAGTTGACTTCGGTGTCGGAAAAGACCGTCGAGGCCCAGGGCATATATTTCAATGGGAGCGCGCCCAGCGCTGAGTCGTCATGAGGGTCGTCAGGATCGTCTGGGACGAGATCCGAATCCAAAGGCGAAGGCGTCGAGCCCATAGCTGCGAGTTTGTAGAAAGGAGAATCTACGGGATGGAAACGAATCAGTGAAATATCGAGATTCTTGGTTTGCTTGCAAAAGCGAGAGGGGTTAAGAACCCGAACTTTCGGAGTAGGAGGAGGGAGGACACGAGTGCGATCAAGGATGTTACGACCGAAGCCGTTAAGTCCCGTCAGCGCGGAGAGGAAGGAAGTGGAGGGAGATGTGCACATCAGAGGAGTAGGCGCGCTGTCCGCGGACGAGCGCGAGGACGAGTCGTGGGCCAAACGCTCATCATCAAGGGTAGGAGAAGATGTATGTATTGTAGGTACAGGATGGGAGGAAGGAACAGGAGGAGCAGAGTTCGGGGAAGATAGGGAAGAAATGGAGCGACGGATGAAAGGAAATAACTCGCCGTTAAGACCGAAGCCTAGACCGACGGAAGTTGCAGAGGTCGCGTTGAGGGAGGTAGAGCCCGGAGCGAGGTGTGGAAGACCGAAGCCTTTGGCGCCAACGCGTACGGGATTTGAGCGAGTGAGGTTGCAGCAGGAGAGAGAGAGATCCATGCCGGTCCAGTCGATTTTAGGGTTGTGCCGGCGCAGCCAGTCCAAACCGAGGATAACCGGATATCCGACCGACACGACACCTAATCGAAGCACCTCTGAGTGGGTATCTACAGAGAGTTGAGTGACGACGTCGTGAGTAACAAGACCACCCGCAATAGGGCGGTCATCAACAGCCGTTATTGGAACTGGAACATCCTTGGCCACGCGTGGAAGCGAATGCCTTTGGGCGAAGCGATCCGAGATACAGCATCCAGACGAGCCCGAGTCCACAAGAGCGTACGTGCGGATTGGGCGGCGACCGGGAAAGGAAAGAGAGACGCTAATGAAAAAGTGATCTGGAGAGTTCAAGTGAGAGTAAGAAGCGAAAACAAAAAGAGGAGGGACGTAATTTTGGGGTATAAAACGTCCGTCGGTCGCACGAACGAACGCGGGCTTCGCGGCGAGAACAAGACGTGCCCTATCGTCAGAAACCGAGAGCCCTAGGGCTGGAGAAGATGAACTCTCGGTCAGGCTTTTCCCGCCGAGGAGGCGGGAGCCTGGCGCGCAGCATCGCGCTTTTTCGCCTTAACGGACTTGTTGGGACAAGTATCCGCAGTATGACCAGCACCTGCGCAGTACATGCAGAGGTTAAGCTGGCGGCGGCGATCCTTCTCCGTTTCCGTCAAAGGACCACGAAACTTAACCGCATCAACCTCCATCGGAACGACTTCGGAAGACGCGGCCGGAGCGGATGCTGCCTGGCGAGGGGCAGGGCGGGACGAACTCGCGGAAGGCCGCGAGCCATGAGAGCGATCACGAGCAGCAAGCTCGTCCTCGTGAAGGTCATTGTCAAAATCAATAGCAAGATGGAGGTAATCTTCAAACGTAGCTGGTTTAGGACGGACACCACGAACGAGATCCCGGACAGCGGGCTTGAGACCCTCCTTGAACTGGTCAAGCTTCGTCTGATCAGAGAAGCTGACATGTGGTAATAGCTCAAGGAATCTCGCTGCGTAAGACCCACACGAGCCCTGTTGCTTCAGCGCCTTAATTTTGCGAAGGGCCGTCCGCGAGTAATTGGGATCTGCAAAGTGGGCACGAAAAGCAGCGAGGAAAGCGGGGAAATCGGAGAGAAGGGACGCATTATAAGATTTTATGGTATAATACCATGTCTTGGCATTGCCGTCCTTCAGGTACGTCGAAAAGTAACCGGTTTTGTCGAGGTCTTCGTGCATCCGCTGGAGTCGAATGTTGGTCTCGATTTCGTCGATAAAGGGTTCGACTTCCGCGGTGGTGCCGTTGTACATGCGCGGCTCACGGGCCTTGAGAGGGCGGTCGACAGAAGGAGCAGAAGACCGCGGAGTGGCGGGTACGGCGGCGGCAGTTGAGGGCACAGAGGAGACGTTGTTGAGAGCTTGAATCGCAGCCGTCATCGAGTTAAGGGCCCTACTGGTCAAGGCCGCCTGCTCGCGTTGAAATTGACGCGCCTCGGCAGCCTCCTCACGCATTGCACTAAACATCTGCATGAGGAGCGCCTCGGTAGTCACCGGAGCGGGCGGTTGAACGGGCTGAGGAGCCGAGTTGTCGTAGCCATGCGGAGGCGACTGCTGCTGGGACTGGTACGCAGAATTGTCGTAGGCGTGCTGAGAAACATTGGTGCTGTCCCAGTCCGAATCGTTTCCCCAAATGGGAGTTCCCTGTCGATCCATTGAATGCGGGGAGAAGTGTGGGGAAGAAAGGAAGCAAAGAAGCAAAAAGGATGGGGACAGAGATGATGGACAGAAAGCGGTGAAAGGAAGCAAGGGTACTCAGCTCGTAAGCCGGGGTCGTGGTCTTCTCAAACTGTAACGGTGCGGGTTGCTCCGAGGAGTTTGACGACAATAGAGGCAGGAAAGGAGCGGGAGCGGGGCGATGTCACTGGCGTTGAGAAGACAAGTACAAGGTAAGTACGTAGCCCATTAAATACTCTTCCACCGAAATCCCCAGTAAGTAATGTATCCACCGGATTAACAGGGAGAATGTAATTAATTAATATATGTTACCATTCCGCAAGCCTTCGACACTTCACATACCTCCGCATCGGGCATATGCCGAGGGAGGGTTGTGTCAAGACCCGAAGAAGGAACCAGCACCGCTACATCCTGTTTCATGTCTGTAGCTTCTCTCGAAGCCGCAATGTAGCCTTCTCTGATTTCATGGTTCGAGAACGCTTCCCTGTTCCTCGGCTGAAGGTACCCTTGGATTTCCAACTCATTCTTCTCGTTAAACCCGAATTGCAGCGCAAGCTCGCCTTGCTCACTATTCGCCATCAATTCATCGAAGATTGGTGAAAACCCCCTTCATCATCGCTTTCAGTGGGAGGTTCAGCCTCATCCGAGGTAAAATCATTGTCTTCCTCAAACTCCTCTTCTTCCTCATCTGGGACTGATTCGACTGTAGCCTTCTTGGAGCGAGCCTGACCAACTGTCTTATGGGGAGGCGGCGGAGCGCTTTCTGTACCAGTCTTGGACGTAGATTTTCCAGCTGTCGCAAACGTGCCTCGCGCATAAGTGGGCAAAGTGCACCTCTTAAGCGTGTTGGGATCTTTCAATGTAACAGTCTGAGAACCATCTGACTTATTATTGATAGAGCTCTCGGTGAGAAGAACGGATGTCCTAGAAGCACCTTGTATGCTGGTTGATCAATAATGTGCACTTGAAGGTACACAGTTATGTCTCCAAACACAAATGGCACATTCCGAGATAAGCCGACCGATTTCTTCAACTGTCCGTTCGCGCTTTGCATGTAAATCTGGACATCAGGATCCCATGTTAAACCAACCTCTTTTGCCTTTTCAAGTGACATAGAGACGATCTGGGAACCACTATCTATCACACATTCCACAACACCTTTTTCGTTGACCATCGAGTAAATAACTCTTAGGGACACTGACTCTTTTGAAACATACACTTGCCTCGGGACTTCATCAGGCCCCAAAGTCGATAGATATATCAAGTAAGGATCAGGTACTACAACGTTGCCAATCTCGATTCTCCCATCGAGTCTTCTGTCCTCTTCCGTTGATATGTATACACCATAGACCGGAGGAAGCTCCTGGATCTCGATCACATCTCAACTTTCAACGCTGTAATTTCATCCTCCATGTACGGAAGGTCGGCTTGCTGAGCAAACATGTCTACCACGCCTTGGGGAAATGAAACTCGTCTTTTGGTCACTGCAGTCCGTAGTGCTTTAGCAACTGCGGAACTGGCTTGTACAAGTCGGCCGAGCTTAATACTGATTAATGAGTCCCAGAGCTCCTGCACTACTGCTTCAGTATTGCCTGGTTCGTCTCTTGGTGCTACCAATTTGTATGCTCTTTCTTTTGTAGGTGGCGTGTTCTCGTTCGCGACTTTGCGCGTTTTCAGAATATCACCCTCGATGTACTTTGGGAACACCTCTATATGATGCTTCCACCTCATCATTGACCAACGAAGGCACGTCAAAACGGACTTCTTTTTGTTTCGCTTTTGGTTGCTGTGGCGGCCTTTTTGTTATTACAACTTCAATTCCCGAGGGCCTCTTTTTTGAGGCTTCTCGATCATCTCGTGAAGCTGCCTTCGCTCTCCAACTTTCACTCTTTTTGGCATTAGTACGGTCCTCCGGTGGCTCTGTTGCCTTGGACGAGGGCTTTCCCTTGGTCTCAGCCACCTTCCTCAAACTATCTAGAAATTTTGTCCTCCCGTCTCGGCTTCACGGGTGCTTCCTTTCCTAGTAACCGCGAACTGGTCCTGCGTCACCGGTAGAGATTGTCCATCTCCTCTCAGTAGATCCACTAAGTGGATAAACTGACGTACATTCATTCCTGGTGAAAGCACTGGATTATCCAAGTCAATGCCTTGCGAGATTGGTGCCGCTGGAGGAACCACTACCGGGACCGGTGCTGGAACTGGAGCATACCCTGGCTGAGCCATGGGTGCGTAGTTCTGCAGCATCGAGGCTTGGTACGGTGGCTGCATCATAGGATGCCCTGGCATTACCGGCGCATAGGTTGGCATTGCCCCGCCACCATTAGGGTAGACCTGAGGTGACTGGTACACAGAGGCCTGGAAACTAGCTACAGGGTTCTGAGCACTAGCCTGAGTAGTGTTATCCCGGATTTTCCGCTGCGCAAACATGGTCCTAAGGTCGTCATCTTTTGAATCATACAATAACACCAGGTTCTCGATAAGAGAGTTCTGATACTGCGAGATTGGATGCTCCATCCTGGGGTGCACATAGGACTGAACGAAAACCTGAGGGGCTCCTGGAACAGCTTTTCCAGCATAGTAGTCGTCAACGCGCTGTTTCTGACTCTTGGTGTCCGGATACCTTGGAAAAGGTGATCCATCTCCGAGCTTCATCCTGTTGTTCTCAATCAGGATCCGACCTAAATTGATGTCCTCTCTTTTGTACGGGCAATCCCTGACCATATGGCCTGTCAAATAACAATAGTAGCACTCTCTAGGCTGTGCAGAATCCATATTGTTGCGTGGAGGCTGATACATCCTTTGAGGCACTTCTCGATTAGGTTGACTGGGAACCGCTGCTTCCTGGTCAGGAGGCAGTGGCCTGTTCACTTGACTGAGCGACTGCTTGAACGAGGCTTCCAGCTTATGAATGGATCCATCCACATGTGCCTTAGTCCTTTGTTCTGACCGCATTACTGATTCTTTGGTTCGTTGCTCAGTCAAGGACATAGTGTCTCAAACCTGCGCAATTTCCCCAGCAAACAAATCCAGTCTTTCTGACACTTCAGTTTTTATTCTAGCCAAGTCTCTAGGAGCTATGTCGCTGATCTCGGCTTTTGTTGCAATTAAACTAAATATAGTAGACCCGCAGTTAAACCACAGGTGCATTTTCGCATTTTGCGTCTTTATACTTATAAAGCACGCTCTCTCTATTCTATAAGAAGCTATCGGGAGCTCCAAACGAGTAGCTTAACAGTCACATAGCTTAGGTTCTCTATTGGCATGATCCTATGGTGGTACCTCGACTTGGGGCCAAAGTACGACTTACCGAGAACAGGACTGACTACCTTATATCAGTACCCATGTGCGTGCGGATGAGCTGAGTGCTAGACTAGTATCAAGGAGATGGGAAGGAATACATGACATCACATGCAGGCGACTGGGGCCTTCCAAAGCGGCCGACTTCGAGATTGTTTACCATTGTGTCTCTTATCGAGAACAGCGCGACAAGTCACATGATGGGTCCAGACCCTTGGATGGGGCGAGACTTCTGTAAATAGACACGGACGAAGTGAGTTGCCGACAGCCGAGCGTACCTACACATCAGAATAGCTGTGCCGGTTAAACATCAAATCACGATGGCACCGGCACTTACCGAGACAAGTGGAACTTTGGGCTGTCACAACAACCAGACTAGCTACAGACACGGGGAAGGTGTCCACAGGTAGCCATATCATAGACGATGAAGACTGATGCTCGGGACGAGCACTAGACGAAGAAGACGACAGCTCGGAAGCTTCCGTTTGATTAACCAATAACTCTCAAACCGATTGAGTACCAAGGAGAGATCTGACTCATAGAGCCGGCGTGTGGCCAATAGGAGTCAGGGGATTCCCCAAGATCGTCTCGCGGCTCCACGCCGGGACCGAGTGCTTTCCGAGATGTAGTAATAGATGTGTTGTAAAGTCGAGATCCCAGTAGTATAAAAGCACGTAGTTTAGAGAGGTTCTGGAGCAGACTGCCCAACGGTTTTGTGTACAACTTGTGTACACAACATCTTTTGGTTTACCTTGTTCACAGGCACATTGGTGCTGTGGCTAAGCTTAGTCTTTGACTCTGTCCAGCAGACTGCCTTGGGGTTTCGCGCACAACGGTGCAGTGACATCACTTGGTTTACCTTGTTCACATATGCAATGGTGTTGTGGCTCGGAGTTGTCGTTTAGCTCTAAGACCCAAGTGACCGTTATCTCGACTCGAGTACTGTACCTTTGGCACCAATTGGATTGGATTGGATTGTATCTGTGATTGACTGTGTGACTGAATTGTGAATTGTGTGGACTCTGTCCAGCACTGTGGATCATATTGTGTGTGTGTTGTGTGTGTGTTTGTGTTCTGTGACTTGTGTTCTGTGTTTTGTTATATACTGCGGTCCTGCAGGAGTGTATCATGTCCCAACCCGGAGAAATCCAACAAACCCGTCTTAATTGACATAAACTCGCCGGCTACTGGCCGTTATTGCCTTAAAAACCCACGAACCCACTGCTTGTACGAAGTCTCGAACATAGCGCGTATTGCTCGGCTTTGGTTTCACAACCCTTGTCTATCCCACTCCCCTGTTCTCTGAACAGTAAGCGATTTATTGACCTCACACTTGGTCTTTACCCCCGAACACCCGTGATTATCATTACCCATAAGGAGGAGGAGTTGTTGTTTGATTGATTGTTTAGTTGTTTATTTTGGTTTAGACCATTATCTCGGCTTCATAGTTATCGCTCCACCGCACCCCGAGTACCATCGTTTCAATGTCTTGCACACAAATTTAGTGGGCAACGTCCCTAGGATATCTACCATCCCTGTCGACGAGTCTAACCCAGCGTCGGATGATTGGGTGGGGCTGAATAGATCCTGTACTTTGATTCCTGCAAATGTGTTGCAAGTAGCGAAGGAGAGAGTCTATCAGAACAATGACACGCCAGTAGATCACTTTAGCCAATGACAATGATACCGGCCGCGGAGCCTGGGCCCGCAAGACTAAAGCCAAGTTCGAACCGGAGCGGCTCCTGGATGGTCGCTTTAAGTTCGCAAGTGAGGTGCACAAGTTAATCACTAAGGACTTGGTTTGGTACCGAGAGCTCCTCGAAGATGTCTGCGAGCACAATTTATACGACGCACATACCCATTCACCCCCTCTCTTCGAATTGAGCTCGTCGAGTGTGAATTCGAGTCTGAGGAAGGCGTACATCGAATGGCGATGGAACGATCTTGGACATCAGTGGGCATTTAGTGTGGGGGACGACTTCAGTACCAGGCTGGCTGCACGGGTTGGACAACTCCGTGGTGGCAAAAGTATGGAGCTTGGACTTGCAGACATATCCAGCGCGCGGTTATCTCATCTCAGTAAATCAAGACTGGCGTGAAATTAACTTCCCATTGCTAGTAAAGATGGACATCCCGCTTTACTACGTGTGGGGGCCGTTCGAGCAACGCGACCCGCATTTCACGAGACTAGATCCGCGAATAATTTGTTATTACCTGGAAGAAGTCGATACCCAAAGTGTACGAGGCTTGTGGTCCGATGAGATACTGGTGGCGAGCTCAGAATTCGAGGTCGCCAGACGCTACAATCGATTCTTGCAGCTCAGGATTCACCCCAACGCCCGACCGCGCAGCAACATCCCTGAAGAGTCAGCCCTCTCGGGACGCGTTGTGAGGGTCCCATACGCTCTGCGTATGCCCTCGCGCACCAACGCGGCTGTGACGGACTTGACATGACACAATCACCCGATTTGGACTACAAGAATCCGCATTTGGATATTCCTCCGGGAATCTCACTCGCTGCGCCCCTTCCCGCGGGAATCCACCTCGTACAACACCAACCGCACCCCCAGCGACCTCTTCCCTCGGGATCTCATATAAATCCAATGCTACAAGCATCCTCACAAACTCGATCCCACGGGATCTCGCACACATATGTCACCACGGCGCGATACGACCAAGATCCCACGGGATTACGCCGTAGCTCGCGCACCACGAACCCCCCAGACGTCTCGAATACCACCTACAGTTCGGACTTTACAAGATACAGGCTCTACCCATGGGAATCCTCTGGGATACGCCCTCAGAGAGGCCTGTATCCTCGCACTCCGCCCACGAAGTGACAACCTCCGAGCTCCCACCGGATAGAGGACGGACACCGACAGCACGCGGGACGATTCATCCATGTTAGGACGTGTTCGAGCCCTGAAACACGACCCAATGAGTCCACATCCCAAATCCTGCTGGTCTGTCAGCGAATCCTGCCGGAATCGACTGTTACAACGAGGGTTTGACACCAAATCCCGCCGGATTTGCTGACACAGCGATTCTATATGCCGAATCCTCGGGGATTGACGCTCTCTATCCGCTGGGATCGTTCTCTAGGGAAGGTCTATGGTGCGACGGGGGCCGAAGGCTGTGTAGAGTCGGAAAAGGTATAAAAGGACCACCCATTTTAGCCAGTAGTCAGTCAATTTTGGGAGTCAATTCTTGGGCAAGAGTTCCCCCCCCCACTCCTCACCCAGTGTACCTTGTCCCCCAATACAAGAGTTGATCCACACACCAGTTCACGCTTGCTCTAGGGCACTCTACTCTCCTCCCACACTTGCAGCTTCTCTTCAAAGAGCTCACGCTTCATCATCCTCGAAAGCCTTACCTGTGCACACCTTCCTACGCAGACACATCGTCGTGCAGTAGTGGGAACCTTGTAAAGGTCTACATAGCAAATCGTCTACGACCGCAAGGACGTACCAGGCAACACCACCGCCGTAAGACCAACTCTTGTCGATGTTAAAGCCACCACGGAATCCCTGACTTGGAGGATTCACGCATTCAGTCTCTCGCCCAGCACCTAGGGGAAAGGCGTTGAACCGAATCAAAGAGGAGACTTTAGGAGTTTCAGACCGTTCACCACTGACCTATCTGAACAAGTATTTCTATATTCTAAACCGTCCGTTTTGTTGACCACATAGTTACACCATCCGGACCAACATACCTGTTTCTCCACCGCCACCCTCTCTAAACTAGAAACCATCTGATATAACCCCTAGAGGACGAACGCAGCTACACCGCAAATACCATCATTATTTCACATCGTAGCACCGCGGTCCTTATCACACCGCTAGTCGTGCATCCACAGTAGTCCAAGGCAACCTCATGCACGCCCACGTCATTGACGATTATGAACGCGCCGCCCGCAGAGGGGCTGGGATTGGGACACGCCCGGTGACGCTCGTGCCAGTGGTCAATCTGGATTCGCAGCCCCAGGTCCTTCAGTGCCCTTCGCTTGAAAAGAAAACCCGTCCATTCCTGCGTCCCAAACTGTCAGCTCAGCTTCGGCTCACACCCCCGGAAGACATACCTCGATTCTGTGAAAAGAGAGCTGTTTATGCCGGAGCAGGACACACACCTTGCACATCAGCTCCCCACCACCGAAACAATCTCTGCAGCGGTGGTCCGCTTTCTCCACACTACACTTGCGGTAGATGGCGTAGCTGCGATGATCCCTGTGCCCTTCAAGGCGCAGGAGCTCCTGTAGAAATGTCTCCAAGTAGTCTTGCGCCCACTGTCGAAGCGGGTCATCCTGCAAATAGATCAATATCTTCCCCAAGGCAACTCGGGAACACGTACCGATTCTCGCAGTGGCCTGCCCCCCTCATTATCCTCCACCGTGTCGTATACAAGACCCTCCTCCTCCGCCTTGCGTATGTCGGACCGCAGCATTGAAGGCTGCGGCGAGGACGCAACCCCGGCCACGTGCGGCGTCGAGGAGGTATGGTGAATGGTGCCATCTGCGTGGAGATGTGAGGTCTCACGGAGCAGCTCAGCTCCACCCCCAGCCTCCCCGTCGGTCCGAGCCCAAGTGTACGTGGCGGCCTTGCGTTTCCTGCCCACCATTTCAGTGGTGATTGCGATGTGCGGAGGCGGAGAGGAGGGCTCGAGTAAAGCATTGGAATGGGATAAGTTTTAGGCAGGAATCACCTGCGTGATGAAATATCAGGTCAATCTCAGCAAGATCAAGCCATAAGTACAGCAACAGACCGAGGCATGCATTCCAGCTCGTTACCGGCAAGGCTTTCAGTGAGGCTTTGATCCTGGAACTCCCAGAAGGTTGAGGATGGAGTGGGTGCCGTGCCGTCATTGAGGGCCGTCTCTGAGGCGTGTACCTCGCCGCACACAGTGCTTTGAATAGCAGCGCGCTGGCAAGGAAGAGTGGGCCCCGCACTGGAGATGGAATTCCTGGGCACAGACACAACAACCGAGGATGTGACAAACACAGTCACGAGGCGGACATGTAGAGCCTCACAACTCGCACGCGTGCCGACAAACGAGCACAGTATGTGGTGCGAGGACGAGGCTGCAATGCGTGGTTTGATCGTGTTTGTATCACTTCCTAATTCGTCCTTCGTCCTTCCTCTGTCTTTCTTTCCCCTCTTGTTCCTGTCTTCCATGCCGGCGCCTCGAGGACTGCGCAATGCAGTCGTGGTCAGCAGCTCTCACACCGCCCCCTTGCCCTCTGACTTTTACTCCCCTAGATGATCCAGTCCTCGGGGCCCAGTTTTTGTCAATTCGCTGAACTTAATCGTGAACTTGTACCTACCCTTGTCTACTCTCGTTTCTGACCACTTCTTATCGCCCAAAACACCAAAGAATGTGTGCTTACGACGCTCATGGAGCTCCGGTCATCTGAGTGGCGCGATCTTCTGGTGTGTTTACTCGAAATTAGGCCTTCACAGATTTTCTCATTTGCGCAGGCGTGGGCTTGCAGCTACCAGCTCAAAGAAACATTGTACCGGGCCATTCACACCCTAAACCTCTGGACAGCAGAAAAGCTGTCACTATGGCTGGACGTCATGCATCAAGAGGTGCGTATTTTAGCTCCATCCCGCTGCTTACCTTGACCCAATTTCCCCCAGGCAACAGCGGCCATGCCCTGGCTACGCGATTTCGAGGCTGAGTGGCTGCTCACCGTTGCATGGCGCCGCATTGACGGCACATATCCGGCCACCCTGATCCGCCTCAAATGATCCCTTGGCTGGGGGCCCTCCCTTGCTGACGTCGAGCTCAATCACCGCTTCCTTTGTTGCTGATTCACTACTATACTGACACCGTGTATATATATTTTGTATCCCCGATGATCTTTCTCTGGCTTTCTCCCACCACACGTTCAATGCCCTCCCATCGTATGTCTAATCCCCCCCCCCCAGAAAAATTGCCCTGTTCTAATGTCGCACAGTCTCAAGCCTACACAACGGTGAATCATATGAGATCTTCCGTGTCTGGCTGCTCGACCCATCCACTCGCATGTCCGGCCTCAAGTATTTGTGTATGTCGGCACCCACTTCGTGCATGCTCACAACTGATTGTATTTCTAGCGTCGACTCACACTATAGAATGTCCTTGACCATGACCCAGGCACGAGCGGATACTACAGCCAACGTCAAGGATCTCTTTGCCCTCATCCCCGCGAATATGTTAGACTCCCCATCCCGCTGTCATTGCTGCATATGTTACCCTCAAGCACGCCTTTGAATACTGTGTAGTTGTTACAACAATCAAATTTGTTTCTCACAGCGTTGATTACACCGCCCGATAGTTAAACAGTCCATGTGTTCATACTTCACACCGAAAAATAAGCCAAAGTGAGATTTATTGAAACTAGTCTATATACTCATACGCCATAAAGTCCGCAAAATCCGCCTCCCACTCCTGGCGCCGTGTTCGCTCCGCCTCAAACCCCTGCCGCTGCACGTCACGAGCACGCCACCCCCACTGCCGGTGCATCTCCCAACGTTCGCGACGGCATTGTCAAGCATGCAGCGCCGTTTGGGCTCCCGCATTGCGGCCGTCGTCATGTTCAGCACATTTATCCACTGGTCGCTGCCCCAGCGTGATTCCTCGGCCTCCCAGCCCGTTTCTGGGCGCTCACCATCCGACCGCCCTTCAACGATGTCCTGCCTCACACCGGGGCCCATCTTGTGTGTACGTGCAGCAAGGAGGTTCAAATCTCCCATCGCCCACGCTCACTCGATTTGATCCACAGGAGTGTACACACTCTCAGGCTTAGGCTCCCTGTGCGATTTAAATTCCATCAACGATGCCGCAAACAAAAAAAGGCGTACTCCAGAGGGGGGGGGCACCTATAGGCCCAATCTTCGAGCTCGCGCATCGCAGACGTCCACAGCTCCTCCACCGCCGCTGTGCCGCCCTCGAGCGCGGCACGCACACGATCTGCGCTTTTGGCCCCAATTGGCTGGGAACGCAGGCGGCGAGGCCACCAAGACTGTTCCATGGCTGGGACAAACGGTGTTGGCCATAGATTCGGCCGCGACGGGGGTGGTGGGCTGACTGTAGGCAAATTAGCTGCAGCAGCTAATGAAAGGGAATTAAAGGTACGCACCAGATGTCCTGCGCTTCCTGTGGACACGGGTAGCTGCCGCTGAAGGGACATGTTGGGGGGCCATGTGTGATGCGAAGAGAGGGCCCGAGTTTTCTGGTCGTTGGTGTCTTGATTAATCCTCGATGAATCAGAGCAGATTATTCTTGTCGCACCTGATTCCCTCGACGGCGCCCGGTCAGCCCCGAGTTTAATTGTCCTTGGTTTCATGATCAATCATCGATGAAGTAGAGCAGAATGATTCTTCTTTTATTTCACAATCTGTAGCTGATGAGCTTTTCGCGCCCGATTCTCTGACGGCGCCCGCTCAGGGCCGTTTTGCGACCACCTTTTGATCAAACCGGCGCCCGTACCTTCTGCGCCGCATCCATCAGATTAAAGGCGACGGCGGACCCTGGGTCAACTTGCGCCGTCGCCAAGGGACGCGCCTGCCTAAGCTGTTCAGCCCTCGTGCGTGCGGAGTCGCAGCCACAGAAGTCGAGCGTGACTTCTTGAATCCCATGGCGTCCCACAATAAAAAAAGGGACCTTTGGAACCCGGAACAGACATTGCCCGCCGGCCGTGGCCTAGTTGAAGGTGGAGACCTAGACTCTTGAGATCTTGTCGCACCCAACGGCCGCCGATCCATGTCTGGTTCGGGCACATCAGCGCAGCTCAGACATGAGGGAGGCGTCGAAAGATTTACCTCGATGCGGTGGAGTGGATGTTCCGCGTGTTGTTTAACGAGGCATGTGGCGTACAGGCACTCAGCACAGAAGCAATCAAGGCAGCGGTGCCTGGAAATACCGGAGCGGCACCGCGTGCATGTGCTTTTGGTTGGGCCCCCTTCTCTGAGGGGAGCGAGCTCAGCCAAAATGACGTCCTGCATGAGAAGTGAGCACACACCTCGCAGTCGGCACAGGCCCGAGGCTTACACGTTCTGCTGGGTTCATGAGATTGGAAGTTGGAGTTTGAAATGGGGATGTGGTGATTACGGATTAAAGGGCTGGATTGATTGAGCACGCAGTATGCATAGCCGGTAGATAATGACCCCGATGATACGATGGTACTCGGGGTGCGGTGGAACGATAACTATGAAGCCGAGATAAAGGTCTAAACCAATATAACCAACTAAACAATCAATCAAACAACAACTACTCCTCTTTATGAGTAATGATAATCGCGGGTGTTCGGGGGTAAAGACCAAGTATTAGGTCAATAGATCGCTTACTGTTCAGAGAACAGGGGAGTGGGATAGACAAGGGTTGTGAAACCAAAGTCGAGCAATACGCGCTATGTTCGAGACTTCGTACAA
Organism: Mycena vulgaris; assembly: GCA_029204335.1. Classification (NCBI taxonomy): domain Eukaryota; kingdom Fungi; phylum Basidiomycota; class Agaricomycetes; order Agaricales; family Mycenaceae; genus Mycena; species Mycena vulgaris. The sequence goes on along the minus strand of JARGYA010000073.1, from coordinate 128,976 downwards.
GCGGTGGGTTCGTGGGTTTTTAAGGCAATAACGGCCAGTAGCCGGCGAGTTTATGTCAATTAAGACAGGGTTTGTTGGATTTCTCCAGGTTTGGGACACGATACACTCCTGCAGGACCGCAGTATATAACACAACACAGAACACAAATCACAGAACACAAAACACACACAATACGACCCGCAGTGCTGGACAGAGTCCACACAATTCACAATTCAGTCACACAGTTAATCACAGATACAATCCAATCCAATCCAATCGTTTGCCAAAGGTACAGTACTCGGTTCGAGATAACGGTCACTTGGGTCTTAGAGCTAAACGACAACTCCGAGCCACAACGCCGTTGCGTATGTGAACAAGGTAAACCGAGTGATGTCACTGCACCGTTGTGCGCGAAACCCCAAGGCAGTCTGCTCCAGAACCTCTCTAAACTACGTGCTTTTATACTACTGGGATCTCGACTTTACAACACATCTATTACTACACCTCGGAAAGCACTCCGTCCCGGCGTGGAGCCGCGGGACGATCTTAGGGAATCCCCTGACTCCTATTGGCCACGCGCCGGCTCTATGAGTCAGAGCTCTCCTTGGTACTCGATCGGTTTGAGAGTTATTGGTTAATCGAACGGAAGCTTCCGAGCTGGCGTCTTCTTCGTCTAGTGCCCGTCCCGAGCATCAGTCTTCATCGTCTATGATATGGCTACCTGTGGACACCTTCCCCGTGTCCGTAGCTAGTCTGGTCGTTGTGATAGACCAAAGTTCCACTTGTCTCGGTAAGTGCCGGTGCCATCGCGATTTGATGTTTAACCGGCACAGCTATTCTGATGCGTAGGCACGCTCGGCCGTCGGCAACTCACTTCGTCCGTGTCTATTTACAGAAGTCTCGCCCCATCCAAGGGTCTGGACCCATCATGTGACTTGTCGCGCTGTTCTCGATAAGAGACACAATGGTAAACAATCTCGAAGTCGGCCGCTTTGGAAGGCCCCAGTCGCCTGCATGCGATGTCATGTATTCCTTCCCATCTCCTTGATACTAGTCTAGCACTCAGCTCATCCGTACGCACACGGGTACTGATATAAGGTAGTTAGTCCTGTTCTCGGTAAGTCGTACTTTGGCCCCAAGTCGAGGTACCGCCATAGGATCATGCCAATAGAGAACCTAAGCTATGTGACTGTTAAGCTACTCGTTCGGAGCTCCCGATAGCCTCTTATAGAATAGAGAGAGCGTGCTTTATAAGTATAAAGACGCGAAATGCGAAAATACACCTGTGGTTTGTACACGGCTTATCATCTCCCCGGGACATTAATCTTGACCGTCCCCGGTCAACCAGTCTCGCTTCTCTCATGCAGGGTCTCAGCTAGCCAACACTTGGTTAACGGTCATTTATTTACTTCGCTAGAACCTGACTTGTGTACGTCCTCGACTTTTAGGCACCACACAGGGGTCATTTCTTGCTAAGTCCACTTCATTGTTCCTCCGCGGAGTGGTCAGCCAATGAGAGCGCGCAATCAGCTTGCAGATCACTTCTCGAAGACCGCAGCACAGCTCGATCACACATGTGATTGCACGCTGATCTGCCTCGGACACATTCTGGTACAGTCATCCTGGGGTTTGCCCCTTGAGCCCAATGTCTCGGCCTCGTCGCAAGCTCCTCTGCCATATCCACTTTCCCAGCTCTTCGTCCATTCGTTCTGGATTAAAGTCCTCCGCGGCGTCTCATTGAGACTACCCTTTCAGGTGAGCTTCTATTGCTAAGAATAGAATTCAATTGAACCGTGGAAACTCTTCGTCATTTTCAAAGTTTTTCTCGATTCAAGCTCCGCCGCCCTGAACCGCAGTCTCGTCCTATATACGAGTGCGTTGGCAGGCATTTCTTCCTTTTCCCAACGCCCGCCTCCTGCTGAACCGTCTCTCGCCGCAACCCCAACTGTCAACGCTTCCTCTGCCCAGTGCCTACGCTTGGGCAGGGCTTCCTCCCTTTCTCTCGACTTCTTCATCCTGGCCAAAATCAAGATGACCGGTGGCCCGCGTTCCAAGCTCATCGCGAAGGACGAACAGGGCCACTATTTCGACCCGTTCCATCACCTCCGCGACCCAAATTTCGAGAACATGCTCTTGTTTTTGCTCAATGATGCCGAATTCAACCTGGTCAGGTCTCAGACGCCCGACGCCCTGGTTGCACTGCTCGTAAGAGCTACACCAGCCCTGGTATGTCACTTTTCTTATTCGTATTTCGCTTTTTCTTGACACCCTCGTTTTAGCAAGGTTACTACGAGGAGTTCACCAGCCGCGAGGACGCTCAACACCCCGACGCGATCCTCCTTCTCTACAACATACGACGTTTTTATCGGCTTCTGACGGAGCAAGAGCAGAAGGCGTACAAACACCTGCTCCCACGATTCATTTCTGACTTCCAGGTGCGTTTCAACGTGTCCCTTTTCTTTTCTTGTACCAACTCCGTTTACAGAAGGTTCGGCTTCCCGTCAACTATGAGATGCCACCACCCGAACACTTCATGGTTCCAGAGGCGCCGCCGGCGAACCTCCCACCCGTGAACTCGTCACCAACTCCCGGACCTAGCGTCCAGAAGAAGGCTAAACTTGCCTCGACTTCCGCCGTGCCCAAGACAAATGCTAAAGTCGCAACGAAGCCGAAGCCCGCGACCTTGCCATCCGTTACCGTCCCCGTTCCAAAGTCCAGACCACCGAAGTCTGCCCCGGCGCTGCCTGCACTAGCAAAGTCCAAGCCGAGCACGTCCGCGCCCGCGCTCAAAACGAAGCCAAAGATGAAGCCTGCGCTGCCAGCGCCGACCCCTGATTTCCCTCAGCAGCGCTCGCGCTCGCCTTCTTCCGACCCTATCGCCTCGCCATCGACCTTCCGGCGTACGACCCAGCAACTTCCTCAGAGGGCGCGTTCGCGACGTCCGTCTGTCCCCCCACCGCCATCCTTCGGTCCAGTCGGCCCAGCGTTGGGCGGTCCTGCAGCGCCTCCCCCCGTGGGTTCCGTCATCAAAGCCGCGCGCCAAGTCGAGGTGTTGGTTTCCCATGCGTCGTCGCTCACAAAACCAAGCAAGGCTTCGACTTCCGCGCCGTCCGTTTCTACTTCCAATTCGCTCAAGCGCAAGCGTTCAGACGCGAAGGAGCCTGAGCCGCGTGCTACGCCCGCTCCAGCGCTTCGTCGCTCTACTCGTGCGAAGGGCTCCGTTGCTCCGATCACGTCGATCGAGACCCGTTCGTCGCTTCCCAAAGAACAAGCCGAGATGGGCGAGTCCGAGGTAAGTCCTTTCTCTTCTTTTCTTTCTTTTACTGATAGCTTTTTCTTCAGATTGATGAGGTCAAGGCTTCGACCTCGAAGCCCAAGGCCAAGTCTCGGAGTCGTCGGAAACCCGCGAACCAAAACCCGCCGAAGACCCGAAAACTCACCGACTGGCGGATGCGACCCGCGTGCAATTACTCAGTTCATGCTGCAGCGCGGCCCTGTCCACCCCGTTACCAACGAACCCGCGCCCGAGGGCGAACCATGGTACCCTCGCGAGTCGCGGAGCTCCGACCGAGCTGCCAAGTCGATTTATTACAACGGCTACCCGGAGGAGGCTCCCATCCACGCGCAACGCGGCAAGATCCCGCCCCCTTACGCGGTTGTGCCTATACTGGCGCCAATCCCGGAGAAGGAGATCACGACGGTCGTGACTCGTCTTTTGAAGAACGTAAGCCTTTACTCTTTTCGTGGTCGTTTCCTTTATTCTGAGCCCTTCAACAGCCCGGGTACTCGTGCGTGGAGTGCATTACTTGCCTTCACTTGTGCGAGTTCCGCGGCTACGGCGTCCAGTGCACGACTTGCGAAAGTCAGAAGCGCAAAGGGTGTTCTTTCCGTCGTAACGTCCGAGAGCTGGACCAAGTCCTCGCCGAGCTCACACCGTTGTTCCAGATCGGCCGTGACCGTAAGTCAATTCATCATTCCTGGTTCTCGACTGAACGAGTTCCGTAGATACCTGGTCTATCGTGACCCATCTCCACGCCGCTCATGTTCGCGCGCAAAATGCCGCCATCGCCGCTACCCACGCCGCCTTGGAATTCCAAGAACAGTTCGTGCATTTCCATGGTCACGCCAAGAGGGTCGTCGAGGTCATTGGGGCGAAAGCCTTCAATGAACGCTTCACTCCGCTCAACACCGGCGAGACGATGCTGGAGTTCATCAACCAGCTTTGTGATGATTTCAACGTGACCAACATCGAGCACGGGCGCATCGGTCCTGCCATCGACGAGCCTGACAACCTCGGCGACGATATCCCACCGCCAAGCTTACTCCAAATCGACCAGCGAACCGACGAGGACGAGCCGATGGACGAGGGGTTGATCGTCCCTTCACGTTCATTCAAAGGGAAGGGAAAGGAGAAGGCAGTCGAGGAAGACGAGGAGTCCTTCCAGGGTGCGTCTCAACCTTCCGCTTCTTTTACAGTTCTAAACATTTCTTTCATATTATAGGTAGCGTCCACGGGTCTGACGTTGACGATCGTACCCCGTCCGCTCCTGACTTGGAGCACGATTCCGACTCTGACGAACGGTGGGAGTTCGCGGTCGAGGAGAATGGCATCCGAAGGACCCGCACTGCCCACGACGATTCGGATCGGGAGGATAGTGAGGACGGCGAGGACAGCGAGGAGGGAACGTAAAGCGGTGGTAAAACCATGGAAGAGACGTCAAAAGGTGAATGGCGCCTTTTGTTTCCTCTTTCCTCTGGTACACCCTTTGCCCGTCTTCGGCTGTGGCCGCGATTCTTTTCATTTTATTTCTAACCGATCTCTGACTCATGGACACTATCTTACTTATTAGTAGATAGTTCGCGTCCTTTCTTGTAATTCCTCGCACTTGTACATCACTAACTGCGAGCGCTCTTTTGACTCGGACTTGGAAACGCGAGCACAAGAGAACCGTGTGAAGCAATCAATCTGGCTGAAGCCGGATAAGATGAGATGCTTGATTATGATATGATAAGATCCCAGATAAGATATCTCATAGTAAGATAATCCCAAGATAACAACTTTTCGGTGAAATTTTCCAAACTCCCCTAAGTCCCCGATCTCGGCATTGGTCTCTCTAATGCAACCGTTTCAAATGCTTATCACACTCGCTTTTCTTTCGATCCCGCATACTACGAACCGAATCATGCCTGCCCTTAACGAGTTCGAAGAATATACCTTAATCATGCTTGAGGACATGAGAGTATGTCTTGTCTCGACCTCGGGTTTTCCTCATTCTGACCCTTTCCTTAGCCGGATCCGACCGCTTCACCGTGCGACCCGTGTGCTCGGCTCGGCTTATCATGCGAGTTCTTTTGCTGGGGCCGTGCTTGTATAAACTGCGACCGCCGGCTCGACCCGTCTTGCACAACCATGTCTCTCCAGACTTGGAACCGCTTCTTTGCTTTGAGAGATCTTCCACCCCTTGAGCAACGAGGTACGTCCTAGTCTAATCATCTTATTATGTTTCTTACACACGTGCAAGGTTTCCTGTTTGGAAGGCTTAAGTATCCTTATGCCCAACTCCAGGTCCACGTTCCCCGCGTGTTCGAGATCCTAAAGCGTGCTTATTTCAACCGCACCAAGAAGCAGTACCGTGAAGGTCTTGCCGCCATTAACGATGTGGACGAACTCCACCAGATGTGGGTCACCTGGAGCTATCACAGTTACAGTAGATCCGCATTGGGTCTAGTGACCGCTCGTATCCTAGAGCTCGACCCCGAAACTCCGTAGTCAATTCAAATTGTAGATGGTTTCAAGATCGCAATTCAATTCCTGTGTTTTGCCCTAAATTCTGACCGACACTCTTATTTTGGATAAGAACACCTTCCGTTATTCGGCAAACTCCCCGGGACATCTGCTTCTGCCACAATGCCTGTGTTTTCTCGGCTCGTCTATCAGTATCCTGAGATAGCGCTCATGTTTTCGTCTCGTGTGGTGCGTTACAGAGGTTCTTTTTATCCACTCGAAGTCTGATCTCGACTTCCAGCCTACTCAACCTTGCTCCAACTGCGCCATTCGCGGCCATGGTTGCACGTTCGACCACTGGTCTGCTCGCTGCAAAGAGTGCGAGTTCACCCGTCGGTCGTCCTGCGACTATACCCAGTACGAGGCTTGGGTCGATTTTATCAAAGTTGAAGATGCTGCTACCGAGACTTATCTCGGTGAGTACCTTTTCCTCTGGGTCGTGCCATTCTTATATCCTTAAAGCATCCCACACCGACTATGCTGTTGCTTCCGCCTTGGACAATTATCGGGCGCTCTATGATCGCGTTCGTGTCTTGTTCCAGGGCGATACCGAGGATGCGCAGTCTTCGAGGACGGCTCAGGCTTTCGCCAATCTCGCCACTGAGTTGCCTATCGCCGATATCCCAGCGCTAGTTGCGATTATGCTGCACTTGGACCCAGGTCACATCCTTGTTTCCGTGCTTGCTGAACGCGATCGTGCTCATAGTCAGGAATTGAGTGCAGCAGCCCAGGTTATTACTGAGGACACCGGGATTGCTTCCTCCGGTGCTCATGATATCGAGCCTGCTCGCGTGCCTTCCTCTTCCAATGATGACGACTTCCCTCTCTCGTTTAGTGGCCTCGAACTTTACTAGCGTACATTGTCCAGTAGTCACGACTTTCGTCTGCAATCCTACCGAGACTTCGTTTGCCTGTCTCTCTTTGCCGTTGCCTAGCCTTGCCTGGTTACTTGTAACGTTTATGCATTATCCGAGTCACCGGGAATGGCCTGTTCGATCCCTCCTGGAGCGGGTGTCTTAGTTTAACCCCTGTCTCTAAGTGGAACGTTTTGATCATCAATCACTTGTTCGCGATTGGCGTCCAAGGCATCTGATCCAATTCTTGGTTCGTTTCCGGAAGTACTATGCTGGCTTGAAACTCGTTTTCAGGTATCATGGCTGGTGAATTGGTATAGGACGTTTGTCCGTGCTGCGGACTACTAATTCCGTTACCGAGACTACGGAAAATATGAAATTTCCCGGACCTCCTTCCTCCCGATTTTTATAATAATAACTGTCCTCAGTTATTCTGATCGTCGTTTCAGGATGATTCCCTGGCTCGGCTCGCACAGTATAAAGGCGCTAAGCGTCCGCTCAGAATTTATCCCTCTTGCTCAGTCTAATCTTCCTGCATTCATCGCTCGCATTATGGACCCTATCGCTAGTCCCGACGGCATTCCCAGTACCGTTTGGACCCGCACGTTCCTCAAGGCCAACCATGCCAGCACTCTCAATCACGATGATCGTTCAGCGCAGCTTGAGCATTTGGTCGATCAAGCCGAGGCTTTGGTGTGTTACAAAGCTATCCTTAATTCATGTCGTTTTTAACAGTTCTTCTCAAGCTCGGACTTTCTCAGTACGCTGACAAGCTTGCGTACGTCAAGACTGTCCGCGACTTGTGTTTCCTTGTCCAGTCCCGTTACAAGACGGCTTGGGGCAACGCTCTTGGTGAATGGCACCCCGCTATCAAGAAGCTTGGACTGTTCATCGAGGCGCTCAACCGCGCTCGCGTTGTGAGCGCTCGTGCTCATAGCGCCAAGACGTCTCACAACCGTGACGAGCGTACGGCCGCCCTTGCCGATGCTCAGGAGGCGCAAGCCGAGAAGTCTAACAAAAAGGCCAAGCTGGCCAAGGTGCGTTTTATCCCGACTTCCCCGTCCGCTTGTTTCATTTCTATTCCAGGCTCGCAGCAAGACATCACGCAAAGTATCGACGCCTAGCAACGTTCCTGACTCCGAGTCCGAGGACGAGCCGCAAGGTGAAGACGACCCTATGGACGGCAACATCGCTGACTCGGTAAGCAGACCTTAAACCTGTTCGAGATTGGTTTCGCTCATTCGTTGATTCCATGTACCAGACGTCCCCTGCCAAGGGTTCCGCGAGCCAGGACACCATTATCATCGACGATGATGAGGCGTCCATCTCCGATCTTGTTCCCAAGGTACGTTTTACTACATTCTTACCGAGATTACTTTCGCCTCAACCAATTAAATGGTTTATAGGGTACTCGCATTGGTAGTGCGCGGGCTTCCACGGTGCGCATTCCTTATATTCGGAACAGTTGGACCGATACCCATCACCCGAGTTATATCAAGGCAATGGCCGCTATCTCGAAGTCCAACCCCGAGGAAGCGTCTAAGGTAGCCGAGATCCTCAGCACTGGTGCTCGAAAGCGTCGTATGGGATCTACCCGTCATGCATTCGATTCCGGAGCTATGCGTCACGTTGTCGACGCCTCGCAGGTCCCTACTGTTCCCAATAGCACTGGTGCGATATTTGTCTAGACTTCAACCTGCGAACCCTTATCCTGTATCAGGACACGAGTCGCGAACTCCGGACGAAATCATTGCCGACTTGGCCCACAACCTCGAGCAACCTGCTGTTGATAGCCTTGATGATGCGGCCATCCTCCGTATGGAACGTAATGTGCGTATCCAGACTGATGTCGCACGTCACAACATCTTCTATGAGCTCCGCAACTACGAGATTTTGCGCATCGAAGGCGAGAGCTTGCAGGGGGTCCTGCGCGACCGCGGACTCAACCCGCTCAAGGGTACTCTGCTAGAGATCCCCAGTACGTCATTACTCTCCCCGGGACATAGAATCTGACTCCGAGACTAGATGTCTGATCTTGCTAAGACCTCCGCGTTTGCACGGACCCGCAACACGATCATGCATTTCATCCCTGTCGTCTTTCCCTTCGTACCTGATCGGCCTGTACCGCTCCGTACTCTCTCTTCGTGCTAGACTCATTAAAGCCCGACCAACTCGTACTACATTCCTTGTTATCATTTCAAAGCGCTTATCTCGATAAAAGCCCGGTCCAACTCGTATTACACTCTTTTGAATATAACTGTTCCCAATTATACTCGTGCATTCCGGGTTGCCTAGTTTCTAGATCTAGTAGAACGACGGGGATTAACCGTGTCGTACACAGGCTCCGGCTCAATTACCTCGTCCGGCTCTTCTTCACTTATATGCTCCTCGGAGCGATCCTCTTCGTCCACGTTTTCCCAGTCAGGGTCAAGGTGAACTTTGTGGAACTGTAAGTCCTTGCCCAAGTACTCGTCCTGGCCATCCTCAGCTGCTGCCAATTCCTCCAAGGTTTCCTTAGACAAGTCAATCAATTCCAGGATATCATCCCCAAGTTCAATTCTCTTTCTTGCGAGGTAGGGTATTACTCTAAACTGCGCGATTTTGCCATGCATCATTGCACCGTTCATTTCACAACAGAGGTAGGAACCTCCTTTAGTCCGTCGTACTACTATGACTGGTCCGAGATAACGGACTGACATCTTCGTATTCAAAGACTTTTCAACCATAGTGTTTCTGACGAGAACCAAGTCCCCAGGCTTAAAGTCAAAGTCCTTGATAGTGTGCTCATGTACTCTTTCGTACCGACGTACTGCTGCCAATTTCTCTGCACTAACCCGCTCTCGCATCTCGTCAACGTGTTGCGAGTGCTTAGCAAGGGCCTTTGCGCGCAAACCGATTAATTCTGCTGTCGATATGACTTCCCCAGGGAACTCTACCAACCACGTCGCTTCTTCGATGTCCAACGGGATCACTGGGTGTGCTCCGCACATTGCGAAATATGGGGAGCAGCCGAGACCACGTCTAGTTGTTATCCTGTCCGCCCAAATAACTTGAGCCAGGAACCAGAACCACTTCCGAACGTCCCCTCCGGTTGCTTTGTAAATCGACTGTCTCATGTCCCAATGACCGGTTTCCACGGGTCCGTTGGCCTGAGAGTTATAAGCCGAGATCCTAATCCCCGTTATTCCATATTTTGATCTTAACCATTCTAAAGCTGCAATAAACTGCGGTGCATTGTCGGTTACAATCCATTGTGGACAACCCCAACGGCAGATAATCTCTTCAAGTAAGAACTTGCCTAAAGATTCTCCGTTATCGGCCCTAAGAGCTCGTGCCTCCAGATATCGAGTTAACGAGTCTCTAGCTGCAACTACATATTTATGTCCGTTGGATGGGACACCCATAATCATCACATCTGTGTGAATCTTTTGGAATATGCTTGGAGTCATTGTTGGTTTAGGTGGGGTTCTAAGCAAAGTCTTCTGCCTGACTTGACATAAATGACAAGTCTTGACATAGTTCTCGATGTCTTGTGAATAATCCGGCCACCAAAACCTGACTTCTATTAGACTCTTGGTCGCGTACGCGCCTTTGTGGCCCAGACTATCGTGTGAAGCTTTCATCATGTATGTCCGGTACTCCTTTGAGACCACTAGCTTATGCGCACCACCGTCATCTCGACGATACAGCTTGCCGGTCTTCTTGTCTAAGAAGAACAAAGTTGCGTATCTCATGAACTTTTTATAGTCTACATCATTCATTCCTTCAGGACGGACCATTGGATTCTTCAGCCAAGCTCTGACTAGCTCCAAACGATCATCGAGTTCCCTGGCCTTTGCAGACCGACCTTCTTCAGGATAAGGTTCTCGACTTTCGGGGTCCAACTTATATTTCAAGTCTGGCAGCAGAGGCTCTTCCCCCTGTACTTGAGACATTAAATACTGAGGAACTTCCATCCCTTCAGACTTATAAGCCTTCTGAATAACTTGATCGAGAGCGACCCCAGACAAGTGTGCTTCTGTGCACTCCTCCTCGAAGTCACCTTCCCAGGTGGGCGCTTCTAGTACTTGTTGTAAGAAACCGCCTCGGGTGTCAATTTCGTGTTTAAAGTCCTCGAAGTCCAGCGGCTGCCTTCCTTCGGTATCCCAGTCTGCGTGATCTTCGGGCGGAGGATTTTCATCATAACCGTCCTCGATGTTCTCACAAACCTCGTCTCCTGGAACCGGCGTGCGCCGAGATAATCCATCAACGGGGAAAGTCTTTCCTGCCACATGTTTCAAAGTGAAGTGATACATAAGGATCTGCTCAATCCAACGGTTTATAGTCGCGTTGGGGCCCATTCCTGGATTAGAGAGCATCCCTTTAATGTAAAGCGCGTCAGTCTCGACAACCAGGCGTCTACAGCCAAGTAGCCAGTACTGCATTCTATGTAAAGCTCGAAGCAGACCGTAGAGTTCCCTCTTCGGTTGCGAGAACCTCGCTTCCCTATCGTTCAACGGTATGGAGGTAAACTTCGCGAAGTAACGCTTTTTCTTATCCACAGGGTCTACTTGATACACTTCAATCCCGATCGATTTATACGAGGTGTCTACAGCTAGCACAACATCAGAATCCCACTCATAGTTGATAGGCTTCTGTGCCCTACATAGCTTGACTTCCGCTTTAATCGCGTTCATTGCGTCCACTTGTTCTGGTCCCCAGATCCAGTCAACGGAGCCTTTCAACAGGTCGGTTATGGGCTGAGAGATCGTCCCATAATCCTTGATGAACATGCGCATTTGACCAACTACTCCAATGAACTGCCTTACCTCGGACACGTTCTCGAGAGGTGGCCATCTTAAAATAACCCCTACTCTGTCCTCAGAAGGTCTTCGGCCTTCGTAAGAACACATATGCCCTACTACAGGGAATTCGTCCAGACAGAGCAGCGCCTTAGTACCTGAGAAGGTACCATGACAGTACTTCACCCTTTGAACCACCCTATTCACGTTCTGGAAATGTTCCCAGACAAATCTACGTATACCAGGATTCTGCGGTATAGTCTCGTAGCCACCTTTACCATCCTCGTACCGGGTTCCCGGGCCTCGAATAGGTACATCATCAATATAGGGTATGGTAACATGTGGTATCTCGTCTTGGAGAATGAACGTCACATCATCATGAAATATTGGAACCGAATTGGTCCACCCTTGAGGCAGCTTGACTAAACGTAAGGCACCAAACGGGGTCTGAAATGTCGTATAATCCCGACTATTTTCCGCAATATCCCTATGGTCGTATCCAGAGTACAAGTCGAGACATGCGCCGCACGCCCTTCCTGCAAAGTGGTTCGCGAGTTCTTCAGTTGCTGGAGGAACGCCTGAATGGGCGATTGTTACCGCGTTAAGCGGCTCCAACGCGTGAACCAACCTAATGCTTTTACCATCCTTTTTAACTACCCCAAAGAACTTAGTTCTATAGGATGCGTTTGACGGTTCGTAAACACCAGCGTCTATCTTTTTCCTGATAAGGTCACAGACCATTCCAAGTTGTCCCCTAGGTATGGGAATACTTCTTTCAACCCAAACCTTGTGTTCAACTACAGGGATCTCGACTGGCGGGAAGAAGTCGTGTCTGAAGCTTCCTCGCTCTGTGTCGTCCCATGCAAAGGCCTCGTTCTGTACCATCATAAAATGGTGCATCAGTTTCCGCTCTTCCAACCATAGAAAATCCTTAGCATGAATGCGGTCAATAATCTCTTTCTTGTCCGCGGTGTAACGACCTGTCGGTGCGTAGTCCGGTGGATTCGGCAGTAGATCCGGCATGTGCTCTAACGGATTCCCCAATATCTTTCTCTTCAATCGGAACTTCTCCGGGACTTCAGTAAAGACTGGTCGCACTTTGAGTGCTACAGGCTTGTACTTCTTTCCTAGGAAAGCCGGCTCGACCGTTGATCCTAAAGAGGCCTCATCAGAGCCTGCTGACGCCGGCACCATTTCTGGTTCCTTTGCCTTACCGCTCGTCGTTTGAGTAGTCCGTAGTCTCGACTTTTCACTCAAGTGCTCTGGTTCAGACTTAGGGTACGGAATATTCGTAGCCCAAGGGGCCTGATCATTGCTGAATCCGGAATCAACTTGCATCGTTACAGATCCTTCATCATTTGGTGGGTCCCATCTCGTGATCCTGTGCCATTTGCCATCTTTAGACTGTTTAAAGCTAACCCACTTCTTACTCAGTCTTCCTGGTAAGTCTCTAGGTCTTTTCTTGGGCTTTGCGAAGTCTATTGACTGACAGCAGACACACCGGTTGGCAGGTCCATCAGTGTGTGATGCCTGTTTCCCGTGGTTCGATTTCTTGCTTAGATGATCAGGAACTCGTTCATCCCAGGTAAATACTGAGTAGTTCTTAGATCGTCTTTGCTTCCTTGTAGGAGCCACAAACTCATTAAATAGTTGTGCTGCTCGGCCATCCTGCTTCATGTCCGTGGCTTCCCGTGAAGCCGCGATGTAGCCTTCTCTGATTTCGTTGTCCGAGAACGCTTCTCCGTTCCTCGGCTGAAGGTACCCTTGGATTTCCAACTCATTCTTCTCGTTAAACCCGAATTGCAGCGCAAGCTCGCCTTGCTCATTATTCGCCATCAATTCATCGAAGATTGGTGAAAACCCCCCTCCTCATCATCGCTTTCAGTTGGAGGTTCAGCATCATCCGAAGTAAAATCATTGTCTCCTTCGAACTCCTCGTCTTCCTCATCTGGTACTGATTCGACCGTAGCCTTCTTGGAGCGAGCCTGACCAACTGTCTTATGGGGAGGCGGCGGAGCGCTCTCCGCACCAGTATTGGATGCAGGTTTCCTAGTCGTCGCAAACGTGCCTCGCGCATAAGTGGGCAAGGTGCACCTCTTAAGCGTGTTGGGATCTTTCAATGTAACAGTCTGAGAACCATCCGACTTATTATTGATAGAGCTCTCGGTGAGAATATCGAATGGACGTCCTAGAAGCACCTTGTATGCTGGTTGATCAATAATGTGCACCTGAAGGTAAACGGTTATGTCTCCAAACACAAATGGCACATTCCGAGATAAGCCGACCGATTTCTTCAACTGTCCGTTCGCGCTTTGCATGTAAATCTGGACATCAGGGTCCCATGTCAAACCAACCTCTTTTGCCTTTTCAAGTGACATAGAGACGATCTGTGAGCCACTGTCTATCACACATTCCACAACACATTTTTCGTTGACCATCGAGTAAATAACTCTTAGGGATGCTGACTCTTTTGAAACATATACCTGCCTCGGGACTTCATCAGGCCCCAAAGTCGATAGATATATCAAGTAAGGATCAGGTACCACAACGTTGCCAATCTCGATTCTCCCATCGAGTCTTCTGTCCTCTTCCGTTGAGATGTATACACCATAGACCGGAGGTAGCTCCTGGATCTCGATCGCATCATATTCAACTTTCAGTGCTGTAATCTCATCCTCCATGTACGGAAGGTCGGCTTGCTGAGCAAACACGTCTACCGCGCCTTGGGGAAATGAAACTCGTCTTTTGGTTACCGCCGTCCGTAGTGCTTTAGCAACTGCTGAACTGGCTTGTACAAGTCGGCCGAGCTTAATACTGATTAATGAGTCCCAGAGCTCCTGCACTACTGCTTCAGTATTGCCTGGTTCATCTCTTGGTGCTACCAATTTGTATGCTCTTTCTTTTGTAGGTGGTGCGTTCTCGTTCGCGACTTTGCGCGTTTTTAGAATATCACCCCGATGTACTTCGGGAACACCTCTATATGGTGCTTCTACCTCGTCATCGGCCAACGAAGGCACGTCAAAACGGACTTCTTTTTGTTTCGCTTTTGGCTGCTGTGGCGGCCTTTTGGTCATTACAACTTCAATTCCTGAGGGTCTCTTTTTCGAGGCTTCTCGATCATCTCTCGAAGCTGCCTTCGCTCTCCAACTTTCACTCTTTTCGGCATTAGTACGGTCCTCCGGCGGCTCTGTTGCCTTGGACGAGGGCTTTCCCTTGGTCTCAGCCACCTTCCTCGAACTATCTAGAAATTTTGCCCTCCCGTCTCGGCTTCACGGGCGCTTCCTTTCCTAGTAATCGCGAATTGGTCCTGTGTTACTGGTAGGGATCGTCCATCTCCTCTCAGTAGATCCACTAAGTGGATAAACTGACGTACATTCATTCCTGGTGGAAGCACTGGATTATCCAAGTCAATACCTTGCGAGATTGGTGCCGCTGGGGGAACCACTACCGGAACCGGCGCTGGAACTGGAGCATACCCTGGCTGAGCCATGGGTGCGTAGTTCTGTAGCATCGAGGCTTGGTACGGCGGCTGCATCATAGGATTCCCTGGCATTACTGACGCATAGGTTGGCATTGCCCCTCCACCATTAGGATAGACCTGGGGTGGCTGGTACACAGAGGCCTGGAAACTAGCTACAGGGTGCTGAGCACTAGCCTGAGTAGTGTTATCCCGGATTTTCCGCTGCGCAAACATGGTCCTAAGCTCATCATCTTTCGCATCATACAATAACGCCAGGTTCTCGATAAGAGAGTTCTGATACTGCGAGATTGGATGCTCCATCCTGGGGTGTACATAGGACTGAACGAAAACCTGAGGGGCTCCTGGAACAGCTTTTCCAGCATAGTAGTCATCAACACGTTGTTTCTGACTCTTGGTGTCCGGATACCTTGGAAAAGGTGATCCATCTCCGAGCTTCATCCTGTTGTTCTCGATTAGGATCCGACCCAAATCGATGTCCTCTCTTTTATACGGGCAATCCCTGACCATATGGCCTGTCAAATAACAATAGTAGCACTCTCTAGGCTGTCCAGAATCCATATTGTTGCGTGGAGGCTGATACGTCCTTTGAGGCTCTTCTCGATTAGGTTGACTGGGAACCGCTGCTTCCTGGTGAGGAGGCAGTGGCCTGTTCACTTGACTGAGCGACTGCTTGAACGAGGCTTCCAGCTTATGAATGGAAACATCCACATGTGCCTTAGTCCTTTGTTCTGACTGCATGACTGACTCCTTGGTTCGTTGCTCAGTCAAGGACATAGTGTCTCGAACCTGCGCAATTTCCCCAGCAAACGAATCCAGCCTTTCTGACACTTCAGTTTTTATTCTAGCCAAGTCTCTAGGAGCTATGTCGCTGATCTCGGCTTTTGTTGCAATTAGACTAGACACAGTAGAACCACGGTTATTTATCCGGGTCATTCTTTCTAGTAACTTCAACAATTCATCCAGCGGAATGGTTTCCTCTGGCCTTTCAATTCCAGGAACTGCTGGTATTCCAGCAGTGCCGTTCGGACCATTGCCGGGTCCCCATAATAGAGACTGTGCAATTGCGCTATTGATCTCGGTTAAGAAGCCTTGGTCAAATGCGGTAAGATACCTATCAACAAGCGTGGTATTTGTGACCTGGGAAGGTGGCCGAGCTAACTTCGCGGCTTCATTCTTGAATGCCACGCCGTAGCGCTTTACTCTTCCTTGTTCACTCCTTTCTAGTCCTGCATAATCCTTGCAAATCTCGGCCAACCTGACTAGAGAGCCAGTTTGTATAGCTTTGATCTCGGGGAACAAAGACTCGATTTCAGCGACCCATTCATCGAAGGTTCCAGACTGGTACTTAGCCAGCCCTTCCCACTCTTCTTGTGTTACTCTGCTTGCATATTTCAGCATTGCAGCTTTCTGTGCAGCCTCGGTTGTGTAACCGGCACTATCAATGATCATTTTAACATACTTGATGTATCTCATCAAGCTTTCTGCGGTTTTCCCATCGAACTGAGGGCAGTTTCTAGTGTCCCAGGGCGACGGTACTTTGAACGAGCTGTTCGTGTTGTTGGCCATTGCAACAGTCGGATTAACAACCGGTGTTGTTACAATAGTCGGGTTTTGGGCTACTGTTGTAGTCGCTATTGGGTTTGAGCCGTTAGGGTCAACAATGTGCTCCGTTACGGGAACTGGGTCAGCGCTGCTAGAAGCAATGCTGGGCGAAAGTTCAGGACTGAAGATCCTGGCTCTCAGATCTCGATAAGCGGCTTGGCTGTCTCGGGTCGTTTCTCGTGTCAGAGCACGAGCGTTATCCGCGGGACTGGGGCGCTTTTTACGGGACGGGAATTCCAAGGGAGGAGCGAGGCTACCACTGGAGTTCTGGGTTTTTCTAGGTTTGGGCTTTGACCAAGTCGAGGTGACAGGTAAAGAACCCTCTCCAAGATACTCTTCTTCGTCAGAAGAGGTCGTGTTTTGCTTAGCTTTCTGTCTATTTGAGGACAGGACTGCTAGCCTTCGCTTTAACTAGCTGTTAAGCACGTGGTTCGTGTTCGAGGTTTGAGATTCAACAAAGTTGAAGGTCAACAAGCTATTCACCCGGTTTGTGAAAGCAATCTACTACCCCTCGCGGTGGGCTCCAGATGATACGATGGTACTCGGGGTGCGGTGGAACGATAACTATGAAGCCGAGATAAAGGCCTAAACCAATATAACCAACTAAACAATCAATCAAACAACAACTACTCCTCTTTATGAGTAATGATAATCACGGGTGTTCGGGGGTAAAGACCAAGTATTAGGTCAATAGATCGCCTACTGTTCAGAGAACAGGGGAGTGGGATAGACAAGGGTTGTGAAACCAAAGTCGAGCAATACGCGCTATGTTCGAGACTTCGTACAAGCGGTGGGTTCGTGGGTTTTTAAGGCAATAACGGCCAGTAGCCGGCGAGTTTATGTCAATTAAGACGGGTTTGTTGGATTTCTCCAGGTTTGGGACACGATACACTCCTGCAGGACCGCAGTATATAACACAACACAGAACACAAATCACAGAACACAAAACACACACAATACGACCCGCAGTGCTGGACAGAGTCCACACAATTCACAATTCAGTCACACAGTCAATCACAGATACAATCCAATCCAATCCAATCATTTGCCAAAGGTACAGTACTCGGTTCGAGATAACGGTCACTTGGGTCTTAGAGCTAAACGACAACTCCGAGCCACAACGCCGTTGCGTATGTGAACAAGGTAAACCGAGTGATGTCACTGCACCGTTGTGCGCGAAACCCCAAGGCAGTCTGCTCTCGAAGAGTCAAAGACTAATCCTAGCCACAGCACCGATGTGCCTGTGAACAAGGTAAACCAAACGATGTTGTGCACGCGAGTTGTACACAAAACCGTCGGGCAGTCTGCTCTAGAACCTCTCTAAACTACGTGCTTTTATACTACTGGGATCTCGACTTTACAACACATCTATTACTACACCTCGGAAAGCACTCCGTCCCGGCGTGGAGCCGCGGGACGATCTTAGGGAATCCCCTGACTCCTATTGGCCACGCGCCGGCTCTATGAGTCAGAGCTCTCCTTGGTACTCGATCGGTTTGAGAGTTATTGGTTAATCGAACGGAAGCTTCCGAGCTGGCGTCTTCTTCGTCTAGTGCCCGTCCCGAGCATCAGTCTTCATCGTCTATGATATGGCTACCTGTGGACACCTTCCCCGTGTCCGTAGCTAGTCTGGTCGTTGTGATAGACCAAAGTTCCACTTGTCTCGGTAAGTGCCGGTGCCATCGCGATTCGATGTTTAACCGGCACAGCTATTCTGATGCGTAGGCACGCTCGGCCGTCGGCAACTCACTTCGTCCGTGTCTATTTACAGAAGTCTCGCCCCATCCAAGGGTCTGGACCCATCATGTGACTTGTCGCGCTGTTCTCGATAAGAGACACAATGGTAAACAATCTCGAAGTCGGCCGCTTTGGAAGGCCCCAGTCGCCTGCATGCGATGTCATGTATTCCTTCCCATCTCCTTGATACTAGTCTAGCACTCAGCTCATCTGTACGCACACGGGTACTGATATAAGGTAGTTAGTCCTGTTCTCGGTAAGTCGTACTTTGGCCCCAAGTCGAGGTACCGCCATAGGATCATGCCAATAGAGAACCTAAGCTATGTGACTGTTAAGCTACTCGTTCGGAGCTCCCGATAGCCTCTTATAGAATAGAGAGAGCGTGTTTTATAAGTATAAAGACGCGAAATGCGAAAATACACCTGTGGTTTGTACACGGCTTATCACCGACTCCAATCAATCCATATGGGCCGTACATGGAACATCCTCTACAGTTCCCGCTGCTTCGCCCCACAACCGATATGTGCGGCATGTGTCGACAGCGCAGAAATGGAAAGTGCGGACGGAGGTGGCGCACCTTTCACGCAGCGCTATTGCGAACCCGTCCGCTCGGTCGATATGCATGCTGCGTGAAGCGCCTGCACCTCTGAAAATTGAGCAAACAAGTCTGAACCTTTCCAGGTGCGGTGTGCGCTCCTCCAGTTTTTGCGCCACGCGCATCAGCGAACGCTGCGCCTGGAATAAAATTTAGAAGGGGTTGGGTTACACATGAGGGTGGGGACTCACACCGATGCTATTGCGGGACCAAGACTTGTCCTCATCCAATGCCAAGTGCCTAAGCCTCGCCACCATGTCGGGCACGTCTCGGAATAGCCTCAGAAGCTGGCTGCTACCGATCCGCAACATGACCAACTGGGTGTTGCTGTTGGCAAACCGCTGCATATTGCCGGTCTTAAGCGTGCTAGCCCAGGGCGACCCGACGGCGAAGACCATCCCCTCCAGGGGATGGAGCGCGGCGAATTTGGACAGGTCCGCAGTCGGCGCCATGAGACGACGAAGAACGGGGAGTGCGTCTCTCCCAGGGGGCTGCACGAGGAAGTCGGAGTGAAGGCAGCTCCTCGAGTTCCGGTTGGAGATGCAGTAAGCCGGCCCATGCGCCGATGACTAGCCCGTGCGAAGTGAATGAGAGCAATTTGAAGCGAATAAATGGGAGGGAGCTCCACTCGAGAGGAACGTGATGGGAAATGGTGAGGTGGCGAAGATTGTGGAGGAGGAGGACAGCTTCAGCCCACTCGGCGTCGGGTATGTATGTACGCACACAGACTGCCTTTGAACGTTAAAGATTTCAACTAGATAGAAGATGGTGTGAGCTGACCAGGGGGTTAAAAAGGGCGGATTTACCAGAGATTCAACAACGCGCACTTTTGCCAGCGTCCGCACAAGTTCGTTCGTGCGATCCTGAACTACACTGAATCAGGGCGGCTGTTAAACTCAAGAAGTGCAAATGCGACCCCCCCAAGAAAGCGGCTCGAATTGCGGCAAGCACCCCCGAAGATTCTGATGTCGGCCGTAGTTCCACTCAAGACTCTGAGGGCGAGCGCGGGGGTACTCGCCCCAGAGTAGGTGTGCATACTGGGGCTGAAGATGCGCAATCCGCTGTGGTCCTAGATTTGTGTGTGGAGAACCTGGTGATGTTTGACGCCGAGACGGGCGAGCTTGGTGGGAACTTCACTAAGAGGGCCACATCGGTGATGGACTCACTGACTCCGGATGAGGCGCTGGCTCTAGTAGCGCTGGCGGGGATAGCGGGAGGCGCAGCCACTGCCGATGATGCGCCGGGATTGGAAGCGACTCTGGGGCAGACACGTTTGTTGACCTCTCGCAGGTGCGTCGGGCTCAATGTGTTTTGTGATATTAATTTCCATGACTGTCTAGGATATCCCTGAGAGTTTTGGATGGTGCAGTGGATCTCCCCGCGTTCCAAAAGGTAAGGAGTGGCGATGATGGCAGCCACATCAAAGCTGACAGTGAGCCCAAGATCACATCAAGCGCACGCATGGAGCAAGCACGGGTGACTGTAGCCGCGCTCAACTCTCGGCCCTTTTCCCAGTTGTTTCTGATTGATGTGTGGCTCTGGGACGAAGTCACGCCGCCCGGGAGAAGGTGGTGGTTGCGGGGGGCACAGATGAGCCGCGAGGC
Source organism: Mycena vulgaris (assembly GCA_029204335.1). Taxonomy (NCBI): domain Eukaryota; kingdom Fungi; phylum Basidiomycota; class Agaricomycetes; order Agaricales; family Mycenaceae; genus Mycena; species Mycena vulgaris. Next base: position 108,558 of record JARGYA010000073.1, on the reverse strand, counting down.
ATGGTCGAAGGTGGCGACATGGCGGGCGGACGTGTACGAGACTGACGACAGCTGGGATTCAGCAACCCCCGAGGAGTAGGCTGAGGTTTCCAGAAGGTAGGCTGCATGATCTCTGAACCCAGCATAGCTGACCAGTTGACACAGTGTCCCGATCGATGTGATCGCGGCCCGAGCAGCCAGTGATTCGGGCTGGGCGTTTCGCGACACGCAATCAACAGTTTTACATCGCACTGATCCCGGCCTGAATGAACCTCCATTAGTATTCCACGCATGTAAATTTCTTTAGTGGGGATAATACATCGTGATTTGATTATAATTTTACGGCACTCGAAGAGGAAGAACACAATTGTATTCGGGGCACGGGTCAAGTCTAGTCAACTACGGTAGCTACTGCAAGATTAGACGACTTGGAACTAGGGAATAGGATTCAGCTATTGAGATAATGAGGGAGGGATGGGTGGACATACCAACTACTAGGTCGCGGCGGCGGCGGCAACGACAGGCGTGGGAGCAGGAGCGACGGTGACTGCGGCGGGCGTCGCAATCACCTCGCTGATCTTGGCAACGGCGCTGTCATTGTACCGGTTGCGGTAAAACGCGAGGGCCTCTACGCGACTTGCCTTCTTCTGGCGGAATTGGCCGGGCACGCCGTTGACTTCAGCATCGGCTGCAACGCTGGGAAGGCACTGAGAGGCGGCTCGACGATAAAAGGAAGGCACTCATGAGCTGTTGTAGAGACCGGGCTCGCGCCCGACGATGACGACATACCAGAGCTGGTGGTCGCCCACGCCGGGCGGAAAGAGCGCATCCATCTGATCGGGGGTCCTAGCCGTGCCATGCATAAACTGAGGTGCAGTCGCTGGAAGAGGGTGAGATGACAGAAAGACTAGGAACGCGGGATGCTTACGGGCCAATGCCTCGACCGCTTGCGCAACTTGGGAGGCAATGACGCCCGGAACTGCGTCTGTAGTGAGGGTGAGCAAGGGTAATGGGGGGGAGGGGTAGGAGTACCATTGATATCTATTGTGAGCTTCGTCATGTCGAGCGCGAGCTTGGAAAGCCCCGCCACTTTGGCAACAAGCACCGCCAACTCTTGGGCAGGGGTGGGGGAGTTTGTTGGGGTGTTCATAGTGGGGGGAAAGAAAGAAGGGGTGGGCGTGAGTGAAGCGAGGCCAGCAAAGATAAGACGGGAAGCAGAGCCACATGGGGAAAGAGGATGGAACGCTTCAGATTGCGAAGGCTTACATGAGGTTGATGCTGAAGAATGAATTGAGATAGGACGGGCGCCGGTGAGGTCGCATTGGGATGTCCGAGTTAGGCACAGCTGAGATTTCTTTTGGAGGAGTGATGCGGAGGAAATATTAAACAAAAAATAAGGTGAAATGGGAGAGCTGAGTGGTATCTGGTCGAATCGCGCGGGGGCCGCACTGATTGGACCTCTTTTCTCTCGAAACAGGGATAGAAATGGGGTGTGATGTGATTGGGGCGCGAAGTGGTGTCTTGTACTTGCGTCCTCCTTTGGTCCTCCTCCATCTCGCCTGCTCTATCGGAATTCTGCGCGAGAAGAAAATCCTGCAGCGATGGCACCTAAGCGTTGGACTACGAACTCCCAACTGGCATACCTTAGCCTGCAATTGCCGGACTTCATTCGGCGGCAAGCTCAAAAGAAACAACATCTATTCTAGGGCGCGATGCAAGAAGGGTGGTTCTCCCGATTACCGGAGCGTGCAGCGCTTGGCTTGCTGTTGGCAAGCAACCCAGCGGCGCCGCCGTTGACCGCAGAAGAATCGGAAAGGCTAAAAATTGTTGCCCATACCAAAAAAAGAAATCTTGTGATGGCTCACAATAAATGTGTGGTGGACAAAATACTAGCTAATGCTTGGGTAGAGGGGTATTCAGATGTTGTATATGAGCCATTCATAAGGCCCTCCGGGCACCCTGGTACCTCTTAGAGACTTAGCTACATGCCCTAAGTGAAAGGCCTAGAGTGAGGTCTCGGAACTTACCACATGATCGAGAAAAACCTTAGTGCTTTCTGAGGCGCCGGAAAAGGAAACAGTCTAGACCGCGGTCTCGGAACTTACCGCATGATCGAAAAAAAAATACATTAGCGCTTTCTGAGGCGCCAGAAAAGGAAACAGTCTAGACCGCGTTCTCGGAACTTATCGCACAATCAAGAAAAAAACATCAGCACTTTCTGAGAGGGAAGGGCCTAGACCGCGGTCTCAGATCACATGATCACAGATAACGTGATATCTGACTTCGGGAATTTTTGGACGTAGACCTGGTCCCTAAATCAGTACCGGGAAAAATAGCACTCATTTTGTCATGTGCTTGGGCTTCGATGCACTGTTATATGGATCATCAGGCTACCACCAAATCCCAGCGGGGGAGCAATTTCCGGGATTTGGTGCACCAAAGTAGCAAGTATATATTATGAATCATATACAACATCTGGCCAATATTCTAGGTCAGAACCCGCTAGTGGTTGGTCCACAGTGGGTTTTTTAATGAGCCATCAAAAATTTTCCTTTTTTGGTATGGACAACAATTTTTGTCGTGATTGTATAAACATTTGTTTTCATCAGTCTATTTATAAAATTGCTTTTGTCTGTCCATCTGTCTGAAGTCTTTTCAACCTCTGTTGTCAGTTTTGAATTTCCGCCAAATGCCATCATCTTCCTGTTTTGGTGATTTCACTTCATTTCACCGTTCCATCACATCTTATGTCAGATACTTAACCTCGGATTATGGGAAAAGTTCAGGAAACTCAGGCAAGTTCAAAGCTAGCGAAATGGAAATTAAGCCTGTTTGCTCTCAAGAGAAGTTGATGCTGAAGCAGCTGAGCAGCCCCTTTTGTGTCAACAAAAAGAATCTGCAGTTTGAACATCTTGACTCTGAGTTCAAACCATGATAGGTTGAATGGCAAGTTCAAACCATCAAACTATCACGGTTTAAACCGCGGTTCGAACCATCATGGCTTAAACCATGGTTCGAACCATCACGGTTTAAACCACGGTTCGAACCATCATGGTTTAAACCACGGTTCGAACCACATCGGTTTAAACCATGGTTCAAACCGCAAACCACAGCCAGAGGCAAGTTCTGTAGGAGAAACACTCATGGTTCGAACCAGGTTGGTTCGAACCGGTTCGAACCCAGGGGCATCGTTGGACACGATGTGGTTTAAACCAGAACCCTGCTAGGGTACACGCGCCCCCATTTGATTGTGACCGCGGTCACGTGTGAGGAATTGCTCTGATTGACTGCTCAGAACACTGAGGTAGATCACTCCTGAGCGGCAAATCAGTAAACACTGATTTCACAGACTCTTTTGCGTCGTTCGTCTGCTACAGGACTGTAAAGCACATTCTGAGTTGACAGTGCCCTCCGAATAACTCATAGGTATGTGTGGACGATCCCATAGGTCATCCAACTCAGGTCTGCCCGCGCTGCACGAGATCTCAGTAAAGTATGCATAATATAGCATTACATTTTCCAGAAACATGTTACACATAATCTGAAGAAGCCATGCCCTCCGGAATTGCCATGCGATCACAGCTATATAGTTTATAGAGGCATAGGCCATGAACTGAGCCCACAGCAGGCGATCTCAGCAAAACGATCAAAAATGGCTCAAAACGGAAAAAAACGGCCGAGCCCTATGTTCCGCAAGAAGCTGTAAAAGCATATTTACTTTTTCTCGCCGTTCACCATAACATATGTGTATGCATCGCTGTACAGGGCCTTGATCGTGCTTATGAACTCTTCGGGGATGCCGTAGCTAGCCAGTGCTCTCCATAGATAGTCGTGCTCGACTTTGTTGTATGCCTTCTCTTGATCCAATGCGACAATTACACCGTCCCTTTCGTCGGCTTCAGCAAGCTCAATAATCCTCTTTGTCAGCCAGATTTGATCTCGTATCTGGCGGCCCGGGACGAATCCTGCCTGGTTGGGGTGGATCAGGTCTGGCGCTATCATTGCCAGTTTTATGGCGAGTGCTTTCGTGAATATCTTGTAGTCTGAGTTAAGCAATGATATTGGCCTGTAGTTCGTGATATCTGCCTTGTCATTTTTCTTGTACAGGGGGCACATCCAGCTTTCCGAGAAGCGTGTCCCGAGGACCATACCGTGGGTCTCAATGTCGTTGAAAACGTAAAGCATCACATTGAGGATATTGAACGCTGGCTTTTCCAGCTTTACTGCGGTCTTGTATCGGGCATCCAGAGTTTTCCAAATCTCGTAGGTTATCCCATTTAGGCCTGGTGCTTTGCCATTTGCGGATCGTCTCAGAGCTAGCGTGATGTCTTCGATTGTCAGCTTCGCTTTTAGGACCACCGTTTTCTCGGCTGTTGTTTTCCTCGAGGTACGTCCCAGTACCTTCGCTATTGCTTCTTCTCTAACCCCCTCGGCTTCGGTCTTGGCACGCCCGGAATATCGACTTCAGCGTCCACTGTGTTGCTGGCGACTTCCGCTGGAGGTGGCGCTGCTAAGATTGCACGCTCTTTGCACTCCCGAGCACCTTACACTGATCAGCCTCACGTTCGCCCGAATTGTAGCGACACTTACTGAAGACACGCTCAACAAAGAGCTTGAAACGTCCCAGGAGTCCCTGCTCAAAGTCTTCACACGCCTCCGCGAAGCTGTTCCCGGCTGGCGTTTCTCCGCTGCAGATGCTACACGGTGAGAGTTAACAAGTGCAAAGTTGCCTAATTAGGTAATATTCCACTTACATCTTCACAGTACATTCACCACCTAACCGCGGGGTAGGCCTGCCCAGGAGCGTGATCCCAACCCAACCCGATGTATCAATGGTCAGTGCATGAGCCTCCTCGAAGAGTTCGTCAATGCCATCAACGCCGCTGAAATTCTGAAGTCAATTCTTGCTGCACGCGAACCCTCGAGCGACTCACTCTTGATATTCCTCTGGTGTCTTCTTTCCGTTAGCCTCCTCTAGCCGTTCCTCTGCCCTTCTCCACTCCACCGCCAGCGCTGCTTTCTCTCGCGAGATCTCTGCACGCACTGCTTCCCGCTCCTCCGAAGATGTGTTCGCCCACAACTCAGAAACCACACCCGATCTCATTTGCATTCTCTCCCCTCTCGACATCCTCACCGCGTAATCCTGCTCTTCTCGAGTCTCAGGCTCACTACTCGTCTTCCTCTCCACTCGCACCGCCTCATTGAGCTCGTCGTGGCCGCGTTCCGTAAGTCCCGCGCGAATAGCGTCTTTATTGCGTATCTGAAAGATCTCCTTAAACCACGGTTCGAACCATCACGGTTTAAACCGCGGTTCGAACCATCATGGTTTAAACTGCAGTTCGAACCACATCGGTTTAAACACAAACCACAGCCAGAGGCAAGTTCTGTAGGAGAAACACTCATGGTTCGAACCAGGTTGGTTTGAACCGGTTCGAACCCAGGGGCATCGTTGGGTACGATGCGGTTTAAACTCGAACCCTGCTGTTGCTGGGCGCGTCGCGTCGCCAGACAGGGACACCAAGGGAAAATGTGAGCCACGGAATCCCTCAAAGATATCGGAGGCTGGGCACAGGTCAGACCTTGGGTCACTGACTGCCCAGAACATCGAGGTAGATCAATCCTGAGCGGCAAATCAGTAAACACTGATTTCACAGACTCTTTTGCGTCGTTCGTCTGCTACAAGACTGTAAAGCCCATTATGAGTTGACAGTGCCCTCCGAATCACTCCTAGGTATGTGTGGACGATCCCATAGGTCATCCAACTCAGGTCTGCCCGCGCTGCACGAGATCTCAGTAAAGTACGCATAATATAGCATTACATTTTCCAGAAACATGTTACACATAATCTGAAGAGGCCATGCCCTCCGTAATTGCCATGCGATCACAGCTATATAGTTTATAGAGGCATAGGCCATGAACTGAGCCCACAGCAGGCGATCTCAGCAAAACGATCAAAAATGGCTCAAAACGGCAAAAAAAAAACGGCCGCGCCCTATGTTCCGCAAGAAGCTGTAAGGTGACTAGAGGGGTCAGACAAGGAGACCCGTTGTCGTGCCTTCTTTTTGAGCTGGCCATAGAGCTATTAGCGGAGTCACTACGGCAGTCGGACTTGAAAGGAATTAAGATAAAGGGAAAAAAGGAGAAGCTAATAGCTACCCTGTTTGCAGATGACACAATGGTGTACCTAGATGCAGACAACGATTTCGGCACACTCCTGGAGATCCTGGATGAGTGGTGCATGGCAGCTGGCGCGAAATTTAATATCAGCAAGACTGAGATGATACCGATTGGAAGCATAGACCATCGAGATAGAGTGCGAGCCAACCGTTTCGTCAATGGAATAGGTGGCACGATGATCCCTAACCACATAAAAATTGCCAAGGAGGGAGAGCCAATACGCACCCTAGGTACCTGGGTAGGAAACAAAGTAGTACAGGTAGACACATGGGCACGGACCCTTGAAAAAATCGATGAGGCGCTCGATAGATGGGAAATGGGACACCCATCCATGGAGGGGCGACGATTAATTATCCTCATGGTAGTAGGGGGCGTGACCCAGTACCTTGCGACAGTGCAGGGGATGCCCAAAATGTTGAGAAAAAACTGGAAAAGAGGGTGAGAAAATTTCTCTGGGCCGAGAAAACAAATGTTACCGTTAATCAGGAAACGGTATATGCACCGGCGGACATGGGGGGCAAGGACCTCCTAGACCTTGTCGCCCGCAACGAAGCAATCACGATAACGTGGCCGAAGACATACCTAAGCTTCAGCCCTGATCGGCCCCTCTGGTGCTTTGTCACCGATGAAATCCTGGCAATGAGAATCGACAGTAGGGACACAAAAAGTGTTCCAGAGGAGATGCGCATGAACGCATACCTACAATCATGGGCCCCGAAACGGTCAGCAGCATCGGTCGGGAAAGACATCTCAGACATGATGAAGATCGGACGCACCTATGGCCTAGATATGGATGCCATGGCAGTATCACACGAGATACAAGGTGTGATGCCAGTCTGGTACCACCGCAAATCGTACGCGATCAGATCTGTCTACAACGACGATGTTGAAATTGTCAAGTGCTTGAGAGAGAACCACAAAGTAAGCCTAGTCCACGATGCGGTGCGGCTCGGGCAGAAAAAGGACGCACCTAGACACAGACCCTCGAACAGATGCCGCTGCGCAACATGCCAAGTCACGAGTGCCTTGACAAAATGCCGGACACCGCATGACTGTTACTGTAGAGCACGAGCACTGCTCGACTCGCTACACGAGAAGTGGGACCCGAGAAAGCCACAACCTGAAGACCACGAGGAGGGATATGAGCCCCCACCTGCCGGGATTGACGAAGAGACGGTAGATTTCGACCCGCGAATAACAACGCATGGCACGATAGCAGACACATTCCGCATATTCACGAAAGGCAGTCGCCGGAATCTTCGCGGAAAAGCGCCGGCAACAAATCTCAGTCCAGACCCTGCCCAGGAAGGGATCACTGCATTTACCGATGGCTCAGCTCTGAATAATGGCCAGGAGAATGCGCAAGTTGGAGCTGGGATATATTTTGGTAACCAGAACCCGCAAAACAGAAGCATAAGAGTCCCGAATGAGATAGGCAGATCGTATAATGTCGGGGAAATGGTTGCCATAAAGGAAGTCCTTGAGATAGTCCCAATAGATGTACCGCTAGAACTCCAGAGTGACTCAAGAATATCCATAGATGGCCTCACGAAGAACCTAAAGAAAGGAGAGGATGGAGGCTTCTTCGAAGTAGCGAATGGAAAATTGATCCAAAAAACTGTTACGAACCTACGGAGACGCAAAGCGAGGACATCCTTCAAATGGATAAAAGGTCACGCCGGGAATAAAGGGAACGAAGAAGCAGACACACTCGCAGGCGAAGGAAGCGCGAAGGCGGTGCCCGACCTGATTGACATGAAACCAAACCCGGTGTTCATGCTCCCTGGAGCAAAACTGCAAGCAATGACCCAGTCCCGCGCTTACAAGATAATAAGGAGGATTAAAATAAGTAGGCCGGCATACCAGGAGAAATTGAAAAGGAGAGCAACGGAGAGGAATATGATATATGCAAAGGCGGCGATATCGGACCTTAGTGACGAAACCCCGATGGCCAACAAAATCTGGAAGTCCACAAAACACAAAGATGTGTCGAGAAGTATTCGTTTCTTCTTATGGATGCTCATACATGAAGGTTACAAACTCGGTCAATATTGGGAAAAGATCGAGGGCCATGAGGAAAAAGGCACCTGCAGCAAATGCGGGGTAACAGAGTCAATGGAGCACATACTAACGAAATGTGAACTCCCGGGACAGAGTGAGATCTGGGAACTAGCGAGCGAGCTTTGTAAATTAAAGACCAAAGAAGATCTACCTCCGCCCACGATGGGCCAAATTATGTCATGCGCGGCAATCAAAAGACGCGACGCGGGAACGACGCGTCTTTTCAGAATAATGGTATCTGAATCGGCGCACCTGATTTGGAGATTGCGGAATGAAAGAGTGATCCAGGGCAAAGAAGCCGCGTCCCCACGCGAGATCTACAACAGATGGCTTAAGTCTATAAACAACCGACTCGGAATTGACTGAGCGTTAACCAACGAAAGGAAATATGGAAAGAAACTTAAAAAGTCGTTGGTTTTGAAAACATGGAAAAGTGTTCTGAGGAACGAGGAGAATTTCCCCAAAGACTGGACAAGGGAGGCCGGGGTTTTAGTGGGTATCGGGTGAATCAACAATGATGGGGACACGTCGGCTTCAGCCGACGCACCCCCCTGAGTTGAGGAAACGTAGCCCCACACACCGTGTTGCGAGAAATCGGGCACGAGTGAGATAACACATTTCCTCGGGTGGTTGTATATTCCTCTGGCCGGGTTCAAAGTCCAAGGCCTCACACCAACGGGTGGAGAGCGAACGACTATGTCGGTCTGGAAGGTTCAGAGGCCGCCTGCGGGCACTGAACTGGAAGGGAAGCAGAAATGCTGTTGCTCAATGCTATCTAACCTTCCACAAAAAAAAAAAAAAAAAACCGAAGCCGAAGCGTATCCCCAAACCGAAGGCTGCTGAGCAAGCGAGACAGTCGGCAGCTCTGCACATTACGGCTACGGCTTCCTCTGCCAGTGCTCCCCTCACTCCTGCATCATCCACCGCCCCCGCCACCTCTTCGTTTACCACGCCAGAGCCGCGACGACCGGGCACACCTGCGTCGGCACTAACCCCGCCGGCGTCCGTGTGGGGCCTTCCCTCCGGGGGGTTGTTGGATAGGCTTGGTGCATCACTCGATGAAGAATTCGGGCCGGATTTCTTGAAGAACTTGGGCGGCGAGTTCGACCCGGGGGCAGGTTTCGGGGACGACCCATTCAGTGCGCCGCTGAATTCGACGACAGCAGGGGATGACTGCCTAGGGAGCGGGGATATGATGCTTTCGCTCTGGGGCGAGGCGTTCCCGCAAGCCTTAGCCAGCCGTTCTTCTACAGGAACCTCGACGTCTGCGTACGCCCCGAGCGCGCTGTTCCGCGCATTTCACACAACGCCAAAGGCCTCGCCAATCATCTCTGCCCCGGCGAGCATGCGGAGGAAAGTCACGGCGTGGACCAGCCCCACACGTCGGGCCGCTGTGACGTCGGGCCCGACATACGCAGCGCGGGCGCTGGCGGCGGTAGTGGGGGTGTCTATGCCCCCAATCGTCTCTGCGACGCCTCCGGCGAGTGCACCCCCCTTCATCTTCCCCTCGATCCCCCTTGCGACCCACATCATCCATTCAGCGCCGCCTGCGATTCCCTTAGCGACGCCCGCGATACCTTCTGCGATGCCCGTGGCGGTGGCGCCAGTCTTCACGTTCCCAAAGACTCGACCAGCTACCAAAGTCCCGGCGCCTGCGGCGCCAGCAGCAGTGCGTGGGGGTAAAGCAGCTGGGGGAACAGATGGTGCGGCGCCGAAGCGTGGGAGGGGGCGGCCGCCGAACCCAAAGCCCGCCGCGCCTACAGCGTCGGGCCGCGGGCGAGACCGAGGGGGAGGAAGGGGCATTGGGCGACGCGACGAACTCCGGGGCTGTGCCTGCACCCGTGCTTGTGTTCTCCTCGACGAACAACAACGGTGCTCGGCTTCGCAAGGAGAACGCGGAGAAGAAGCAGGCGGAGGCGGAGAAGACGGCGCGGACGGCGGAGAACATGCGGCTGCATAATCCGGCGGGCGAAAGGCCACATGTTATTGTGCCAGTACCTCGGGCCGTGCGCGAGCGGAGGGCGGCGAAGTTCCTGGACGGGACATTGGTGGTTCTGGCGCCAAAGGTGACGCGGGCACAGCAGCAGAAGAAACAGAACGATCCGTCAGAGAGCGCACTTTTGGCGCGCGCGGGGAAGAAGCGGCCCGCGGCAGCGGAGCCAGCGGTGGGGCCGAGTAAATCAAAAAGTGCGTGTCTTGCAAGTATCACAGAGCCGCACTGATAGAGTATGGGCAGGAGGAAGACCAAGTAGGCTATGTATGAGATAATTTCGTGCTGTTCAACCAGCTGCACGCGATAGCTGCTCAACCAGCTCTGATCGTTATGCTCCCTCAACGGACTTGACGTCGCTTGGGCTGCTCAACCAGTCTTTCTTTCTTGTATCTCCCTTGCTGCCACGAAGTTTTAATCCATAACTGTGAATTTGATTTGAGAGAGCCACGGAAGTAGTTGCATCTTGGTACGCTGGGAGGACGAGATTTGACTTGGAGGACAAAATGACTTGTCAAGAAAAATAAAAATCGGCGCGAGGGAAAATTTAAATGTTGCACCGGTGTGGCTTAAACCCCATTACCATTAACCGCTATGCCACAGGAGCTACAGGTTAGTGTATCCTGGGGTGTATAGTACGGTGTTTCTGTGGCCATTCTACCTTACGGACTTTGCACATTTTGAGAGAAATTATGCATGTTTTATTCAAGATTGAACTGTGGTAAGGAGGGAGGCGTGGTAGATATACTGCTGACAGAGTGAACTAACGAAACCCAAGGAGAGCAGGGCGGCGGGAAGGGGGCGGGAAGGGGGCGGGAAGCGGCGGGAAGGGGGCGGGAAGCGGCGGGAAGGGGGCGGGAAGCGGTGGAAAGCGGCGGGAAGCGGCGGAAAGCGGCGGGAAGCGGCGGGAAGGGGGCCCGCATGAGGTATTATGCTGTCGAGGGAGGGAGGGGGCAGGACCGGAAGGCGCCTTTTTGAGGAAGGAGGCGAAGGGGCGGATTCCTAATACCAGTAAATACGGCGCAAATGGGGTGCACCGCACGGACCAGGCGGCGGCGCTGGCGGGAGCGCATTGATGAAGGGGCGGTCTGATTGGTGGGAGTAGGAGGCGGATTGATGGGGTGGGCTGCGGGTGCGGGGAGAGGTAAGCGAGGGTGCGATGCTAAAAGGTGACATGATTAATCAATCCGCATCGGTAATGAGAGGCTTTTATCCATTGCGACGCTTCGTTCGCCTGCAACAGGTTGATCAATCAGTTCCCCACATACGCCTGAGAGCGATTGATGAGCGCCACCCAAGGTGCGAGCAAAGTCCGAGATTTTATGAGGGATCTGGAGTCTCTGGCTGTACGCTTTCCAGACATCACGGAGCGACAGATGAAACAGATATTCTGGCGAGGTATTCATCAATATTTGAGGATGCACCTTATCGAAAAAGGACTGGACCCGGAGAGGCATACCTTGAAAAAGCTCTCGGAGTATGTGACTCGTCATGAGGACGCTCATGACACATTTGTCCGGGAGGAAAGAGAGGCCGCAAGGAAACCGGAGCACACGAAACAGTGGGGTCAGAAATATGAAAAAAAAAAAATATGACGGACCGAAGAAATTCTACTCGGCCCAGACCTATACTCCAACGCAGCAGGGCGGGATCGAAACCGGCTGGGAAAGAATTCAACAAAGAATAATTCGAGCCCGAAGAAAGGTGCACATGTCAATAAACTGAGCAAGGAAGAACGTGATCGCTTGCGAGCAGAGAGCCGCTGTTTCACCTGTCATGAAGTCGGACACGAAAGCAGGAACTGCCCTGAGAGACAAACAGCGAAAGGCCCTACAATAAAAGCGGGATCTGTTAAGTTCTCTGGGATAGAAGGACGTGCCAACGCGGCTAGAGAAGCGAACCCCCGAGTGGGTGCAAAGGGAATTGTGCCTGTGCAACCTGCAACGGAGGGCGAATGGGCTCGAGCTCATAGTGAAGACGCTGGAAAATACCTGGTGACTCTTATGGAAAGCTATTATCAGGTCGACGCAACTGCCGAGCGATTCACAATAATCGATTATGGCGAGCAGTTTGAGATCACAGACTGGGAAAAGCCTGCGGAGCCGTTCATGGTCGGCCGAAAAGAATTAGATGAACCCAACTGGGACGTACCAACAATGCTGCTGAGGGCCAGGAAGGACGAAACAGACCAGAAAGTCAAGAGCAAGGCCTTCCCCTCTCTGGGAGAGCCTGATAGCGAATATCCAGCGATCGATTAGGGTGTTTCAGAATTAGAACTTCGAGCCCAACTTGAGCCCCAACTTCGACCCCCAACTTGCCGGAAGTTGGGGTCGAAGTTGGGGCATGAAATCGAAGTTGGATGTCAAGTTGTGCATAGGACCACAACTTGACATCCAACTTCAACCCCAACTTGTGCCCCAACTTCGTGCCCCAACTTCGGCTAATCCAGTTCTCAGGCCTGCATCACATCTTTCATGATACACGAAGCTCCGAATTTACCTCAACTTCGGAGTTAAGGCAGAAGTATCTGCTTAGGTGTTTCACGAACAAAGCTTCAACTTGTGCCTCAACTCGGCTCAAGTAGGGGTCAAGTTGGGGTCGAAGTTGGGGCTCAAGTTGGGCTCAAGATTCTAATTCTGAAACACCCTATTGGCTCAGAATCCGATTCGCATTTGCGACGGACAGTCGGCCATGGGCGCGGATCACACCAGAGGAACGTGTGACGGTCGAGCCACACGAAATGGGATACCAGATCAATATTCTTGAAACAAATATCTGCCTCGTGGTGACTCACGCCCAAATCAAGGCGCCTGATTACGATTCAGTAGTCCTCGATGAGAAATGGGAGGACTTGGTGCACGAAGGCAGGATCAATGAATTGTTCCTGGATCCAGAACCTAGGTCCACGTCATGGAGACCCAACCAAATAATAATTGGCCTTCGAGCGGCACAGCCGACAACACCTAAAGGTCCTGTTACCAGACGGAAATGAGCGAAAAAGGGCCCTTCATACCAAGATCAAATCGACGAGATAGAAAGGAATGCAATGGTACCACGAGACTTCAAGAGGCGCTTACCGAAACCAATAATAATTCAGGTTTTGGTAAATGGGCAGCCTGCTCGGGCGTTGCTAGACACGGGATCAATGGCAGACTTTATTTCCACAAGGCTCGTTGATCAACGGGTGCTAAAAAAAGATATATGAGCGAAGCGGTTACCGTGCAGCTAGCCGTGCACCGATCGAGGTCCAAAATAAATGCAGCCACCACCGTGAATTTTAAATACTAGGATATAGACTGTGAGCGGTGACTTGACATCGCGAATCTCGACAGCTATGACTTGATCCTGGGGACGCCATTCATATTTCAGCACAAAGTCCTGGTGGGAATGAACCCTACGTGTGTCGTGATCGGATCCAAGGAACCACTCGAGATGCGAGGCCCGGAGGTATCCACAATTCAATCCGTGGCTGCGGATGTTTTTCCTGGTTCCGGATTTCCGGACCAGGTCTGACATTCGATATTGGAGGTACAAAATCGGGCAGCTCGGCCACCCCGATCTGATCCCCTGATCTGACAATGCAAGCTTACAAAACAGCGGCGGCCCGGTCTTCGTCCGCTTAGTCATCTTCAGCTTTGTAATCCTGAATGTAACCTGTGTTCGAACGTCGGATGTCGCTGCTTGGTCTAGATCTTTCACATCTCATATCAGATTAACGCAGAACCCGTACGCAAAGCCACCGAGGGTCTGGGAGGAACAAGACCCAGTGCGACCCAACGGAGCGGTGCACATAGGCACCGTCGCGCCCGATCGATTATAGGCAGCACACCCACCCCAACCCAGGCCCAACCAGAGGGTCAACTCAGGCTCAGAGTTGGGCCTGACTTCCGAGCAGACCCGGGCTTGGGCCCGGGCACCCTCTTTGATTTGCTCAAATTTCTCAATGGAATCACAACCATTCTTGCATAAATCTCGGGTCATACCTAGTTTTTGTTTGATCTAAAGCTTTTATGAGGGATGGCATTAGAAGGGAGAAACAATATCTTAGAGTTTGGGCCGAGTGATTGCAAGCACCAAATCTCGTCTCCCGGGTGGAGCGCGGCTCCCAAACAACTCCCAACTTCCAAGGCCCAGTGGAACTCAAATTCGAGAACTCTTCTCCAAAAGTGTCTATCCCTCACTTAGCTGTGCCTGAATACTATCGATCGCGGTCTTATGCAATCGGATGGCCTTATGCAAGATTTCACTTTTCCGATCTCATTTAGAGCCCAATGGCACCAAGAAAAAGGTTCAGGAACCTTAGAAAATGTAGATCAGTACTCTAATTTTTATAGTATTAATGGGCGGATTTTGAGCTCTGGAAAATCAACAGTCGGATTTTGAGACAAATTGGTCACCCGCCAAATTCGGATGTAAAAAATCTTGCATAAGCCCATCTTATCTCGGGGACTTCCTCTCGGCCTCAATTGGGCTTCAAAAATTAAGGCACTTGGGATTACTTGTCTTCACATGCTACAAGTACTTCTCGCACAACCCGAAGCTTAACAGTTGAGAAATGAATGTGTGTGGTGTTCATCAAAGTGCCATCAAAATGATGTCGCACAAGACTGCGATCGATAGTAATAAGTACCTCCCGAGCCCAGAGCTCTCACGACCAAGAGTCCAGTAACTGACTATTAGCTGATTACCTAAACATGTATCTGCTTGAATCTATAGGATTGCTAACGATTGACTGCAGGAGGAACCAGGCTTGCCCGGAGGGCGGTAGTAATGAAGTGGATCTTGAAGAAATCAGGAAAATGCTCCGAAACGAAGCAGCTGATCTGTGCCCTGATACGGCAGACACTGAGTTACCTCCGTTTCGAGCGGTGAACCACCGGATTCCGCTGAAGGACAAGACTCGGATATATAAATGGCGGCAGTCAAAATGTCCTGAGGCTTTGAAAAATGTCTGGAGGGAGAAGAAAAATACATACATGAAGTTGGGCCGTTGGCGCATGGCTACCGGAAGCAACACATCACCAATGCTGATCCTGCCGAAGCCGATGAAGGACAATAATGTGGTGCGCATCAGAACGGTTGTTGATAAGCGCGACCAAAACGACAATACCGTCAAGATAGCTGCACCATTGCCTGATATTCATGTGATTCTCCGGAACGTGGTCAGACATCCCTACCGCACGCTTGTAGATGGAAAAGATTTTTACGAACAAATCCGCGTGGTTCCGGAACACGTCTCGCAGACGCTGTTCAATACCCCGGATGGTACTATGGAAAGTTTAGTCCTACAGCAAGGTGATAGTAATGGACCGGCAACTTGCCAGACATTAATGAATCACATCTTTGCGCCATATATCGGGGTATTCATGGATGTATACTTGGATGACATCATAATCTACTCTGACTCTGTCGAGGATCACATCAAACACATTAGATTGGTCTTTGACGTCCTGAGAAAGGAAAGGTTATACCCCAGTGCAGATAAGATGCAATTCTTCGCAGAGAAATTGAAAATACTAGGCCATATAATTGACGATGAAGGTATCCTGATGGATCCACATAAAGTGGATACAGTTACAAACTGGAAGACTCCAACGCACAAGGATCTTTTAAGCAGCTTCATTGGAGCGGTCGGATATCTCGCGGACGATTGCCAAGGAATTCGAATTCCTATGGGAGTATTAACACCACTCACTGGTGCGAAGGAAGCCTGGCGCTGGGGATCGACGGAACAGCGAGCGTTCGAGCAAATCAAGCAGACAGTCCAGATGTGGCGTGATCATCACCGCGTGTCTTTGAACTATGATAAGGGCGCACCAATGATAAATTTAGTAACGGATGCTTGCTGCACAGGTGCTAGCGGATATGTGAGCCAAGGAGACGAGCTGAAAACTGCGAAAATCATCACATTCTGGTCAGGAAAGTTCAACTCAGCACAACAGAACTACCCGGTGCACGAGCAAGAGCTGCTGGCTATAGTTGAATCTCTGAAAAGATTTCGCGGGCTTCTCCATGGGGCCAAGTTCCGGATATGCACTGATCATAAAGCCTAGAGCATTTGATGAATCAGAAAAACCTGTCGCCGCGGCAGCACAGATGGCTTGATATACACTAGTTGAAGATTTCAAATTTTTCACAGAAAAAGTGAGTGAAAAACTTAGAACTTTTTCAGCACTTTTGGGCTTGTTTCAAATTTTTCACCTTAAAAACGAAAAAGTGATGAAAAAGTTTTGAGTTTTTCACTCATGTTTTCAGTGAAAAAAAGTGTGAAAAATATTGGACCTTTTTCACCAATTTTTCCACTGAAAAACTTGAAATGTTCAACCAGTGATATTAAATGAATTTGACTTCACAAGTCACTACATACCGGGTGAAACAAATGTCGTTGCAGACACACTGTCCAGGATATATAGTGACGAACCCGCCGGCATCGTTCGCGTGCCGACCGAATTTGTTAGGCCGGAGGATGGCGAGGTTGAGGACGGTGACAATGGCTTCAATGTCGCGGGTGGTAATTGAATCAGTGAATACTATGTAGAGGCTCACCCGGCTGTACCGGGTAAGCCTTGGAGGCAAAATGTAACGGATGTATCTCACTGAGTTCCGATATTGATGATAGATTGATGACACCACCTCCGGCGTTATCATTTCCTTTTATATTCTCACCCCTCTTCCTTTTCACGATCAGATATTTATCCAGACGCTGTTTACACGACGTGCTATTAACGAGGGGTAAGTATCCCACTGGTCCGAGAAATGTTTGTTAGCTTTGGATCAGATTTTTTTACCCTAAGAAACCCCACCGACCAAGGACGCGTCTTTCTCCTGACCAATAGTTGAATGTCTTCCATCTCAAGAGCAATTTGGCGCGACGGAAGAGCACGAGAAGGGAGACGCACGTATCCCGAGACGTTACCGGAATGCTTTGGCTGAACTTAGGGCTCCCGGAAGCCATTGAGTAGATGAAACAAAGACGGGCAGGTTCGGGCTGAACCTTGAATGAATGAGCGGTGTGAAACTCCACCTCCAGAAATTTAAGGGTAGGGTGAATGTCAAGCCAGTATATGGAATGAAACCGAGTACATATCTTTCCTGTGCCTTTCACCACGACCTCGAGATCCTGAGGGAACGGGCGCCGCGAGAGTGCACGAAGGCCGATGGAAATTTGAACCCTTATGCCTTTGTCAGTGCTGAATCGAATCCACTGAAAGATAAAGTGCAGGGATGTACCACAAGGTTACTAACTGAGTGGTTTAGATACTGAACAGACATGCGGCTTGTGGGCGGGATCTGGAATATCGAGCTTCGAGTCGATGATCTTACAGGTATTATTATAGCACCACTAACAGCATAAGCACGCCGCACATCTCGGCAGCCTCGGGGAAAGGGATACGGGGCAGAAAGGACCGTGCGCTTTCATACTGCACCCAAGACGGATGGACGACCAGAGAGTTCCCGAATGTACCCAGTACTTACGCCTAGGCGCAGATACATCTGTTTACGCCATCAACGTAGCCACAGCCGCGGTGAGGTGGCACGCAGGGTGTCTCCAGGACGTTCATATGTACGTACATATATCTGAACAGTTTGAGACTCATGTATGGGGAGAAAGAAACCGCCACAATAATAAAGTATTCCACCCTTCATGCAGGCCTTCATGAGGAATAGCCGCGAAAACCGCAAGAAATAACCCGAAATCATTTTGAATGGTTGTACTGAATGAACAAGTGCTCCAGAGCCTGGACTGGGTTCGCTGTGGGCACAGAGCAGGAAGAGCACAAGACAGAATTGATTTTTGTGAGTAAAGGCAGGGAGAGACAGGGGGAAAGAAGGGATCCAGATAGGTCAAACACAGGTTGGGAGCTGTTGTCGAGAAAGGCCGCCGGGTGAGAGTGTGGAGTCCCGAGGGTCGGCCGACGTCCAGCGGTCATCAGGTGATGGTAAACGAAATTTCAGTTTATGAGAGAGTGTGATTGGCATGCACAACACTTGCTGGCACACTAACACTTTTTGGAAACCTGTTTACGTGTAAACGGGCGGTTATGGGACCTGCGTATATGGGTTGCTCCGTACGTGACTGTGCTGTACCAAGGTGCGCCAAACTTGGTGACGGTACGGGTCCATAATCATATAGTCTCTTATAAACAGACAGTACAACAATATTCACTTGTACCTCGTGATGTTGTAGTCTGTCGATTACCCGAGGTGTTTGATCCGAGGTGGGCCTGATTATGTAATCTCAAATTTCTCGAACCTTTCAACAACGGTTACGACACATCTTTCGACATCCTGTGGCGGCTTATCATCCAATACACCCTAATAAAGAACTTTCTCGCTCATTTCACTCCCCCGGACCTCGCAATCGCGATGCCGAGTTTTGATGGGCCTGCCACGTGAGTACGGTACAGTGCCGATTGGCCCTCAGCTGTACCATGCTTCAGTGTGCACCTTTGTTTTTATTTCACTCTTCAGAGCCAGCTGGACGGTTATTCAAATTTAGGGGCTCGTTTGCACTTGGTTTTCACTTCGATCTGATCAAATAAAGAAAAGTCCCGGGTAGTCAACTGGGATTCCCGGGAGATTTCACGCAGTTGTTGCACCCACCGAAGGAGCCAACGGCTTTCGAACGAGCACCTGTAAGTTTCATGTGTCTGTCTCCGTTGAATACCATAGTATTTCGTACATTTCATACGGTATTGTCTTGCCGAGGAGAGATGGAAGTTGTTTGTATTCTGTGCATAAAAATCCGAGTAGGAGCCAAAGAATATCACTTGTGTGAGGGATTCTGACTCAAGTGTGAACACAACATTTTTTTCTCATATCACAATCTCTTGTCCTCACTAATCTTACCTGCAATTATTGTGAATAACATTCTTGGTTCTCATGTTCATGCTTTCAGGACATAGAAATTCACTTTGCAGTGTACTTCCTGCTTTTGAACAGTCACATATTCAAGTTCTAGTTCTATCAACAAGTGTTCATTAGGAGAGTGAGCCCACGGTATCATCTGGGGGTCACTCACTGTCCTCCCTAGGGTTGTGCTTGCACTGTGTTCGATGAGCAGGCTCATGATGTCGAGGTGACCATTGCTTGATGCAAGATGCAGCGCAGTCCAGCCATCTTTGTCAACTAGATCGAGAGGTGCGTTGTGTTTGATGAACAGCCTCACAATGTTGAGGTGACCATTTCTCGATGCCAAGTGCAGCGCAGTCTGGCCATCTTTGTCGACTAAGTCGACAGGTGCATTGTGTTGGATGAACAGCCTCACAATGTCAAGGTGACCATTTCTCGATGCAGGATGCAGCACAGTCTGGCCATCTTTGTCGACTAAGTCGACAGGTGCATTGTGTTTGATGAGCAGCCTCGCGATGTCGAGGTGACCATTGCTCGATGCAAAGTGCAGCGCAGTCTGGCCATCTTTGTCGACTAAGTCGACAGGTGCATTGTGTTCAATGAGCAGCCTCGCGATGTCGAGGTGACCATTGCTTGATGCAAAGTGCAGCGCAGTCCAGCCATATTTGTCAACTAAGTCGACAGGTGCATTGTGTTCAATGAGCAGCCTCGCGATGTTGAGATGACCATTGCTCAATGCAAAGTGCAGCGCAGTCTGGCCATCTTTGTTGACTAAGTCGACAGGTGCGTTGTGTTTGATGAACAGCCTCACAATGTCAAGGTGACCATTTCTCGATGCAGGATGCAGCACAGTCTGGCCATCTTTGTTGACTAAGTCGACAGGTGCATTGTGTTCGATGAGCAGCCTCGCGATGTCGAGGTGACCATTGCTCGATGCAAAGTGCAGCGCAGTCTGGCCATCTTTGTCGACTAAGTCGACAGGTGCATTGTGTTCAATGAGCAGCCTCGCGATGTCGAGGTGACCATTGCTTGATGCAAAGTGCAGCGCAGTCCAGCCATATTTGTCGACTAAGTCGACAGGTGCGTTATGTTTGATAAGCAGCCTCGCGATGTTGAGATGACCATTGCTCAATGCAAAGTGCAGTGCAGTCTGGCCATCTTTGTTGACTAAGTCGACAGGTGCGTTGTGTTTGATGAACAGCCTCACAATGTCAAGGTGACCATTGCTCGATGCAAAGTGCAGCGCAGTCCAGCCATCTTTGTCAACTAAGTCGACAGGTGCGTTGTGTTTGATGAGCAGCCTCGCAATGTTGAGATGACCATTGCTCGATGTGCCATGCAGCGCAGTCCAGCCATCTTTGTCGGCTGAGTCGACAGGTGCATTGTGTTTGATGAGCAAACTCGCGAGGTCGAAGTGACCATTGCTCGATGCAAGATGCAGTGCAGTCCTGCCATCTTTGGTGGCTAAGTTGACAGATGTGTTGTGTTTGATGAGCAGCCTCGCGAGGTCGAGGTGGCCATCACTCGATGCAAGATGCAGCGCAGTCAGGCCATCTTTGGTGGCTAGGTTGACAGGTGCGTTATGTTCAATGAGCAGCCTCGCAAGGTCGAGGTGACCATTGCTCAATGCTCGATGCAGCGCAGTCCAGCCATCTTTGTCAACTAAGTCGACAGGTGCGTTGTGTTCGATGAGCAGCCTTGCGATTTCGAGGTGACCATTTCTCGATGCAAAGTGCAGCGCAGTCTGGCCATCTTTGTCGACTAAGTCGACAGGTGCATTGTGTTCAATGAGCAGCCTCGCGATGTCGAGGTGACCATTGCTTGATGCAAAGTGCAGCGCAGTCCCGCCATCTTCGTCAACTAGATCGAGAGGTGCGTTGTGTTCGATGAGCAGCCTTGCGATGTCGAGGTGACCATTGCTCAATGCTCGATGCAGCGCAGTCCAGCCATCTTTGTCGACTAAGTTGACAGGTGCGTTGTGTTCGATGAGCAGCCTTGCGATTTCGAGGTGACCATTTCTCAATGCAAAGTGCAGCGCAGTCCAGCCATATTTGTCGACTAAGTCGACAGGTGCGTTGTGTTCGATGAGCAGCCTTGCGATGTCGAGGTGACCATTGCTCAATGCTCGATGCAGCGCAGTCCAGCCATCTTTGTCAACTAAGTCGACAGGTGCGTTGTGTTCGATGAGCAGCCTTGCGATTTCGAGGTGACCATTTCTCGATGCAAAGTGCAGCGCAGTCCGGCCATATTTGTTGACTAAGTCGACAGGTGCGTTGTGTTCGATAAGCAGCCTCGCGATGTTGAGATGACCATTGCTCAATGCAAAGTGCAGCGCAGTCTGGCCATCTTTGTTGACTAGGTCGACAGGTGCGTTGTGTTTGATGAACAGCCTCACAATGTCAAGGTGACCATTTCTCGATGCAGGATGCAGCACAGTCTGGCCATCTTTGTTGACTAAGTCGACAGGTGCATTGTGTTCGATGAGCAGCCTCGCGATGTCGAGGTGACCATTGCTCGATGCAAAGTGCAGCGCAGTCCAGCCATGTTTGTTGACTAAGCCGACAGGTGCGTTGTGTTTGATGAGCAGCCTCGCAATGTTGAGATGACCATTGCTCGATGTGCCATGCAGCGCAGTCCAGCCATCTTTGTCGGCTGAGTCGACAGGTGCATTGTGTTTGATGAGCAAACTCGTGAGGTCGAAGTGACCATTGCTCGATGCAAGATGCAGTGCAGTCCTGCCATCTTTGGTGGCTAGGTTGACAGATGTGTTGTGTTTGATGAGCAGCCTCGCGAGGTCGAGGTGGCCATCACTCGATGCAAGATGCAGCGCAGTCAGGCCATCTTTGGTGGCTAGGTTGACAGGTGTGTTATGTTCAATGAGCAGCCTCGCAAGGTCGAGGTGACCATTGCTCAATGCTCGATGCAGCGCAGTCCAGCCATCTTTGTCAACTAAGTCGACAGGTGCGTTGTGTTTGATGAGCAGCCTCGCAAGGTCGAGGTGACCATTGCTCAATGCTCGATGCAGCGCAGTCCAGCCATCTTTGTCGACTAAGTCGACAGGTGCATTGTGTTCAATGAGCGGCCTCACAATGTCAAGGTGACCATTGCTCGATGCAAAGTGCAGCGCAGTCCAGCCATCTTTGTCGACTAAGTCGACAGGTGCATTGTGTTCGATAAGCAGCCTCGCAATGTTGAGATAACCATTGCTCAATGCTCGATGCAGCGCAGTCCTGCCATCTTCGTCAACTAAGTTGACAGGTGCATTGTGTTCAATGAGCAGCCTCACAATGTCAAGGTGACCATTGCTCGATGCAAAGTGCAGCGCAGTCCAGCCATAATTGTCGACTAAGTCGACAGGTGCATTGTGTTCGATGAGCAGCCTCACAATGTTGAGATGACCATTGCTCGATGCTCGATGCAGCGCATTCCTGCCATCTTCGTCAACTAAGTCGACAGGTGTGTTGTGTTTGATGAGCAACCTCGCGAGGTCGAAGTGACCATTGCTCGATGCTCGATGCAGCGCAGTCTGGCCATCTTTGTCGACTGAGTCAACAGGTGCATTGTGTTTGATGAGCAGCCTCGCGATGTCGAGGTGACCATTGCTCGATGCAAAGTGCAGCGCAGTCCAGCCATCTTTGTCGACTAAGTCGACAGGTCCATTGTGTTCGATGAGCAGCCTCGCAATGTTGAGATGACCATTGCTCGATGCTCGATGCAGCGCAGTCCTGCCATCTTTGTCAACTAAGTTGACAGGTGCATTGTGTTTGATGAGCAGCCTCGCAATGTCGAGATGACCATTGCTCAATGCAAGATGCAGCACAGTCCAGCCATGTTTGTCAACTAAGTCGACAGGTGCGTTGTGTTCGATGAGCAGCCTCGCAATGTCGAGATGACCATTGCTCAATGCAAGATGCAGTGCAGTCCTGCCATGTTTGGTGACTAGGTTGACAGGTGCGTTGTGTTTGATGAGCAGCCTCGCAATGTCGAGGTGACCATTGATCGATGTGCCATGCAGCACAGTCCAGCCATAATTGTCGACTAAGTCAACAGGTGCATTGTGTTCAATGAGCAGCCTCGCAATGTCGAGGTGACCATTGATCGATGCGCTATGCAGCACAGTCCAGCCATAATTGTTGACTAAGTCGCCAGGTGCATTGTGTTCAATGAGCAGCCTCGCGATGTCAAGGTGATCATTCTTCAACGCAAGATGCAGCGCAGTCTTGCCATTCTCAATGGCTTGGTCAATGGATGTGCTGCACTCAATGAGCAGAAAACACACCCCCGCAGTGTAGCCCATTTCGGAACACATCCACAGTGCAGGTGATATGGGTCCATCCCAAACACGAGTCCCATACTGCAAGGGACGCAACTGGTACAAAGCAGCATATTGGCTGCTCCCATCCTCCAGGAGACGCATTGTCAGGGGAAGTAGTGCTTCCTGGTCCTGGTCATTGCAAAGCCGCAAGTGATGGAACCAATATTTTGCTGCATATAACGAGATTGGGTAATCCGGGAGCGTCTCCTTGGTCATCGAATGTTTAGGGTCAGAAAAAAGGAGGAGATAGCGGACACAAGTTTGGGTAATAAATTTATGGGAGACATCCATTGTAAGATCAATGATTGCGCCGAATTCCCGCTGAAATTGTGGAGAAAGGATATAATCCTTGACAGAGGAATGTGCGAGAGCAATTGTCGATTTATCCCAGTCATTAGTTGATGGGTCATCCCAGTCACTGATTGATGATTCATGCCAGTCATTGTTTTTGATGATGATCAGGCCCTCCAACAACTTGAAGATGCCAGAGTTGCCCTGCCGCCTATTTGGGTAGTAAATAGATTTAGCCAGGTCAGAAAAGTCGAACGCGGGATTGTCTAGGCGGAAAGCAATAGCATCTGCCAGCTCATCCGATGTGAGTTGTCCAGCAGAAAACACAAGCCACTGGAAAATTGCCTGGATAAAAACCGTTCTTTTGAGAGTATCTATTGCCTGAGTCAAAAAACGGTTGTAAATCCCGAACAGATCAGGTGGGAGGGTTGTGAGGATCTCCTCCCACTCGTCTTGCCAAAGGCAATTACCCAGTTCAATGAGGAGACACGAGGCCATACGAAACCTGGACATGCAAGTTAGCTTGAGCACAGATTATAGCGTGATGAGCGGACCAACATTCCATTGCTCTTTTGCACAATCTGCTCTGTGACATGCTCTGCATAATCATCATCACTGGCCCAATTTTTGACCCCGCGAACTGTACTGCCAACAAAGGAGTTGATGTCGTCATCTGAGACCATGGAACCAAGCTCGACAAAGGTTATATCCTTGAATGCTGTTTGGAATTCCTCAAGAGGTTGACTGGTAAACAGGAGATGTGGGGCTTTTTTGGCAGGATGGCGTAGACTGTGAATGAACTCGACAAGAAGCTTCCAGTCGGTCTTGCGACATTCATCAAGTCCATCAATGACGATATATGTTTGTTCCAACTCTGAAAGTAAATTCTCGAGGACTTCTTGGAGATGTCTGTGCTGTGGCTGTATCGTTCCGTTTCCCAGTGTTTTATACAGCTGACAAAGAGAGCTATAGGGCAAAGGTGACCGTCCAGAGAGCTGCCAGACAATAGAACGTAACATGATGTCCATGCGCTGTCTCTCGTTCCTAAAATCAAAATAGAAATATGAAACAGCAGACCGGTTGGGACAGGTCTTGACAATTTCTTCGATAACTGTTGAACTGCTCATGTAGGTAATTTCAGAGGCAGATTATGTATTTAGTAGCGATAAGAATCACCTTAGTACGCTCTTTCCGGTACCAGCTGCAACCAATTAGACATGGATTGGAACACAATGAAACTGACTTACAGATTCCTTTGATCCATAAAGAGCCGGGTGTGTCATTCCATCTGACAAATCGACCATCACGTAGGAGCCAGCGCCCAGTGGCTTCGTGATGAAGGCTCCGCAGTTCGTACTGTCTGTCCTTTGTATCGGGAGGAGATTCCAACCACTTGCACAGAACTTCTTCAAGTCTAGACATAATTCAGCTTGCAAAATATTCAACACAGGAAACTTGATTAACCCTTGACCCAGGTTTACACTGTTGTTGTTGAGAAAGGACTTTGGGAAAGGAAGGGGACACTTCACCGACATACATTTTATTATCAAAAATCACAGTGGGACCCTCTCCCGGACCCCCAGCGCCACCCTTTGCATTACCCGGGCCTCCTTGGCCTCCTTGGCCTCCTGGGAACAAGAAATCATGGGGTTGACATCCCAATAATCTCCCTACGTACCATAGATGTTGACGGTCTTCGGGTCATTGTCCCGGCGAGACATGGGCAAAATGGATTGCTACAGCACCAATTTTCTGTGGGTGGAACACCATGGGAACCATTAGCGAAGATTACACAGCCGAAAGAGTTGCCTACAGAAAGAATGAGGAGGATGTATTCCTGCGCAGTGGACGTGGAGGTGAAAGACAAGATTGGTCACTTTGAGCGCCTCGTGTAGCACGCACTTTCACACGATGAATGTCCGAGAAGCAAGGAGTCGGAGCCTTCCGGGGCGGCGACATGTCACCGGTTCAAAATCCGCAGCCTGGAATAAAATTAGTCCTGATTAGGACTAAATGCTGACACATCATCCGCTGTTTCGGCTGGTCATTCCCACCATCATTTTTAGTCCGGATTAGGTTTTAGTCTCCATTGGGCACTAAATTGACCTGCCCTAAACTCACATGTGATCACAAGCCCCTATCCCTGCAATTAAAGGTCAACACACCGGTCGTGGTTTGCACTAATAATTATGGAATATTTCCTGGACAGGTACCTTCTTCAATCTGTCCTTTCGCGCAGCGAGACTTTTTGGGGCCATTTCGGGCCCTTAAACCTCGGGTTTTGCCAGGTGCGCGGTCACTGAATTTTGAAAGGACTCCCGGTTGAATGGTTTGATACATAACATAATAATCCATATTGCCGAGGTGGATTTCATATACTAGGATGGACTTCCAATCCTCGAATGATGGGGTACTGGTTCCTTGCTGTTTTCAGCCAGATTTGGAATTTGGTGACCGAAAAAATTGCCTGAGACTCCCAAATTACTCATGGGAGTCATTTCACATGTTTCAAGCATAAATACTGGGAAACATTTCGACTCCTTGAGTACCCTCACCGATTATTTTAGGCTGGAATCAGATAGCAATAGGTCATTAGGACTTCACGGGAGCACTCTGAATAAAGATTACATGGAGAGAAATATGAGAATGAGTTTTGAGGGTTTGCGATTCAATTGTAGGAGTCGGGCAATAAATTCGAGGGACGGAAACAAAAAGAAAGAACAAAGTGTAGAGAAGGCGACTCGAACTCGCCGCAACAAAAATGGAGGATACATCATAACCACTAGACTACTAGACCGGTGACTGGTCTCGACGGGACACAAGTGACTCTAGACAGATCGGTCGATCTGGTCAGTGGTCTTTAATTTACATGACGAGCGGCGGCACCGCCACAATGCGGCATTGACCAAATGGAAGTCACATTTGATGCCCCATCAGCGCTGAACCACGACTATTGCGCTCGCGTCTGTCGCTCAGTTCTTACCCTTCCTCTCTGAAAAGCCGTACAGGTTCTGTTCCAATACAGTGATTAACTGGGAAGCGAAACGGTTAAGGAATTTAGAGATTTATGAATCAGCTTTTAATCAAATCACCTTGTTTCTTTTCGTAGACCTACAGTACGCCTTCTTAGCTCCCCCGCGAGACAAAATTTCATGTGTTTACCTGTTCTCTTCGCAGAGAACGAGGGCAACTTTCCCATCAGTCATTTTGGGCGGATCACGGGGATGCGAAATACGCACAAACATGATCGCCTGCCGCCAAATTTTCGCTGTGTACTTGTGAGCCACACCCTCTCACTCCTCCATCGACGCGTCCATGGCCCGTCCAGTTGGTTCTAGGGACTAGAGGAGGGCCACAGAGGAACCAGAGCAATGACCAGGCAAGCGCAGAGTGATCAAACCCAGTCGATTGAACCTGTAGAGTAGCCTCATTTCTTGGTAAGAGTAGTCTAGTACATCCATTTAGCTCAATATCGCTGTTAAATGACACTATGCGGGCTGGATGTGCTCAAAGAGTAGCCGGCCTGGGCAGAGTCCCCCGCAAATCCCGAATTCGGAGTCCAAGCGGCGTTTTCACATAGTTCCGTGGGGTTTCGTGCTTCGCCGTGTGTTCTGTCGCATACCCCGGCATCGAAAATGGGGGTTAGGATGCAAGAGGCTACCCAGGACCACGCAGGAGGCGAAGAAAAGCCGATTGTTTGGTCGTATTTCGCTTCCCCGTGTATTTCGCTTCCCCGTTAATCACTGTAGTATAATATTAATATAATATGACAAACTCATCCATCGGGCTCGATTTCTGAGCTCCTCGAGGAATACAACGAGGAATTTAGAAGCCCTTGCTTTGTTTTTGAGCTTGGCTCTACCAGAAACACACCCAGAAGTGCAGAAAACTATAGGGATTGAGGCCTGAGGTCCACAATGGCTGTATGGCGCGCCAGAAGAAGGTGAAGGCAAACTTTGAAGACCGTCGGACATTGCCGGGGCATCAAACGTACTTCCATTTGGTGAATGACGCAATGTGGCGGTGCCGCCGCTCGTCATGTAAATTAAAGACCAGTCTGTCTATCGACCGTAGACAAGGTCAGCACCTCGATTTTGACGCGTCTTCTTGCTCCATAAGCTTGCTATAGTCTTGCATGACGGGGCACGCTGCCCGGGCCCGCGAATACCGTGTGCAGCCCGGAGATCGACGCGCGCCATGGGGGTGGATCCAGAGCTGTATTTGGGTCTGTTGTACGGCACCCTTGGCGCCACCGTCACTTCAACCTCGTCCAGCAACGTGCGCGGCGTCGCTGCCTCGCGCAGGTGCAGCAGGATGCGCTGCGCAAATGCGTCGGGCCAATCATGCAGCACCACGTGCAGGAGGAAAGCCGCTACGTCCGTCATCCGACCCGCTGCGGCGCAAAGAAGTCGTGCACTGGGTCAGCACGCATTCACCCGGGATACAGAGAGAGAGGAAACGCACCCTGAAACCGCACCACGCCCGAGTCGAGGAGTTCAGGACACCTCGCGGGCCACGCCTGCGCAGCCTACATCAGCTTCCCCCAATCAGAAAGAGGACGGACACACGTACCTTCTCCCCCAGCTCGATGACCCGGTGACCGGCCGGTCTTGGATTAGTGAAACACACAGAAAGCGGAGGGGGGGAGAGAATGAGTAGCTGCCCGAGGAAGAGAGATGGAGGGATACGAGGGAAAGGCCCAAAACACAAAGCAGACAACAAAATCACCCTCCGTATCCACCTCCGGTCCGGCGAGCGCCCCCATCGACAGCATCTCTGGCGTCAATGACTGTGTATTCGCGACTGGTTTATTTAAATCAGGTATATCCCTTTGACTTCCTCCACAGCGGTGTCATGGCTTGCGCGACAACGTTCCCCGCCGCCTCCAATGAGGCCTTCAACTCCTCGTCCATCACCGTGGTGAGCACGCCGCGCGCCTTCCATTTGTCCGGGTGGAACATTCGATGCGTCCGTTCGACAAGGCCGTTGTACTCTGCGACGTTCGCGGCCATCTGCGCCTTGGCGCGTGCAAAGAACGCCTCGACCGCATCCCAGTCAATCTGCTCCACGTCCAAGTCAAGCGGGTCGGTGAGGACGGGCCACGGGATGACGCGGAACGTCAGCGGCTGCGCCTCGGAGAACTTTATCCGGTCGAACTCGTCCATCTGGAGCCGCAGGCGCTCCAACGCGCGGACGGGCGTCCAAGCGCCGGTGCCCCACAGCTGCTCGTCCCGCTTTGCGCACCGCGCTTCCTCCGCTTTTGTCGCGGCCGTCCAGCGCTTCTCGTGCTCGAGTTTCTCGCGCGCCTCCTTCGCCTTGCGCTCGCGCTCCACCTTCTCGCGCGCCTTGCGCTCTCGCTCCTCCTTTTCTAGGCGCGCCTTCTCCTCCGCCTCGCGGCGCAGGCGCTCAGCCCGCTCGGCCTCCGCCGCAGCGCGTTTGCGCTCCCTCTCGTGCTCCTGGAGCTCCCGCATCTTCCGGCGCGACTCTTCGATCTCCGCTGCGCGACGCCGCTTCTCTTCCTTCGCGCGCTCCGCCTTCTCGTTTTCCTCGCGCTGCTTCTTCGCCTTCCCCCAGAGCGGGCGGTCCGACTCGAGCTGCAGGATCTTCAGTCTGCTCTCCGCCATGTCTAGCGCGCGTTTCACGCTCTCCAACTCTTCTCGCAAGCGCGCGTTCTCGGCTTGCACCACTGTCCGCTCTTTCATCTCTTCGGCATAGAGCACCTTCAAGCTTTTGAACTCGTCGAAGATATCGAACTCGACGGGCTCGCTGGCCGTCTCGTTGTTCATTTTGGAGTCAGTTTCGACGGGAGCCTCCGGTGAAGTGGGTTCCGACGGCGGTGTCGGTTGCTTCGCCTCCTCGGGAATATCACGCTGGTGCGGTTCAGAGCTTTCACTCCGTTGTTTGAGCACCTGGTACGTTACGGAGAGTGTTCTCCATTGTATTTCGGCGCCATTCATCGCTTTCATGGCCGTGGAGGCTGAATGAGATGTGTAAATCAGCCTGCAGTCTGCCGTTTATTGACCTTTGCTCACCTTCAGATGCAAGCGAAAATGTGACGAAGCCGAAACCCTGACTTTTTCCAGTTTGGGGATTGGTGGAGATTTCGGTGCTGAAGAGAATTTAACACCATAGCCGGAGAAGATACTATGCAATGCGGGACCTTGCTATTGTGCCGAACTAATCTGCATGAGCCCCAAATTTTAATACCAACGAGAATGCTCACCTCGGCAAAATAAGTTCGCAGCGCCGCTGCATTGAGATCAAGACTAATATTCTGTGTAAATTTTACGATGGTTATCTTTCTGGCATATCGTGACAAGCTTACAGAACAGAACAAAGAGCACGGGTCGTACGCTTTGAGCACCAGTTTGGGCTGCGCGGCAAGAAGGCAGATTTCAGCATCTCGGGCTTGCTTCTCGTCCCAGAACTGCACCAGGCCGCCAGCGATAGGATCTAGGCGCACAGAATACAGGGGTCCGTAGCGCCGGAGAGAGTCGTAGAGCGTCGCCTCCGTACATCCGGCTGGTAATACTTTAATGAGCCTGGGCGATGCCGAGGGGTCGGGCACTTCGAGAGGTTTGAGGTTGACCGACGCGGTGAATTCGAGGACGATGGGGGGCTCGCTGTTAGGTATTGGCCGGCGGTGTAGGATCGCCAGCGCCTTTTCGGCTTTAAAAAAGTACATCAGCGGTATTTTAGAGGACGCGAGAACCGCCGTACCCGAGTTAAGGTCCGGAAAGTCGACTCGGGGCGGGAGTGCGCCCCGCTTGCGGCGATTCTTGTTACGGTTGAAACTCACGGTTGCTTGAAGATGGGAGTCGTCAAGTATTTGTTTGATATTCTCTACCGAGACATGACTCGGTAAGTGGCCGATGAAGAGAGATGATACGCGTAGATACGGGTGGGGCAGAAAGCCATCGTTCAGCGAAGAACTGGCGGCCATGGGGCAAGGAAAGATATCGACGATGAAAGCAGAAAACAAGGAATTGCGGAGCGTGCGTGATGCATCGTGCAAGTAATCTCGGGGGCAAAGGTCACGGCAGTAAACATGTAACTAGCAAGGCGGTAAAACCGTACCTGCCTTGGCCTCATGGCCTCGTCGTGGTCTTTCAGTACTGTCTCCGATATCTAATCTTAGATTTCACGACGAGGCCACGAGGCCATGGCAGGTACAGTTTTACCGCCTTGCTATTGCTATTGTGGCAGTAACATGTTTACTGCCATGGCCTTTGCCCGTGTATAACACGAGCGCGAAGCCTGAAAGCAAATAGGAGCTTTGCACGTAAAAGTCAACTACCACCCGTTCCGAGTTTGACCTGGATCTAGCAGGTCTTCTTTATATGATTATCGGTGCAGGTTGAAGAGGACATCCCGGCTCTCTACACAACTGGGAGACAACTGGCGAGAGTCCGAGTCGAGCCGGGTTAGTAGAGCCGGATATTTCCAGCAGCCGGCGGTTCCCGGCGGAGGAATCAGAAGTCATGTGCATCGTTGAATCTGTGGTTGAACTTTGTTCAATTCTTGTTCAATTCAGAACATCGTGTATGGCGGTCGAAATCTCCGGCGCACAGCAGGTTTTTCTTGGTCATGCGTTTATTCGCCCCGCTGCCGCTAAAGTGGTGCGTTGAGATAAAGCACCGTGATACAAGTGCGGGGCTCTCGGACCCTAGGCTATAATTCTGACCCTTCTTCAGAAAGTATTCAAGACACATAGTTGCCCAATAATCTGTCAACAACGAGGAAGTAATCGGTACGCAAGTGTAAGCTATTTGTCGTCACAGGATATCTTTGTTCTAATCATAGAATACCAGCGCGCGAAGCTCAATGGACTCGCGGGGCGGGGTTCCTTCCGGCGTGGCCGGGTCTTCGAACGCGGTGTGGGGAGTATAGAGCGCAACACTCCCGTCCCGGAGGGAGTCAGCGCTGGGATAAATGAATTAGTTGAACACCCGGAATGTTGTTGAGAGAACCAACCATTTGATCAGAATCAGCTCGTCGGGCGCGACTCCTGAGAAATACGTCCATTTCTGGTTTGGGTTGTATTTCACACCGGCCGCTTCGCCTTTGCGATCCGGGTAGACAAGTGCAACGGGTAGGATGTCGTTTACTGGGTCGACGGTCCTGAAGTCGCACAACGCCAGTGGCCAGTCGTCCGCTGGGTGGGAAATCGGGCGCCACAAGTTGATGATTTGAAAGCGATGCTTCAGAAGCTCGGGAACCTCCTCGGCAGGGAGGTGGCGATGAACTCGGGCAACAGCGGACGCGTTCGTCTGGTCAACGTGGGTCTGTGCAGCGGGCTGACGTTTGTCCGGGCCACTGTCAATCTCGCCTGGCCGGCGGCGTCGAATGGCTAGGGACTCCAGTCAACAGGAAGAATAGACGATGCAAGTCCACGACGAACTGTGATCAAATAAAACGACCCGACTTGCCCCCGTCAAGCGCTTTATGAGCTCAATGCTCTCGGGATAATACTCCTTTTCGATCGCGGCGTCACTCGTGAAAGCGGTGTGCTTCGCAGGGTGTTTATATATCTGGAACCCGGTCGTGTCCAGCGTCGCAGCAGACTCGTTCCCTCGAAAATTTTGGATCTCGACGTCGTGGGTCTCCATGGTAAAGTTTTTGTCCGGCACTCCAGTTACCGAGGTGGTATTCTGGTATGCACGAGCCCCATCCTTGGGCGGAACATAGAAATTGAGGGAGGCAGTGGTGCTGGGTGGAATGGCTGTGGACATGATAGCTGAAGAATAAGTGCCCAGCTCGCCGCGGCCTTTTAAAGTCTCAGCTTATGCCATATGCTGGTTTCTTGCGTGCTTCTTCCAGCTTACCAAGGTCGTTTCCGAGTCCCCACGGTACACCGGAATATGAGTAATTTCTTCCAGTGTGACAAGTCACCACGTCGCCAAACCTCATAAATGTGCTTACGGTCTCTTACGGTATATGTCTATTATTTTAACGCCGCGGAAATTTGAGTCTTGTTGACTGGATTCCGGCGCTAGCATCGGGGTATTCGCAAAATTGACTATTTAATGATTTAAAGGAGCCGACAAGAAGGATATTAGGCCTGCTAAACGATGGTGAAGGTTAAGTCTTGGTTGTGGTTCAAATCAACGGATCACTGATCAACTGGCGGTACTACCCGCTCCGTGAGGTAACACGAGGCATGCCGGCAGTTTGCGGCGGCGGAATCCGAGGTCGTGTGCTTCGTCGAACCTTGGTACAAGGCTGAATAATATCGAATGGCAGCCAAAACTAATATCTCCTCTCAGTTCGAGATGGACGCTGAGGAGCATGCAGTCAAGCCGTAACTCTCACGGCGAACATCGATATGTAAGTGCCTGTTGGAGCATCTACCGGAAAACTCAAGACTCCAGCATCCTCCGGAGACGCTTCCGACGACCGGGAGAAAGCGTGTCCCACAGATGCAATGCCATTGCTCGGGCCTGATTCGAACAGGCTCCTGTTGCTGGCTGGTATTTATGGAACACTTATATAAAGCAGGAATGGTCCACCACTGAGCCTTACATTCTCCGATCTGAGCCTCTCTCTATGCTGCAGTCCCTCACCAGCACAATAAATTTATAAGCTACTCTAGCCTTAAATGTTCAACAGGGTCGGAGCTAGATGTTTCCTGAACATATCTGCCTTCCCGGGAAGCAGGTGTTTATCCATTACTCAGAAGTCCCGCTTGGTGCAATTTTTGCTCATGTACATGTAGCAGTTTGATTCAACTTGTGAACGAATAGCCGGAAAATGTCGGATCAGCACGTGCCGGGTAGGATGTCGGATTGATCCGATCCGGGCGTGCCCACCTCGCAAAGTTCGCGGCAGCCCACCACTGCCTGCATAAGTACCTTTATGTAAATGACCCAACCTCCCCCGAACTCCTCTCTCCTCTCGATCCCGTCCCTTGGCTCGAAACTGATTCTGTCTAGCCGATGGGAACATTCTGACAACGGCACGATCTGGTCTGCCTGGGCCGGGGCCTCCATAAAATTCTACTCGCCTAATCTGCTGTCGTCCTTGTTCGTGCGATTCGGATCCAAGACTGAGCGCAAGGACCGCTGGAATGGCGGGACGCCCATGTTCGCTGTCACTGTCACCAAGCCCGTCTCGCCAAACGACGCCGTTGAGACCGACGCTGTTGAGAGCAAAACATTCGACGGGGCGCCCGGAATGCTGGTTCGACTCTGGGACGAGCCAATCCAAGAATGTTACGTCGAGATCACCTTGATTGACTGGGCGTCGGTGCTAGAGATCGATGCTTTCATCTGCCCAGTATGTGCAACTTGTCTCCCATTCTCACGCTAAGTATTTGAATTCTAGGATCCTACATATGTGAACCGAGATCCGATGGCTTCTCGTCACCAGATGTTGTTCATCGGCGACTCCGTAACTTGTGGACTGGCTTTGGAGCCGTCTGATGGCGGACAACCCATCCCGCGGGGAATTTTAGATGCCTTCCCCTCCCGGGCGATATCGATCCTGAGTGAAAAGTACTCCTACCCTCTTTCTCCCGGTTTTGTCGCATACCCGGGCATTTCTCTTGTGGCTCTTGAGGCCCATGGGATGATTAACCGATTCTTTCACGTAAGTGTCGGATTCAGGGCCGTGCACTATTGCTTATTTGATTGTTGCAGACAAGTCCCTGGGACTCCACTCCATGGAATCCCCGCGGAAACCCCAAATTGATATGCATTGCGCTCGGTAGGGAATTTTATGTCCCTTGGTGTCTTAGTTCACTGCCAAAAAGGTACGAACGACGAAGCCAATGAAGTGGTGCCCACGTTATTCCGATCTGCCCTCGAAGGATTCATCCGAAGGTTGTCGGTAACATTCCCATCCGTGAAGGCATTCTACGTCATCGTGCGTGTGCCCGCTCCAGTCTCTTACTAAATAACACCAGCGGCGTATATAGCCCCCGTTCCGCGACTTCAATGAGCCCGATGCAGGAGCCATCTATGCAGACCTTGTCTCAAATCCGCTCCTCGATCTCGACGAGATTGATGTTAAAGTATTCTCCGACATAGGCTCTGGGATGACGGCAGAACACACGGTCGATGGCCTCCATCCCACTCTTGCGGGGCACCAACATCTGGCAGAGAACCTTGCACAGTATCTAGCATTGCACTGTTCTCCGCCTGAGCCGGAGGGGAAGGTAATACAGCACATATTTCAGACTGATTTGTCGCGTGTACGCAGTTGAAATATGCACATGAACTCGACCTCATCGGCGCGGGGGATCAACCACGTAACAGGCACCGCCGATCCACAGCGATGAGACGAGGTTCCTGTTCGGCATCTTCCGATGGACATGGCATCGTAGCCAAATAGTGATTGACCCCTGGGTGGCAGATAAAGTTTAACAAACAAAAAACCTCCTTCAGGTGCAGATTTCCCAGGAGCAGCGAGGTTAGGTATGTCCGGCGGAGATGATAGGCACCGTTAATTATTCTCGATTTTGTTCCATCACTTAGCGCGATGAATGATGATCAATGGTGGCGTCCAGACGTGACTGACTGGCATATACGGACCGGCCGTTGAGGAAGGAATAACCGAGCAGGCAGACAGCACAATAAGCGCTGTCAACATGGAGCAACATGGAGTCATCGTCAGTTCAACGAGGCAAACGAAATCATGCTCACAGCTTCACATACAGACTTCGTAGTCGCAAATAGAGACAGGAACTGCTCAAGTACTGATGCCACGAAGTTGGAGCGTACCAAAGTCAAAGGATGATGTAATTCGAAGGAGGAGTTGGATGAGACGAAATCGTGGAGACTACCTCGAACAGCACCTTAACGCCTAACTCGGACGGCAACCTTAACGCCGGGCTTTTACGTTCTGTCTTGAACAACATATGTCGCAATTTCTCCGTGCTGCTTTCGCGTAAGTTTTAAAATAAAATAAATCCGAGAGTGCAAGTCCCGTGAGATATCGCCGACAATGAATGATGTGGGGAAGACGGGACAGCCGTCCGACACCAGAACGCCCGATAAACCGTACGCGAACTGACACCTCGGTGTGGAATTGAGCGATCTTTCTATGAGTTTTAAAGAGTCCGACAAAAGAGTGGAATCATTGATATTACGACGAGCGATCATTCACGTTCATGTCATGACTGTCAACGTGAGCAATAACTGCTCCTCGGCCGATAAAACAAAACAATGCAAGGTCCATTATGCAATTTCGTTATGGAAAATAGGAACGACGATGTCATCCTCGATGCGGACAGTTGGATCGTAAACATTTTGCATCATGTGTTCTATCCCCCAGTCCTGCAGTTTATCAAATTTGCGGCAAGTGTGGGCGACATTGCCTTTCACAATGCTAGCGTTCGTCCAGTTCTCCCATTGCCAACTGGTGCAAAAGATTCAGTGAGATGGGGCGAGATTTAAGAGTTCGGAACTAACACAATCACGCTGGTGTCGCCAGCGCACATGATACTTTGGCGAATCCAGTCGACGCAATGGGCTGCAGAGGAAGAATCGCGTGAATTTCGGGCCGCTGTAGTGAAGTGGTGCCTTACAAACATGCTCCGTCGCATTCTTCTGTGAAGGAATCCAATTGTTGGTGGTGGAAATGCGCCAATCCGGGTAGTAATCCGGGTCCAGCTGAGGGAAGAGGGAAGGTAAATGAGTTTTCATCGAGGTCGGTGGGGATTTTCACCCACCGCCATTCTGACTTTGTTCTGAGTCGCATTCAGTTAAAGTTCCGGGTCGTGTTGCTGCAAGAACTTACCAGGCAATGGAGAGTGTGGAATACATCCAGTTCCGCAATCTGTAAATCAGTTCAACTTAGTCGTCGCTGAACAAGAACTGCCAGCCTACATAATGGCCGTCGTCCCCTGGGATGGCGTGAGTCTTGTTTGGGAGTCTAGCCGCTTCTTCTTTCGTAATTCTAGAGATGCCGACTAGTTTTAGAACATGTGGTCAGTCACTTGTGCAAAGTGAGTTGGTGGACGCATCCATACAGTTGTAAAGGTCGCTCCACATTTGGTCAAGTCCCGGAGACGAAGGGATTTGGAAGGGAGACAGGTCACCTAGCGAGTGGATGTCAGTCAGGTCGCGATGCTTGCAGCAGTCATTTCTGACCTGTGAATCCAACATTATAGACTTTAACCTCATTTTCCACGGCGGCAAGGGCTGGTGCTATGTGGTGTAATCAGCCGCATTCTCTGAGGAGATATATGTGTGCCTACAATAAAGAACACGCTGCGAGTCCAAAGGGACAGTGCATGTCGGCGTGTGAGGGGTCCGCGCGAACAGACCGACCGCAAGCACCAATGCAAGGGTTTCAGCGACGAGAAGTCCAGCCAAAACGGTACGCGAGAACTTGGACGTCCATGTAGGCTTCACTGGTGGGGGGAAGTCTTCGACTTCGTCAGATGGGGCGCCGATCAGAGGATGATACTCTTGATTCTTGGACATCCCAGTTCTTGCTGCCAGTAAGGTATAGAAGGCGGAAGAAATGGTTGATACGGGCTTAAAGCAACCTGTCGTATTTCTGAAAGATGACTGCCAAGAGAGCTCGGTCCCTTCCTGCCGACTTCCATTCAATCGGCGGTCGTATTGGCATTATTGATTCAATGATTGTTCCTTGAGAAGACTCGGAATGACTCTTGAGGACGATCAACATGGGAGTCGCGGCCAACGTGTCTGTCTCGGATAACCCAAACTCGCCAATCAGTACGTGATGATCGATGATCCGGCCTCCGAGCCTGTTCTCCGACGACCTTTTCGAATCACTGACTGAGACCGCTCCACTCCATATTCCTTGCAGCTGCGGGCCTGGAACGACCTTCACTTCTGAGCCCGGTCACGTCTCCATTGCTTTCAACCCGATGGGTGGACGAGCTAACAGACCTCGGCAAGCCGCCCTGAGAGAACTAGAAGACGGGAAGAGCGACATATCTGTCAAACTGGACATTATTCACGTCAAATCGCATCTGTTTTGACGGCATTCTATGGCCCCATTTGGGTATTCAAGTTCAAGGTGCGCATTCTCCTAGGCCTACTGATACTCCAACATGGGACGAATCTGCCAGAATTGATCAGAAGGGGCACATGCACTGCGACGGGCGTTCACCGCTGACGGATGTGAAGGCGGCAGCCTTTTTGTTTTTCGGGGAACGAGTATTCGTCACACCTAAGGGACCAGAGGTATAAAGGTCGACCGGGATTTCAGAATCCTCCGGGTCTACTGCTCTGCAGATTCTATCTTTCCAGTACAACATGTTCAACGCCAAATTCTCTGCTCTTCTTGCCTTGACCCTCGCGGCCATCGCAATTGCTGGTCCGGTTGTGAGTTTGGTCCAGCTTCAATGGCCCACTCCCACTGACTTGAGATACAACAGGCTCGTGCCCCTGTGCGAGACAATTTTCTTTTCGAATAATCGTTGATTCGGTTTTGACTGAGAGTTGAAACTTAGGTCGAGGCAGTGGGTTGTATTTTATTTCCGCTCTTCAAAGACTCACCGTTTATGTCAGGTGGACAGCGACAACACTAAGTGGGTAATTGGCTCGCGAACCTTCCCCACTCCGGTTGCAAGAGGGCTCCCCGCTGGTGCTGTGGTATAAATATCATGTTCATCGCTCATCCATCCGTCGCTGACCAACATTGTCCCCCGAAGGTTGACAGCGGCAACACTGGATGGCAAATCGGCCGCACTCTCCCTACTCCGGTTGCGCGAGAGGCTGCTCCTCTGGTGCGTAGCATGTATTTCCACCAATCGATCCAAGTGCCAATGCTTCTCGAAGCTCGACAGCGACAACAACACCTGGAAAATAGAACGTGCTCTCCCTACCCCTGTTGCCAGACAGGCCGAAGACCTCGTAAGTCAGGTTCTCGTCATAGCTAATCTACAACCTTATCTTTCACTCCCAAGGTCGACAGCGACAACAAGTCCTGGCAAATAGGACGCGCTCTCCCTATTCCTGTTGCCAGACAGGCCGAAGACCTCGTAAGTCAGGTTCTCGTCATAGCTAATCTACAACCTTATCTTTCACTCCCAAGGTTGACAGCGACAACACCTCCTGGCACATTGGAGGTCGCACCCTCCCCACACCCGTTGCCCGCGCGGCCCCCGAGCTGGTAAGGCAGGCTTTGCTCATGATCGATTTCAACTCCCTGATGTGTCGACTTTAAGGTTGACAGCGACAACACGTCCTGGCACATTGGAAGCCGTACTCTCCCCACCCCCGTTGCCCGCGAGGCACCCGACCTGGTAAGCCAGGTTTTACCCATGATTTATTTCAACCACGCCCTCATGTGTCGACTCCAAGGTCGACAGCGACAACACGTCCTGGCACATTGGAGCTGCTCGCACTCTCCCCACACCGGCGGTATGTCCAACATATCATGTCCCCACGAACGAGTTCCTTATGTTGAGTACAGGTGGACAGCGACAACAAGGGCTGGCAGATCGGCACAAGAGCCGAGGAGGTTGAACCCAACAATGACAGCTGGACCATCAAGGGCAAGCGCGCTGTCCCGACCGCTGCTATTGTCAGTACCTGCGGGATGAAATAAAGCAACTGCTGACATTCCCCACAAGGTGGACAGCGACAACAAGGGCTGGCAGATCGGCACAAGGGCCGAGGAGGTTGAACCCAACAATGACAGCTGGACCATCAAGGGCAAGCGCGCTGTCCCGACCGCTGCTATTGTCAGTACCTGCGGGATGAAATAAAGCAACTGCTGACATTCCCCACAGCTCGACAACACCAACGATAGCTGGACCATCAAGAACGCCGCGCGGGCTGCCCCTACCGAGGCTGTGAGTATAGAATGGTGACGAAATTGACCGGGCCTCACTCGAAATACAGCTTGAGGCGAACAACGACAGCTGGACCATCAAGGGCGCCAAGCGGGCGGGCCCTACCGCTGCTGCTGTGAGTTTA
The DNA here is from genome assembly GCA_029204335.1 of Mycena vulgaris. NCBI lineage: Eukaryota > Fungi > Basidiomycota > Agaricomycetes > Agaricales > Mycenaceae > Mycena > Mycena vulgaris. The sequence continues at coordinate 68,993 of JARGYA010000073.1, read as the reverse complement.
TCATGGCCGGAGATTTTCTAGTGCTTACTCTTGACATAGGCTGCGCCGGTTGAGGCCAACAACGACAGCTGGACCATCAAGGGCGCCAAGCGGGCGGGCCCTACCGCGGCTGTTAGTATTTTGGTGTTGGAAATATACCGGGCCCTGACAGATAATCCAGGTTGAGGCCAACAACGACAGCTGGACCATCAAGGGCGCCAAGCGGGCGGGCCCTACCGCGGCTGTTAGTATTTTGGTGTTGAAAATATACCGGGCCCTGACAGATAATCCAGGTTGAGGCCAACAACGACAGCTGGACCATCCATAACGCACGCGCGCTGCCTACCCCTGCGGTCGACTCGAGTGCGTGACTCTTAAGAAAAAAGTTGTGGGACTTACTCTTGTTCAGAGAACGATGGCTGGACGATCGGCGCCCGGGCTGTGAGTGAACTCTCGGGAGGACGGAGAGAGGGCTGACAATCTGCAGGAGGAGCTGGACTCGGACAACACCAAATGGGTCATTGGCAACAACAGAGCGGTGGAAGCCGGTGGGTGTGTCCGCCAAGGCGGATGATACAGTGATCTCATGATTCTAAAGACAACAGCCACTGGACCATTGGCAGTAATAAGCGCGCTGCCCCCACTCCGGTGGTAAGCATTCTTCATCTTCTGTTATTTGTTCTATCCTAATTGTCGATTTCAGGCTCGTGCTGTCGCTGTGAGTGAACTCTCGGGAGGACGGAAAGAGAACTGACAGTCGATAGGAGGAGGTGGACTCGGACAACACCAAATGGGTCATTGGCAATAGAGCGGTGGAAGCCGGTGGGTGGATCTTCCAAGGGGGATGATACAGCCGTCTCATGATTCTAAAGACAACAGCCACTGGACTATTAACGATGCCAAGCGCGCCGCTCCTACTCCTGTGGTAAGCATTCGCCATCTTCCGTCTTTTGTTCTAGCCTAATGGTCGAGCGCCAGGCCCGTGCTGTCGACCTCGATGAAGGTATATTTCTCAATCAACGTCCGTCCGAAGGCGCTGACAAGATTAGGTAACACGAGCTGGACAATCGCTAAGCGTGCCGAGTCGACCCCTCTGGTGAGTTCGGTCCATTCATCTTTTACTACACCAACTGATATATGATGGTCCAAGTAATCCATTAGCGCGGTTTTCTGTTTCTCCTCTACGTGTACGTAGATTGTGTGGGCGAATAACTAGTAGGCAAATAAAAGCGTCTCTTGTTCTCGATTTTGTGTGAGAATCACCAGAATGGTTGATTGTTTAAATTTGTTTTCCCTGTGTCGTGCAGTTCGAATTCAAATTAAAACAATTTAAATCGAGTTGATGATGATGTGGATGATCACGAAAGCCGTAGCTTCACTTCCCCTCTCTCAATCCGTAGTTCTCGGAGGGTGAAATACAGGACCTGACAACTGAATTCTCGGCCGCCGGGCCGATCAGCCTGTGCTTGTGCAAGTGTGGCAAAAGCTTTTGATCCAAACAAGCACTCTGCGTCACCCTTTCCGCTACCAAAACTGGACCTGCGCGTTATCCATGGCAGGCTTACTTCCGTCACTGCAAACTTTCGCGAAGGTCAGGACTCTCTCCTTGGCCGCAATGCGACGCCTAACCTTACCCAGGGCACGTTAGCCACCGCAGCAACGCTGTCGACAGTTGGTAATTACCACATCCCCTTGGTGGCGCATATTCCCGACGACAACTGACTGTGCTCGACCCAGGCGCGGGCCTCCTTTACTATGGCCAGAACTATCTCATCTATCCCTCCGCATTTCCAGCGGGCTCGCGCACAGGTGAGATAACCTCCAGCAGATCCCTGCCGGCATCCTGATTGTGCAGAAGACGTCCCGGTTCCCTCGGCGTACGGTTTACCATACGAGGACCTAGAGCTGAAGACCAGTGATGGAATAACGCTGCGGTGTTACCTGCTTCCTCAGAGCAAAGAGCTCTCGAAGACGCATACTGCGGCCACGCCTGTACAGGGTGAGGATGACGTGACCGAGGATGAGGTGCGTGCCACTTTACTATCCCTGAACCATAGCTCATCTGGCTCCAGTTCATCATCAGTCGCCCTACTATCATGATGTTCCATGGAAACGGCGGGAACCACGGCCACCGAATCCCTCTCGCCAAAGTCTTCTACCTAAGAATGCGGTGTAACGTCCTCATGGTCTCATATCGAGGGTGAGCCTCCTGCATATCGCCCGTTAATATGATCTTGAACCGCGTAGCTATGGCTTATCCGAAGGCTCACCGTCGGAAAAGGGTGAGACCGCCTCGTCAGACTCGGACAGTGCAGATCGGCCTCTAAACCTTTCTAGGCCTTCAAATAGACGCCCAGACAGCTCTCGATTATCTTCTCGCAGATCCCTGCTTCTCCAAGACGCCTATAGTATGCGGTCGTTCTTCTAACCTGGAACCTGGATCACCGACACGTTTTACAGATACTGTACGGCCAATCAATAGGCGGCGCCGTTTCGATTGATCTCGCGAGCCGGAATCCTTCGAAGGTATTTGGACTACCCCACATACATCCTCCCGCACTAAACCCCTCAGGTCGCAGCCCTAATTCTCGAAAACACATTCACCTCCCTCCCGAGCCTCGTCCCACACGCTCTCCCTCTTCTGGGCCCCTTCGCCTTCCTGTGTCACCAAAAATGGGACTCGGCGTCGAAAGTCCCCCTCATCCCCGCGACGACGCCGATCCTCATGCTCAGCGGCGTCGCAGACGAGTTGGTCCCGAAAGAGCACATGCGCGCGCTGTGGGAGGTCGTCGCGCGGCGCGGGGAGACCAAGACGCCGGGCGGGGTGGAGTTCTCGAAGGGCCTGGAGCGCGCGAAGTACCTCGAATTCGAGCTCGGCGGGCATAGTTCGTGTTCCTCTCGCTTCACCGCAACTCCGTACTGACGATTCCCAGACGATACCTGTGTGCAGCCGGGGTACTGGACGGCCGTGGCCGACTTTGTTGCGGACCTGGGGGATAGACCGGACAAGCCGGAGACGAAGTTATAAGTTGGATCGTGGACGTTCTTGGTCGATACTTAGTATGTACTTTATTTCTCGGCAGGATGGATAGATGATGTACGCATTCGGATCTTCTCGCCCTTGAATTTTCACCGCTGTTACAGTCACGATCGAAAAAGTTGGCCGTTAAGCAGGCCCCGGTATGTTCTCATCATGATCAGTGCTGAAGACTTCTCGAGACACTCCACAACGAGTAGTCAAAGGAAAACGAGACCCGTCGGCCACACGTAATTCACATGGCCCTGCGACTCAAACGTCACCCGAACCATGTTTGCACCTATCGCCTCGTTCTTCACAGCACTACTGCAGTCACCATCCCATGGGCATTCTAAGTATGGCTGAAATAGTACGACTACATATTTGTAGACTGTGAGTTGTTTTTTGTCGAACGATTGTCGTCGTTCACAAGCTAGTTATGGCACATCCAGATTCTTTCTGGCGGTGTGCCTTCATGACTCGTCTGTCTCGGTCCTCTGGCATCCTCGCGCGTTGGCGCATGGCCGACGCATGATTGTGGTAGAAAGATGGTAAAGTACTCCAGGATTCCGCCCAGCGACGTACGCAGCGCTAGGCCGATTTTCAATCTTGCCCTGGGCTGCCAAAGGTAAGTCGTGGATATCGGATGGCTGGACGAGTTGCCGGTTGGCGGTGATTGCCCTGGGTGACGGCCCTTTCCCTGGATTGCGAGACTAGGAGGCGAATCAGACTCCGAGGCTGGAGGACGCTCGATGGTTGTGGGGCATCCGCAGTATCTCCGGGGTCCTTGTCAATTCCCCGTGTTTGTCCGGGGGTGCTTCACGGCGTAGGTTTTTTTTTGAAAAAGGCATAGGCTTCTCCCGCTAATTGGTGGCAACTTTCAAGGCAGTGGGGCAGATCAGATCTCAATGAATAAATAACATCGACGTACAGATTGCTGATCTTCGCCCTTCCGGATGCTTCACGATCTTCCCAATGATTCAATGAACAATGATGTTGATCCTTCTCGCCCGGCGGCCATGGCGTCAAGAGGGGGTTTAAGTACAAGGGCGGACATTTATAAAACAATCATCAGAAAGATGGCGGTTTCTTCCGATAAGTCATAGCCTCATCACGACGATCCCTTCCTAAAGGTAGTTCAAAGACTCACGCGCTTGCATGTCTTGTATCTCACTAGCTGCTCTATTCTCATACAACATAACGGAAACCCGCGCCGTTGCTCGGAGAAAAGATGACGATACCGAGGCCCCGCCGCAGGATGATATTTAGTACCTGTCTATTATTGCCTGTCTATGCCCTCTTATCGAGATCCTTGTTTCAGCGCAATTCTCCGAACAGCTGCGGTCCAAATTGGTCGGTCGACTATGTGTTGATATTGAACAAGTAAGGATGCGGTCTCAGCTTCGTAGTGCCTGTCCGAACTGGTATCATTATCATCTCACTGCGCCAGATTTGGAGTAGAAACGCTGATCCGTCCGCAGCGCTGTCTACCTTGACAGTAACTACATATATATATACCAGACGGGTAAACGACCATGGCCAGTCATGGCCTCTTCTTTTGTAGTTCCAGGAGTTTGCGCTGTGGTGAGTCATCTTTCCCACCCAGACGTCCAAATCCGAAGGCTCACCAACTACAGATAAGCCATGCCGTGTTCCGCCGCTTAGAGCCCAATGCTTTGCACTTTGTTGTGGGCCTTATTTTGTTAATGCAGATATCTAGTGTGGTGCTTTGGCTTCAAGGATTTACTCTGCCGGCTGCGATTTTTTCTACGTCCTCATTTGGGGGACTCTACCTCTTCCTCTTGGGTCTCGCGATTTCACTTTACCGTCTCTCTCCGTGGCATCCATTGGCTAAATTCCCTGGTCCCCGATTGGCGCACGTAACAAAGTGGTGGATGGTGAAGCAGGTGGTATTACGAGGTGGCCGGCACTCGAAACTCCAAGAGTATGTGCCCTTCAACCCTCGAGTTTGCAGTCGGTTTACGGCATGGTTCAGACTTCACGCCCGTCATGGGCCGTGGGTTCGATTGGGTGAGTGCCTTTGGCTGAGGAGGCAATGCCATTCCACCTAAAGACCCCACTCTTAGGTCCCAATGAGATATCTGTGAACCTTCCATCGGCAATTCGTCCAATATATAGTAAATTAGATCGCGCTCGGTTCTACCAAGGTTGTCCCTCTTCGTACCACTCTGACTTCCGGGCTAAATAACGTGGAAGGAGCTCCATTCAGTGCCGACACCCTCATAACGGTCTTGGATCGCGAGATTCACAAGAAGCGCCGGGTGGTATTTCCTTTTTCCCATTGCGAAGATTAGATCTGATTCTCGTTTCGACCATTATTAGCCCTGGATAAATGCTCTGAATAGTGAATCACTAGCTTCTTATCTACCTGCCGTCTACGTGAGGCCTCTTCTTAAGATCCTCAGTGGGATGCCACTTATGTTGGATTTACAGTCCCGGATGTCGCAACTCGTCCAAATACTAAAGACAAAGTCGATTCAAGAGGAACCAGTCAATATAGATTATTGGACATACTTGTTTTTCTTGTGAGCCTCCACTGGCATGGATATGCACAGACACTTGTTGACACCATGCAGAGACACAATGGGCGACATTGGCTTTTCTGGTGGATTCGAGTCCATGCAACCAGGAAGAGATGCAGAGGGATGGCTTTCCGTTGTAAGTCTCAATTTTATCAACACACTGTTACGTCTATATCTACTCGCTGTAAACAGTTAGCGATGGGCGTTTTTTTCGCGAGCAGTCGGTGCTTCCCTTCACGTGAGGTTAATTCTCACTGCATCCAGGTATGGGGCAAGTACCTTGGCTCAAGGATTTAGTAAACATTTTGCCACGGCGGGGACCTATCGATCACTTCCACACTGTGGGCAGGGCGTGAAATCATCCTGAGTGTATGGATACACTCAGCCTACGTGTATCGCCTCAATCAGGCTGATGGGACCGCTCAATCAAGCTGATTGATAAGATACACTCAGCATGATTGAAAAACGGCATATCCTACAATCGTCCTGAGTGTATGGTACAATCAGTTTGATAGGTCCAATGCAATTATCCTGAGTGCATGCACCACTTAGCTTGATAGACTACGTTCAATTGTCCTGATTGTATTTTTCACCCCATTCGATTGATTGAAGTAGGATTCATTTGGTACTACAAAATACATAATAGCTACCCTGCGCTGCGCTCCATAACCATCGACCTCGCAGCGCGACGTCGTGACTGAAGGCAGGTGATAACTCCGTTCTACGTGAGAAGAACGCGTTTAACGTTGCTGGAGGGATCTTCGCCGGGCGTTCCGCACTGGTTGGTGAGAGGCAGATAAGTGGAGAATTCACCTTTAAAAAGCGCTCGGGATGACGGAGTTGTTCTACAGGGGTTGCATCGTTGGTTTAGGCACGCGGGGAGAAAAGAAAACATACGGAATTGTTGAGGAGAGGGGAACGCAGTGGGGCACGGGCAACTGCGGGGTTAGGAAGGTCGGATGAGAAAGGAGATGTCGGGAACTAAAATAAACTTCGCACCGTTGGGCCTGGACCTTGCAGGCACCCGTCAGCTTGGTGCTGTGGAATCTAGGTAGGTGTCAGTAATACAGGAGACGCTCCCGGGACATGGGATGTACACAAAAGAAGAACACACATAAGGGCCGGCGTGAGAATCCAGAATAAGAACACGAAGCCTACAGCAATGTTCGCTTCGGCCCGCCACGGCGTCGCGAGCGGCGAGCCGATGTAGCTGTACAATAGAGGGTCAGTATAAGATGAGCCCAAATAAAACCAATGAAAGCGTTGAGAGAAGAGAGAAAGAAAGAGGAGGATGAGAGAAAAGGCGAAAAAAGAGCGGAGGCGCGAGAGAGGGAGGAAGGGGGGAAGTAAGGGGTGGGAAAAGATGCGGGGAGAAAGAGGAGGGTGGGTAAATGGCGGAGGCCAGCAATCCCTCCCGCTCGCCATGAGCTCGTGGGAAGGGAGGGCCTGCGGCGTAAGACGGTCGGGAAGGGGATTAAGGAAAGGGATGGGATGCGGCGCTATTGGACGGCGAATGAAGGAAGGTGGGGTGCTTGCCGACGCCACGTCCACCGGTTGAGATCACACAGGTCGAGCAGGAGTCTGCTCCTGGGCGGGGCCAGTCGTAGATCCACTCCAAAGCCCAATTACCATCGGAGTCGTGCATAAGGGAAATAGACGCACCAAAGTCTCGGTGGTCATAGTCAATCGCGCAAGGAGGGGACACTGTTCTCGTTGATTGGATCTAGGCATTCCTGCATGAGAAGAAGTATACTCAAGATGTTCTCGATGCACCGAATCCTATGTAAGCAGAAGGACGGAGGCGGCAGAGGGTGAGATACGCACTTTGGTCCGAACTATTCACAGACATCGTGAAAAAGTTACTAGAGGTGTGCAGATGCGTCAGTGCAACTGCAGAGGAATATACATAACCATCAGCGACGAATTTTGAGCCAAAAAGAACCCGGCCCAAGCTTTTTTCCTGACCCGCCCGCCGATGTCCCAGGTTTGAGTCATGTAGCGGCGGCCATGCCAGAAAAAGAGAGTTGAGGGGCATATGAATGACGCACCGTATGTCTAATCTGTTTTGGGGTATGTCGGCGACGATGGAAGGAAGATTGGCGGCCTTGTTGGTAGGGAATAGTAAATGGTGTATTGGCGAGTTGAGGTGCGGGGTTCGTCCGTGATGGCGCTCAGAGGTGTCCAGGGGGGCTGGATGGACCGATATGAATCGTTAGAGCCCCAAATGAGAACAGAATTCCGCGGGATTCGAGAGCGAAGCTGCAAAGATGAGTGGAAAGAGCAGAGGAGGAGCGTGCACGTGACGTATAACAAGGCCAAACAACAGGCGCTATTTCGCGCCCGAGGCGGAAATACTGCCTCCGTGGCGAGCTGAGGGTCTGAAATATGTCAGGAGAAAATCATATACATCAGTGGGATCTACTCCATTGATACAAGCACATAAAGAGGTAAGTACTAGAGTGCAAATAGTGTCCGAGCGACGATCCTTCAGTCATCTGCATCGCCGCTTCTGGTCTTCGACCGTGTAGTGTATCCACCTGCCTTATTTTGAGCTTCTTCGTCTTTCTTCTTCTACGGAGCACACTGGGGATAAATATGTGTTCCAGGGGATTAAAAGAAGCCCACCTTCTCTGCCGCCTTTTTAGCCGGTTTCCTCGCCTTTGGGGCTGGCTGAGCATATGTTTCTGTTTCAGTTTTAGTTCATAAACTGCGTTAGATGGTCTCACCTCCTCAAAATCGTAAACTGTGAGTGCCCTTTTGGTGACCTGCTTCGCCTTTGGCTTTGGCTTGGGTCGCGAACCTTTCTGGGGGAGGAGTCAGATAAAAACAGAATGAAAATTGAAATCATTGCAATTTCTGCAGTTTTGGACGTGGATGGGGATTCAGAGGCGGTCTAGATTGCAAAGGGAATAATGAGCGAAAAAAAGCGGGCGAGGGAAAGGAACACATACGGCACTACCAGCTTTTTTTTGCCCGGGCGGCATTGAGAAGAAAGGGTTCCTGTAGGATTTCATCGCTTTGATATTGGCGCGGTGAAGGTCATCGAGGATTTCGTCCTCAATATCGGCTTGAAACATATCACCGAAGGAGTTGCTCAAATTCAGGTCTTCAGCGGCATCTTCGAGGCTCAAGTTTTGATCGTCAGCAATGAGGAGGGTGGCTACAAATGGGACCAAGATAAATGAGACAAATTCCTTGAGTGGGATGAGGTTCGAAGTTGCATCATATTCATCAAGGTCGTCTGGGTCGGTGGCGCTGACAATCGCTTCCAGTGTTGAAAATAAATCATAATCGAGATTGTCGTGTTTGGAAAGAATACGGAAAATTGTTGAGTTGAACAGAAATTCGCCCTTTGGGCCGTAGCTGCGTGGAGGTATTAGCAGGAGCGCAGAGAGGACAATGGTAACTCACTAGCCACACCTACGCCCATACAACGCATAGGTGAAGTCAAGTTTTGACTCAGAACTCGAGAATTCAAAGATTTTGCCGTCGATGTTGGTCATGAAGAGCTTCCAGACGATCGAGGCCTCCAAGACATCCGGGGATTGAAGCATTTCCAAGATGGTCTCTTCTAGCGCGAGGATTCGGACAGGCAGGGTAGAGTAGTCAATCGATTCTGGCCAATCATTCTGCAGACCCAGTTTCCTGAATTTATCGCGTTGACCCTCTTGGGTGATGGCGCTGCAGATTTGGTGACTAAGGAAATGTGTTCCGGGGCCTTCAGATCCAACATCTTGTGTGAGGGCCTGTAGCTTGATAAACAAGGAGAGGATTCTATCGTTCGGTTCGTCGGGGAGTTGGTCGTCGCACATAACTGTTGGGCAGTAATCAGGAAGATCAGTCCACTCGAGCTTTTTAGCGGCAGGTTGTCTCTTCTTGGTTTTGGTCGGCGGCGAGTCGGGGTCCGGCAGAGTAACAGCTTTCTTGCTAGCTTTGGGCTGACCGCACGTCAATCAATCTGATTTGTGAAGAGATATGAATCCACCTTTTTAGCTACCGGCTCGTCCGCAGGGGCTTCTAGAGTCTTGCGCTTTTGTCTAGCCGACGACTAGGAATATTGAATGAATGTCATATATAAGCGGGTACATCGACTTACGTTCTGCGGCCTTGTACTGTGTGTCTTCATTACTGGGACCTCGTCGTCGTCGTCTTCATCACCAGAGTCTCGCGTACGAAAATTGACTTTACGAGCAGGAATTTTGGCCTCCTCGCGAATTTCCTCGTCTGAATCCACGTTATCACCATCGTCCTCGTCGTATTGGCGGCCGTCGGCAAGGGCTTCGAGTTTGAGGTCCTTGGCACGCCGTGTCTGTGCGTTCAGAAGATAACCCGCAATCATGTCATGGGCTGGCCAGTATCCCTCGAATTTCTCGAAATATGGTACTGTTTTTGCTATCTGGGTAGGGCAAGAAGTCACTGAGGGAAGCGGGAACCAACTCAAGGAACGCACTAGCTGTATGGTTTTTTCTACCCGGGTTTTGTCTTGCTTCGAGATGGTTTTGCGTACGTCCAGACACTGGTGAACAATATCTTTTACGATTCGCTGTCAAAGGGATGAGATGTGGATGCTCGAAACAGGGGAGATGAAGTTTGGCGCACGTAGAGCCGCGAGTATCTCTCCCCATCATCTTTGAGCTTCATTGCTTCCTGGAGATTGTATCCGGAGCTGCGTCCTGCCTGCCCTTTGGGGCGCGGAATTCGATTCTTGGGCCTATTAGCAGCAACGGCGAGTGTAGCTTGACGCCTCAATCTCGCTTGTAGCAGGAAAGTCAGCCATTGCCAACTCCAAGTCGACTGAAACACACCAATTTCTGCGTCCTTCCGTCTGACATCTTCCTGTAAGCGGTGTAGCTCCTCTGCGGCGTTATTCTTGGCTTTTGACGCGGGCATGGTAGCAGGAGGAAGCAAAAGACGTCACGATCACGTGCTCATCAGCGCGTTTGGGGCATTCGTTGTTCGCCAGTGGGTTCATCTCGTGAGTATGGTGCGTTTCGAGACCGGAATAGATGCATATAGGCAGCTTTTTATGTCATCTGTGTACTTTGTGTGATCAAAATATTATTCGGACCGATATTTGAAGTGTTCGGAGCAGATCTTAATTCTATTCTACTCCGGGGACTACACCTTCATCGTCTGGTACAAACTCCGGTCTAATCATCCCGCCAGTCCGATCTACGAGCCTCCACAAACCTCGCGTCATCACCCGGCCAACGACTGCAACTACTGACTGAAGATCAGTGACAATTTCCGTCCCCATGCCGTTATACGATGTAAGTTGGATCGAAGCGTCGTTGCCATGGGTGTTTCTACATGGCGTGATCACTGCGAGTAGGCGTCTCTTCCCAGCCACCGGACCCAATATCTTCTCTTGAGGAAGATCACAGACCAAAATTCGTTCCAGGCGGCCGTAGAATATTTTCGAAACCCACGGGTCGGCCACGGTACGTCTGACCTGGGTTTCATACTGTTACGCCGCTTAAGTAGATATGAGGGCATCTGAAGCGGACAACCCACTCGAATGAAGGACATGTTGCGTTCTGGAGCAGAGCCGTCTCCGCATGCCGATGCACCGCGGATGGAATCTCCGTCCACAATCCGTACTTTCCCAAAGCTTGGCATGATTTGTGGCAACAGGGGCAAGATATCCTTGAGTCGCCGGCCTAGAACTGCTGCGAAGTACACTGCGGCCTGCTTTCGAACATGGCCTTCGGGGGTATAATTCCGCTTATAAGGGACGCGCAAAATTGCCTGCGGATCTGTGGAGGAAATCAGAGGTGGACATGAGATAGTAGGACTAACTTGCATTCATCGTATACATACTCCGAATGAGACAGGGCACTTTTCGATTTTTTGGCACTCGATAATTCATCTTCCAAGTCGTATCTTGCACCGAGTTGCTCCAAATATGCCCGGTGCAGGACTATCTTGTTGAGATTTGCCCACGGGAAACGCCTCGAACGTAGGGAAGCTTGAAGGAAGCCACAGTATCGCTCCATCCAAAATGTCCATGTGGTCCAAGATGGCCCGCAGAATAGGATATCGTCGGGAATATGCAATAAGCCGTGGATAGTAAGGGGGCAGGCACGAAGGCGCGCCTCATCGAATTGATAATAGTACCTAGCCGATGTTAGACGGTATATTTAACTCGATTCAACGACTTACTCCTCATATTTTCGGACCCAGTCGATGATATTGACTCGCAGCTCGTCGATTTCGTCGTGGGTAATGGTGAATCGGAGACATGATTTGAGGATATCAGAGAACTGACATGCATGTGTGTAATACTTTGAATCCGGGAATCGACCTTCCAGGAGGATTGGGGCGAGATAAATGAACCAAAAACACCACGCTTCGGCGGTATAGTAGGCAGGATTCCCCCCGAGAACGCGAACGAAATCAGCGGGTAGATGCTGGACTGCAGCTGCTGTTTCTTCCCATATGGTGTCCCAGTTGGCGTCGGAGATCTCGTAGTTTCCAGTACCCGTGTCTAGGCCCTTGAACTTACCACTCCAGTGCCTGACTAGATTCCGGACGTCGTTCTCTATGCCTAAGTGCATAAGATCCCACGGAGCCGACTTTCCATAGTGAAGGCAGCCGACGCGGCGAAGTGCTGGTTGGCCCTTGATCCCGTGAAACTTCTTGATATTGTCCTTCTCTGTTGCCGTAGTGCAGTCATTCAGCTGCTCCAATACCTTTTCGAGATCAGCTGGTGATCGCGCAGGCAAGGCATTAGGATCCCAAGAACGCCCGTTGGGCCACGTTAGGGGAACATAGTAAATCTTTTCTCCACCCGTGACGTTCCGTACACCTTTGATTTTGCAGGATCTGCACGGAGAAAACCCATTGTGCCCTTTAATATTCAGGGACTTCTCGATCGCGATTATATCACCCATTTCAAAGATGTTGTATCCGCGGAGCATGAAGAAGTCCTGGATCGCGGCGTTGAACGTACGAACGCCGACCGCCAATTGCGCACATTCATCGTCATATGGTCGAAGGTAGCTGCACATATCCTTGGTACCGTGAGGCCCGGGGACGGTGCCGAGGCTCATCAAGCTGTCGAGGTGGGTGCGCACTTCCGGTTTGATACAGTAATTCTTGACAAGGATCGGCGTTGCAGAGGGTCCACCGCGGTTACGTTTGAAAAGGAGATAGGAATCGGTACACACTCCCAGACAAATGTCGTACTTCCCTGAGAAGTATTTGTGGGGGAGGGTTTTGCCGTCAACCACCACATTTTGTGTGCAGAGGGTTCGGTAGTGTTCGCCGTCAAAGACATCGGAGATTGTACCTGGGATGTGCTTGTAGTTGTGACGGTAGAGCAAGCGCTCCACGGTTTTCGGGTTGAGGAAAAAACCTTGGAGACGGGGGATAATGGGAAGGTAGCAGAAAAGACGGCGTCGCTTTCCGGTGCTGGAGAAGCGTGGTTCATCACAGTAAGGGCATTCCGTGAATTCGGAAAATGGACCAGTATAGGCTGCGCATGAGCCAATGCAGCAATCATACCACACGGGTTCGATGCAAGAAAGAATGGCGATTCGATGGATCATGGCCCATTCCGTGCTCAGATCCAGTTTATGGCCGAATGCATAGACCATCTGGTTGTACGCGGCTCGCGGCATATTCGACACCATCTTGAGTTTGAAGGCGCGTATATTATCTCGATCTTTCTCAGTTAAGATCTCATTTCCTGGGTGTACATCAGGACTGGGAGAGCGACCAAGAGCAGACCACTGACTAGAATCCCACATCGCGGCTTCCTCATCTGGTCCAATCATTTCTTGAAGCTGTTTGAGCATTTCATCTCGCGAAAGCGGGATGTCCAAATCCTGAAATTCATCGAAACCGCTCCACGGGTCAATCTCTACAGCGATGGGAGCGCCTTCTTGGGAAGGCGGGGACACAGTCGCATCTCGCAGACTTGAAGAAATGTCAGGATCTTCGGGCTCGTCCTCCAAGTCCGAGGCACAATAATCCAAGTTAGAATCAGCTTCAACGTCAAATGATGCCGCAGAATGGTCGTCTATGGGGGAGGGAGAGCGGGATGGTGTGCCAGAACTCATTTCAACATCGGAATCAACAGAGATTCGGGGCGGTGGACTGGGAGAGACGGACGGACGGATGGATGAGATCGGGACTTTCCGATAATGTTCTCGGCGCGCTCGGCCACCGATGAGGTAACCACAGGTAGGCTTGCAGTGGCAGTATTTCTTCTTCTCATCAGATGACATCGCAGGAGGATCTCAACCTGATCGGCTCGAGGTATGAGGGAGACGTCGAGGAAGACTCCGGAAGATTGGGACCGCAGTGGATAATGAATGGCGCGCCGGATGAGTAGCGGCAACAAGTTTTAGGCAAACAGTGGAAAGCAAAGACCGGTGACGAGTGGATTGCCACCTACAGTTCTAGTAGTAGATGCAGCGGATGAGCAAGGCGAAAAGAGGAAGCTTGGATTGATTGGCGGAGCCTTCCTAGGCAAACACGGCCAAACTGGGGCTTGTTTCCGTGTTCCGTGGGTTCATGTGAATGGACCCAGCAGGTATCAAAAAAATCTCGAAATGTACTCAACATAAGTGTATTTTACCCAAGTGCATTCTGTACAATTACCCTGAGTGGGCTGAAATACACTCATGTTCGATCCGCTCAGCCTGATTGCGGAAATCACATGCTGATTGAGTTGTCAATCAGCCTGATTGCAAGTTCTTCCCACAGTGTCCACCGAGTACATACTCTTGTGTTGAATGTCTATCCTATCAATGTTGATTCTCTGCAGGCGATGGAGAAGAAGATCCACCAGATTGAAGATCCCTCCAAAATCAAAAGGCTCGACATTCTAAGCTTCTTGGTTCGTCAAGCACCAAACTTGTTTACCAAATGCTAAAAACACTGGTAGCTTGATACCTCCGCGCAAGCGAAACTGACCCCAGAAGAGGTCATCGCGGACTCAGCTCTTATTGTCGTCTCAGCGACGGACACGAGTGTTCAAGCTGCTGTGACGATATTCCGTTACCTCGCCCTTGACCATGAAAGGCAGTCTCGCTTGCAAGCTGAAGTGGACTCCGTCCTGTCGAGCAGCGTCGAAGATGGCAGTGACACTCTCGCATCGGCAATCTCTCATCTTCCCTTTCTCGATGCTTGCCTCCAAGAGTCACTTCGGATCGTTCCTCCAGGTCCCTTCGGTGCAGTGATTGCCATAGTTGTCCTGTTCAACAACTTATCCGTTCTCAGGACCTCTCCGAACTACAGGAAGCGCTGGGGCGCATATCTGCGGAGAATATATCCCACCCAATACGACCATCCATGTCCCTGTCTATACGATGCACCGCGACCCTGAATATTTCGGTCCCCTGGCTGACAATTTCATCCCAGAGCGCTGGCTGGAAGATGATCCAGTACGAAAGACCCTCGCCTCGGCTCTTCCCCCCATCGATCCATCTAGCTTCATGCCTTTTGGGGCCGGATTCGGGTCTTGTATCGGCAAAAATCTCGCTATTCAGAATGTCAAGTGGGTAAAGCGTTCACCAAAACTACGAATCGTCCTGATTAGAGGCATAGGTTACTTGTCGCCCATATCTTCCATAACTTTCAAGTGTCTTGCCCCCCAAATTTCGACCCCAAATCATTCGATCAATCATATAAGGTGACATATTTGTTTCCCTCCTCCCCTGCTTCAATACCAACTAGGTGTGCAGGAATTCGGAATCTGGCAGCACGCGTCACTGCCCGTGCATTTAGTTACACGGAAAATGTAATTGAGGACCCGCAGGATTGTTCGACATGCAATTATTTCATTGAATGTGCGCAGTAGAGACATTGTCCGGGATCGATGGTTCTCCCACACACGCTTCATAAAATTGTACCTCGTATGTTAAAGGTCCCTGCCCAATTCTGTTTGCAGCATCATCTCAACACGCCGTTGCCCCGCACTCTTTCTTACATCACCCGATTAAATTAGGATGTCCTCGTACTGCTCAGAAGAAATATGCACAAGTAGTTCAGTATTGAATTGGATTTCAAGAGTTGGTTTGGGTGGCCATTGTAACGCTCCGTTTTGCGAAAGAACAGCCCATAGGCGTAGTGTAAAGAGTTCGGGAGGATATCCGTAAGAAGACATTGAATGTTCAAACCCGTTTGCGAAACATGATCCGTGCGTTAGGATTGGCATTCATCATGAGGGCAGTCCATTCGTTTTCGGGACGCTTTCCATCCGTGAACTTGATCTCGTATGTCATGACGATTTTTGTTACGAATAATTTCATCACTGTGGCTGCGATGAATCGTCCAGGACTATGAGGCGAAGTGAGAGTGGGTAAAGCCAGAATATCTGGCTCGTACCATGCCTGGCGCCCAATGCCAAAGACCAAGAACTCTGGGCTGGGAGTCACAAGTTTATGTGTTGCACCCCCTTCCACTCTCATTCGGTCAAAGCGAAATGGATCAAATTGATCAGGGTGTTCATAGTTCAGCTAGAGTTTCGTTCAAATAAAGTGAAGTTGAAAGAGATTGAACTGACCCTATCATGTTGCTCCACATCTACAGCGATCCCTAGAATCGTTCCTGCGGGGAGTGTAGTGCCGTTCGAAAAAGTGAAATCGTTCATGACTTGTCGCAATGCTCCTACTGAGGATATTGGAGTAAATGGCGGCTGACGACATAAACATCTGAGACACACCTGCTGCAGGAGGAGAACATCTGAAGGTTTCCATCAAGAAGCTGTCTACTTTCGTCATTTTAGTCATTGCGGATCTAGTCCATCCCTCCAAGTTAACGATGGCCTCGATTTCGTCGCGCAACGTTGCACAGTGTTCCGGATATGCAGCGAGATTATAAAGGACCTGAATGAAGCCCTTGAACAACGAGTTTTAGTGATCTAGTTTACCTCATCTTGTAATCCTCTCACCTGCGTGGTTGTATGGATGGCACCGAAGTTCATATTGAGCAAAGTGCGGGTTAGGCTATGCACTGTGCGACGTTTTGGATGGCCACGGGCAGCATCCAGCAGCCAGCTGAGTACATCATTCTGCTCGAAATCAAAAAAGGAACGAGAACGACAGCTGAAGGGGACGTACGGGTCGATCCCAATCAGGTCCATATTTATCATCCATATCGAGACGATATTGGATAATAGGCCCGACATATTTCACTGCCTTCCTAGTCGTGCCGTCAAAGGTTCCGAAGAGCCGAGCCGCAAGTCTGAATAACACTTTCGCAAGGATTGAGATGAGTAAAAATTCCTGGACTTACGGGCGGATTATGGCAGGAACCAAATGCAAGAGTATGACATCACGTGTTATGTTGAAAGGAAAATCTGCAGTGAGAGCGACATAATCAGGGTCTCGGCCTGTAATATGTATCACCAAGTGAGTTAAAATGATTGAAAGTTAGTTCACATACAAGGTAACCCAATGAACAAGCGGTTGATTGTCCGAGAGGTGATATGCAAAAAGGTCTTGTTGCATACGACTATAAGAGAACGGCCTCGAATAAGTGTAAACTTGATACCTTCGTAGCCGACACACTGATCCAGTCTGAATGAAATGCAGGTTACAGTTTAACTTACAACAAGTCACAGCTAGGACTTACTATCTAGTTGGGTTGGGATTAGATCCTCGAACGCGGCCATAATTTCGTCCTGAATGGTCAGGAAGCAGGCACCGATATTGCGGGTGAAGGTTGTGCGAATGACTAAAATCTGGAATGGATCGTGATATTGTTCATATCCCAACACATGCTCCAAATGAAACAGCTGAAATATTGTGAGCAGACGGTGGTTGATATTAAACTCAGAATTTACCGAGTTTGCCGCGTCGTCCAACGAGAGTTGCTCGATGGAAGCACGACGGAGATCATCGATCATATCCCGACCACTGACGACAACCAACCATCGATGTGCTAAAGCAACCTTGAAAGCTTGACCGGGATACTTTCAACGGCATATATTAGGACCATGCCGGAATTATTATAAGATGCTAAACACCGACCTTCGCACAGCCGACTTGAATGATAGTACGCGCACTCTTAAGAAAATTCCATGAGCCGATATAGAAGCCGAATGGAAAGGGTACGCCGACGCTTGGAATAGCGTCCAGCGTTGACCGCTATGGAGTCATCAATTGGGATTGGAACGACTCCAAGAAATTGGGAACATGCATTTAATGAGGGCCGTAATAGAACTTGGAAGATCAAAAACACCAGAACAGCAGCGCCGACAAGAGGTACGAGGTTCTGCCCATCGTCGTGAGGAGGGGAGTTGTGCATGATGCTGTGTAAGGGAGCATCATAACGGGATCCAGTTTATTAAACCACCGGCCTCAATTCCCATCTAGAAAGATCCGTGCCTGTGTCGCCGTGCGCTTGATAAGCACACACCGCCAACAGCCTCTATGCACGAGAACAATCATTACTGAGACTCTTCTGATGTAAACATTCACGGTAACGGGGACCTCGCCAGGATGTCGGTTAGCATTAACATTTCCGTTGTCTTCGGCCCGCAGTATTCTCAGAAACCCTGTGGATATCTGATGACGACTGGTGTGCGGGTTGGTGGTGGATCATGCGGTTGTGTAAGAGACCACGGATCCATCCATTGAGAAGGCGCCTGAAGATGGAGAATCAGAATGGAACGATGATAGATTGAATGAATTCCAGTGCCGCTGACAGGACACACAGAAGGGAGGGCAATTCGTCTCTGATCGATGGACCGCAAGTTAATTTCGTTCTCCTCAGACCTGCTTCCACATCCCCGAGACCCCCACTGGGCTCAATCCAGAAATAAGGCAAACGGCAAGAAGAACCAGATGTTTTTGATTGGAGATTGGAACCACTTCCACAGCAATAGCACTGGCCGGGGTGGCTGTCTGGGATGGGGTGCAGACATAGTCGCCGAATTGAAGAAGTTGGTGAAAAGCCACCCCATCAATGCATCAGCGAGCATCGATTACCCACGGAGGTGGCTACTAGCACGTCCATTTTTGGAACCTCTAGTTCGAGCTCCTTCTTGACTATTCGGGACAATTATATGTACCTGCCAAATCTCGGTAAGTAATTGGTTGGGAGTGATCTCTTGCTGAATTACAGCTAGTTAAGCAATCGCTTGAGTAATGCAGTACCGACACTTCTCCAGTATGTAAGTTACTAACTGATTTTCTCATACAGGCTCATCAGTGATGTAAGGTGAATCCCGCGCAACTGAATCTTTATGAGAGGGGCTGTAAGCCCAAAGGATCTCTAATCAGAAAGTTACATACTCTATGTCGCTAGTCAGATTCCATGAGTTCCGGGACGCCGAAATTGCGACTCAACAACAATGCAAAAATATCGATGATGGAACACACGGCTTTCCCCCGGTATTTCCCCTTCGAGAACAAGATTCTCTGCGCCTCAGGGATCCGGAAGATTGACAGCCACACTCAAACCTGATGGGCATTAAGGCTCTCATTAGGACTCCTTCCTTCACCTGTTCCCCAAGCCCCCAATGAACGCTCGTATTCAGATCCTTCGACAAGTGCTCACCCGAAAGTGGTTCAATGACCAACGTAGACCGCTCGAGCTGGTGTCAGGCAATCTTCTGGGAAAGACAGTGGTCATCACAGGGTCGAATGTGGGTGTTCTGCCGTCCGCATACCAACATAAAATAACACATGCTAGCGAGGTATCGGCTTCGAGGCTGCGAAACACTTCGCAGAAATGAACCCTGAGCGTTTGATACTGGCATGCCGGAATGTCGAGGCTGGAAATTCAGCTGTTCAAGAAATCTCTGAGTCCACCGGATGCACTTCAGTCGCTTGTTGGCCGCTCGACCTCGGGTCCTTTGCCTCAATCCGGGAGTTCGTGAAGCACATCGAAGACGAGAACATTCGGGTCGATATCCTTGTCGGAAATGCCGCAATCATGAGCTCTAAACTTACTACAACCGCGGACAGCTGGGAGACAATGTGAGGCAATAACAATCGATTTATCGTCGCAGCTGAAGGATTTCATAGGCTCCAAGTGAATTACCTCTCCAACGTGTTGCTCACGATGCTCCTCCTCCCGCACATGTCCCGCCCCACAAAGGATTTTACACCTCGAGTCATTTTGCTTAGCAGTGAAGCCCATTACTTCATCCCACGTCTTCAAGAGGCAGATGGTCCCGAAATTATGTCCAAGCTTAATGACCAAAAGTACTGCTCCAAGTAAGTCTACAATTCCACAGCTGGTCGCACATTCTGACTCCCGGAAGGGCTGTGATGGACCAACGATACTTTGTCTCTAAACGTAGGTCGCAATATCCTCTGTGTTGCGGGCAGCTAATGTGTTCAGTTTTGGTCCTGTTCTTTGCGAGAGAGCTCGCACATCGTATTAATCCCGAGACTGGTCCAATCATTGTTGCAGTGACTCCCGGACTCTGTAGCTCGGACATTGACATCGAGTCTGCAACCATACCAATAATTCGACACATTAAGGGTCTTGTCTTGTCATTTATCGCACGCACACCAGAGATGGGAAGCCGTACAATTATTCATGCTGCTGTCAACCATGAAGGCCGAGTCCAACATGGAAAATATTTGGCCAATTGCCAAGTCGAGAAAGAGAGTGATTATTCACTCAGCAAGGATGGCATGGAGGTCCAGCATCGTTTGTGGGTGAGTCACGGTTTGAAGTGTCTCCGACTTCTCCTCCAACTTCTCTTACTGAGATATTTTTTTACCCCCAGGATGAGACCATGCAAATTTTGCAGAATCTCGACCCAAAGATTGGAATAATTCTTCGAGACATCTGATTTGCTGTTAAAATAATTTGTTTGACCATGAGAGCGTTGTTGGGAAGGAACACCAGCCTGGTTCGTGATGAACAGGCTGAATTAGAATAAGTGTCCGCTTCTTTTAGGGTCCCCGAGTACCCCAGTGCGCTGGCAGATGAATGCACCTCACCATTGGCTCGGGACAGTTTATCTCCCTGGGTTCTATCCCCTCTGAACTCCCGGCTGGACAAATTTATAAAGACACGGTAATCAATGAAATTGCGCCCACGGTGGATGTTGCTCAAGACTGATATCTATTTTTTCTTGTAGATATAATTGCCTGCTGTGCAGCGGGGGCCGATGGCTTGATATGGCCGCCGTCACATCTCTTCTGGATGTGTGCACACGGCGCAGATGGCATCTAAATATGATTCCAAGTAGCGCTGTGCTGTGGTGAAAGTACCCCTGTACCAAAATATCCTCATTCAAATCTCTCAAACGGACTCGGCGAATTACAGAATTTGGGGTTCTTTAGTTGTTGGTTTTACAAAGGCTCGGGCTCGGAGGAACCCGACCTAAAATTTGAATGGCGAACAATAGGAAGGCAAGAAGGCAACGGTACTTGGATCCGGTTGCAATTTGGACCAGCCAGCTCATGATTAGCCACTGAGATGCAGGCGGACAGTGGTTCAACTTATGTCGGCAACGGCCGGCCGACAGCCATCACATTGTCGGAGTCCGAACTTCTCCAAAAATGGCATGAGCCTTAGCCTCAGCCTCCGCGCTCACCGCCCAGCAAGTGAGATCCGCGACGCGGGCCATTTTTGTCACTCGTTTCCCTTTTCTTCTGGTCCACATGAGAATCTCTTCAGCAGGATGATCATCTCACTCCGGGCCGTCTCCGTCATTGAAGGTAAACTATCCCGAAAGGAACCACATGGGTCATAGATCCCATAGATCTCCATCTGTTCCGTAGGCTCTCATTATATTATAAAGGACGCATATACCCACCTACCTGCGCCGGCAACCTCGACATGTCGGACTCCCAGGCGCTCATCAAAGAGCTCGAAACCGTGCTTACTCACACCGCGATATCGCGCTACACGATCGGTGAGTATCATCTGCTGTTCACCGCCCCACAGAGGTGCCTCATGGGTTCATAGTCAGCTCGCTGTGCCTGTATGTCTACGACTTCAGTGAGTTTAATCGACAACCACTGACCAATGGGCCGAATGACATCGGATTATCGCAGTGATAACGTTTCCTACTGAGGTCAATGCGCGGTTTCTCTCATCAGCTACGCCAAATTAACTCTCTTCTTTAGGTCGAATACTTCTGGGTATGCACTGCTCGGCTTCTTCATACCGGCAATTCCCTAACACGATCGACCACCAGGGCTCGCCCTGGTCATTGGTGAAGGGAATGTTCTTTTGGGTGAGTTCCCGCTCGACTTGAGACTATGTTACTGATGACACTAGAACCGTTACTTTATTTTCCCCGTGGTGGCTTATTGGACCTTCTGTCAGTATCATATCCGCCATTTGCCTCGGCCCTACGCGTCATCTAACCAACTCCTCTCCCAGCCGAAATCACCCGCGTTCCAACGGACAGAATAGCGTACGTCATCTCCCGCCCCCTGCGACTTATCCGGAGTCCGATGTCATTGTATTAGATGTACTGTTTCCCTGCCTCTGGCGTCTCGAACAAACGCTGACTGGGCGGATCGACTCAGGTTTCGCTGGGGGAGCTGTCGGGCTTATTTTCTGTAAGCTCCCGGCATGTCAGATTCTTTCTCCAGCTAATTCTATCCTGCAGCGCTCATCTGCAATGGCGGGGCTCAGGGTTAGCCTCATGAAGATCAAATTTACATTGTGACCTAATTGGCTACTAGTTATCATGCAACTTCGCGTGCACGCTATGTACGGCCACAGTGAGATGGCCGTGCTGGACCGCCATTCACTTGACTAACCCGGGCGGGTTTGGATAGATCGAACCCTGAAGATTGTCATCTCCTTGCTGTTCTTGGTGGCGATCTCTACGGAGCTTGGAATTGCAATCGCCAAATTAGCGACGGACCATGGCATGTGTTTTGGTACTGTTTAGTCAACCCGCGCCTCACGCACCAACCATAGTTTCCGTTCAGCCTATTCCGTTTCTGATCGATCCGCTCTCCCTCTGCGTCGAGACGGTCCCAAAGTTCTTCATCTTCTACCCGTGCGGATTCTCCCCTTTCTCTGAACTCTCAAACCCCAGTCTGACTTGTGTTTGGGATCAAGACTTCCAATGATGACCTTCGACACAATTCTGCTCATCTTGGTCGTCTATAAAGCATATCTCATCCAGCGCCAGGAAATATTTGTTACGTCCAATAGAACCTGGAACGGTGCGCGCCTCATGCGTATCATGTTCCGGGACTCGGTCATTTATTTCGCCTGGTACGTCGCCGTTTCCCCTTAAAGCAAAATATATAAAGGCTGGCTGAGGGCAGCACGGTCGGCGTCAACCTGTTCAACCTACTCATGTGGGCGGTGGGGCCATACGATCTGTTCACGATGGGCGCGGCGTGGGCAATCACCGTCCCCGTCATGGCGGCTAGCCACATACTGTTCAACATGCGCAGGGCGTACCACCGTCCGATTCAAACCCTAGCCACGACCGAAGGTGATGAGGGCACCGAATTTCAGATCGCGCACCGGCTGGCAGGAGCAAAAGGGCCGACGGTGTGGTCCAGATATAGTCAGTCTTTTTCACAGTGTGAGCTGCATGTTGAGGTGGGCTGACTGCGATGGAGGTGCAGATGCGGAAAGCAGTGTCGAACCCATTTAGGTGCTCCCAACGTTGCAACGTTGGATCTTTCTTTCTAGGTGTTCATGTATTAGGGACTCAGTGGACTCGGTGTATGATTGTGTGGACCTTTTCGTATCCTGGCATGTGGACGACACGATCGGATTAACTTTTCAACCCTCAACCGACCTGCGTGTAAGCAGTACTTATCGCAGCCGTAGGGGAACATGAAATACAGGGCGGATGCAGGATTAAACTCCTCGTCTCACTGAGAGTCTCAGTGCCCATGCTGATTATCGGTTCGTTCCATTATTATACCGACCGCGCCGCTTGTTTCTGCCAGTGAGTGTGCGTTTCCTGTCCTTATTTTGTGAGTACTTGGTGCTTCCACCAAGTCGCTGGGAATGAGCCATAATATACAACCGATGTTTGCTACTTCTTGTACCTGCTTGTAATTTATTTCATACTTACCTACCTCAGAGCTGGCTTCTTCATGTGTTCAACTTGTTTCTTCGCCCTGTCGTTCGAATTCGGCCATTTTAAAAAAGGAATCTATGATTCAGAGAAATCATCCGTACATAATTGAATCACTTGAAGGTTTCTGCCGCCTGCCGCCTTGCGGGCGCTTAAAAGCCCGGACCGGGCGCTTGCCTTGGTCACGGGTCTTTCTGAAATCAACACGGACAAATACAATATGGACCCTTCGTCGGCGCTCATGGCAGCGAACATGCGCGACCGGCCCATCAAGTCGGTACGAGCATTCCTGCCGTCTGAAGACCCCCTCTGACTCCCGCAGCTAGGTTCCCCAGCCCGCGACTCACCTCCTCTCCGACGCCGACTTCTTTGCCGCCGACGAGTTTGGCGCGCCAAAACCCAATGTGCGCGTTCTGCGCGACCATTTCTTCCGCGAGGGGCGGTTGACGGAGGAGCATGCGATGTACATCCTCGAGCACGCGACGAAGCTCCTCAGCACTGAGCCGAATATGGTCGAGGTCCAGGGCCCGGTAACGATTTGCGGGGATATCCACGGCCAATATGTGCGTGTTCTCCGTTTTGGATCGACCTATACACCGCTTATGCTGTGCAGTACGACCTGATGAAGCTGTTCGACGTCGGGGGCCCGCTTACCGACAATGCATATCTCTTTCTGGGTGACTACGTCGACCGCGGCTGCTTTGGGATCGAATGCTTGCTGTATCTGTACACCCTCAAGCTCTGGTTTCCCCACAAGTTCACGCTGCTGCGCGGGAACCACGAGTGCCGGCACCTCACCGAGTACTTCACCTTCAAGCGCGAATGCTTGCACAAGTACTCCCCGCGTGTCTATGACGCGTGCATCGCCTCGTTCTGCGCGCTGCCTGTCGCAGCGCTCGTCGACGGCCGCTTCTTCTGTGTGCACGGCGGCCTCTCGCCCGAGCTCATCATGCTCGCCGACATCCAGACGCTTAATCGCTTCACGGAGCCCGGTTCGCGCGGCCTGCTGTGCGACCTGCTGTGGAGCGATCCCATCGCGGGCTTTGGCCACGAGGACGAGCGGGTGGTGCCAGCCGGCACGACGTTCCTCCACAACCAGACCCGCGGCTGCTCCTTCTTCTACACGTACGCTGCCGCGTGCCAGTTCCTTGAGCGCAACGGCCTCCTCGGCATCATCCGGGGCCACGAGGCGCAGGACGCTGGGTCCGTGCACTTTCCGCTCATCCCGCTCGAGCGCTGACTAGGCTGCAGGTACACTATGCACCGCAAGACGCCGACGAAAAAGTTCCCGTCGGTCATAACCATCTTCTCCGCCCCCAACTACCTCGATGTGTATCACAACCGTGGCGCGATCCTCAAGTACGCGAACAAGAACATCACCATCCGCCAGTACAACGCCTCTCCGCACCCGTACTGGCTGCCCAACTTCCAGAACGCCTTCACATGGAGTCTTCCCTTTGTCGGTGCCAAGAGTGCGTCCTTTTCTTTGTTGATGAGGCTATACTGACGCGAGTAGTCACCGAGATGCTGCTCGCGATCCTGTCCATCTGCTCCGAGGAGGAGCTCGAGGAGTCGGACTCTGACTCGGACGAGGAGGGGACGGACGCGGATGGTGACGCGCGGATGCGCACCGCGCGGACGCTCGGCCTGAGCACGCCCGCGGAGGTCGCGCGTCGGCGGCAGGAGATCAAGAGCAAGATCATTGCCGTGGGGCGCATGCAGCGGGTGTTCCAGCTGTTGCGGTACGTCCGCGCGGCTCCCTCTCTTCTTCACATACTGACTTTCCCCACAGGGAGGAGGCAGAGTCCGCATCGGAACTCGTGGAGACGGAGGATGGCACCGCGATTCTACCGGGCGTGTCAGGCGGCCTGGGCGTGCAGCGGCAGATACGACAAAGTATACACTCCTTCGACGATGCGTGCGTGTCCCTTCCATTACACCCTTCTGTGCCACCTCCTAACGACTTCCCCCAGCCGCCGCTCCGACCTGCTCAACGAGCGCCTCCCCTCCCTCCCGCCGTCGCCCTCGCCCACGTCCGCGCCGCCGACGCCGCTCGTGCCCTCGATGCGCATCCCCGGGCGCGACCCCGCCGAGGGCCTCAACATGGAGTTCCTCATCAAGCAGACGCTCGACGGCGCGGCGCCCCCCGGGGACGACGTCGAGCGGCTTGCGGACCGCATCGCGTTTCGCGGGGGGCGCGTGCGGCCGGGGGGCTTGAAGCGGCATGAGACGGTGTAGGACTATGTAGTTATTTTTTAGTGCGGGATTTAGGAGCGGCGCCAGCGCGCGGCGGGAGGGAGGGAGGCCGGGGCGCAGAGTCAGACTGACTGCCTGTAGTCCTTACTACTTACTTGTATATACGCTGTGCTGGGTACCATTTAATTTGGATATGCTCCGAGTATATATCCAGCTTATGTAATTACACGGCGCTCGCTTGGTCTTTCTTTTCTTCCACCGCCACCACTCGGAAGCCCTTGAACACGATGGCGGACGTCGACATGACTGTACTTGCGCGATTTCGTCCTTGAGTTGCTGCGCGCTGATTCGGGAGGCGGACACTGACAGGACGCGGCGGAGTCGGACTGGGTGCGCGTGACAAGCGACGACGGCTACTCCTTCCTCGTGCGCCGCGCGGTTGCCAACGCGAGCGAGACGATGCGCGACATGCTCGACACCGCCGGTGCGTTTGCGTCTCGTTCCTCCCCACAAGCCGCAAGAAAGAACGCTGATGGGTGGCACAGGCAACTACGCAGAGGCCATCGCGCGGACGTGTCCCGTGCAGCAGCGGTGCGTCCTTCCTTCTCCCCCTCCTTCCTTCCTTGCCCTTCGTGCGGCGGCTGACGGAAAGATCTGGCAGCGGCGTGATCGTGGAGAAGCTGCTCGAGTATATGAGCTTCAAGGCGCACTACGCGAACGCGGGCCAGCGCGACGAGATCCCCGTGCAGGAGTTCATGGACCGCATCCCGCCCGAGATCGTGCTCGAGCTGTGAGTCTCTCCTTCCTTCCTTCCTTCCTTCCTTCTCCCTCTCCTCCTCTCCTCCTCCTGCACTCCTCCTTGACCCCCTCGTGTATGTACGCTGACGCCCGATTCGCGATAGGATGTTGGCGGCAGACTACCAAAATAGTGCGTACATCCCTGTTTACTGCCGCTTTGGAGCGGACTGCTGACAGCGGTACAGTGTAACCGATTATCTCGGCCCGCGCCGCACAATCTGTATTATATATGCAATACGATGAGATGTCGTCAAGCTGTTTTTTTCTTGGTACTTGTTGTCCATGGCACGAAAGGCTACTCTCAGCAACGGGTGCACGGACTGTTACTCTCAATAAAACCTCCTTCCTCGCTCAACGAACGAACGATTCAAAGGGCCAACGCCAGCGGTACTTATGTGTCGAGGCTGAAACCCAATTTGTGTAGATTTGGTTCTACGCGACTTTTTAGGTTCCGAAGTTGGCTCGCTAAAGTGTGTTAAAATCTTTCGGATGTATGTGTGGCTGGGATACTTCCTGGGCGACCGCCTGCCGTGGTCTCCATCCATATCTCAAAGTGTCGAGCTTGGACGTTCAAAAATTTATTTGCGACGAGTATGTAAGTAAGATTTTTTGGCACACGCCCATCCGAACTGAACTACGCGCAGTCCAAAATGCCGGGTCGGCTCGACTTAAAACTGGAAGTTGCTGATCTCGCGCCTACACAAAAGCCGTCAGCGCCCAGACTGCACGCCCTAGGGGAAAGACTCACCACTCGGTGAAC
The DNA here is from genome assembly GCA_029204335.1 of Mycena vulgaris. Lineage (NCBI taxonomy): Eukaryota > Fungi > Basidiomycota > Agaricomycetes > Agaricales > Mycenaceae > Mycena > Mycena vulgaris. The sequence goes on along the minus strand of JARGYA010000073.1, from coordinate 41,721 downwards.
TTGCGCTCCCCACCGACGACGGAAACCTTTGCGAACACGCCGTCCGTCCCACTCTTGACGAGGGTGCCGTTTTTGTAGGCCACGACACGGCCGGTGGCGACGACGATGCCCCCCGCGTCGCTGGTGCTCGGGTACGCGGTCACCGCCGTGAACTCGACGCCGAAGAGGTTGTAGCCGTTGGCGGCGATCAGCGTGGGGAATTGGCTGTAGAGCCCCGCGAGCGTGGTGTAGTTGTATGCCGGGAAGTCGAAGGAGCTGGCGCGGACGGGCGCGTTAGTTGCGGGGGCTAAAGGGACGTGAGGGGGCCAAGACGCACGCAACGAGCGACTGGTTGAAGTACTGCGCGTAGCTGGTGTCCCACCCGGTGTGGTTGGGGAAGAAGCCTGAGTTGGGGGCGTAAGGTGCGCGTCATGGTGTAGTATAGATGGGTGCCGCGTACCGGCAACAGCGTCCTTGAACCACACCCCGAGTTCCGCGTCTGCGCGCACGAGGTTGGGCTGCGCGATGGGCGAAGCGACAACAGTCGCGATCGCAGCGAAAATGGGAACTATCGTTCACGGTCAATTCGCAGGGGAAAGAACATAACCGAACAGTGGACGAACGGATGGAGAACGAGAAACGCATGGCAAGCTTGAGAGCGGGAGAGTGGAAGAGAGGAGTGGAAGAGGGCGGGTAAGCACTGCAGATGGATTGAAAACTTTGCGACTTTTATAGCAATTTTCGTTGGCTCCCTTTCCGCATGCAACGTGGCACAAGGTTCATCACCGAAACATTTGAAAGTGAACCCTTTTTGACGATACCTTTTGATGGCGTTCACCAAGTTTCAGGCATACAGCTGTTCCGGAAGGGTGAGTTTGAAGGCCTCAGTTGCCCTGGGTTGACCGGGCACTGGCGATATAATCCTGAGATCTGAGAGCGCATTATGGGATCCACGCCAGACAAAGAGCTTTGCATACCAGATACTCGCGGGAAGTGGCTCCCTCAACTTCAAGTCCAGCATGTTAACTGCATGATTCACATGATTTCGCCAAGGGACAGCCGATGCCTCGGAAGTGCGCAAATCTCAAGCGGTTCTGATTCCGAGAAGATGACAAGAAAGCAAAGTAATATCCAAGTTAGGTCTGATAAAGAGAGGATGAGAAAGGTTTGGCAACACCGATCGACGACCACGTACTTCGTTATGGCTCCGCCCAGCTACGCGCCATTGACGATTCTCTCAACCATCATCTCCAGACCCATCATCCGCCCCGGCTTTTCCAGAGAATCGCGTATCTCGTCCCGGGAAACCACCCTGTCGAGTCTGCCCCAGGCGTCCTCGCGCGTGTATGCATCGATCCCAGCGCGATGAACGTCGGCGTCCCACCACGCCGGAGGGATTCCCGCGCGCGTGACCTTGTCCATCCACTCACTAAACTCCATGTTCTGCACCTCAGGAGGCACGCGCGCCGCGTTCAGGTGCGAGCCGAGGCGGAGGAGACGAAACGCGTTCACCAGGTCGGCGTAGACCCGTTCAGGGTTCCTGGCCTTATAGCCGAACATGGGCGCGAAGAACTGGCCGGTGGATGACAGGGGGGCAGATAGGCCGCTCATCATGTTGAACGTCTGCCCGAAGGGCGACACTTGCACCTGTGGGGTGTACGGGAATTTGCATTTTTTCTTGTGGGCAGACCAGTTCTGTACGAGGTATATCAGAAGATTCTATTTCAAGCCAAGAACGGTTCGCTCTCGCCTTTTTCTGGCATTCAGCCCCACAGTAGAAGCGTTGCTTGCATCGCGTGCACCGGCTTATGCCTGACAAAAGAACAGTTGAAAGACCTGTGAGCTGTGGATATGTGTGCTTACCTTCTGCGGTACAGTCTGATACGGCGCACTGGACCATGATATTGAGTGGCAACTTGGGTGATGCGTGCAATGTGAAAGTAAACAAAGGGAGGTCGGCCGGCCGGCCGGATTGCCGACATCATTCCATCTCGGGATGGGTGATTTCAACATGGTTAGGTAAGCCTTGGTTGAAACGATTGCGATGTTCAACTAGCAAGCGGACACATCAAGAGCGTCTTGCGCGATTTCTTCCCAAGTGTTTGTTCCAATCACGTTCTATGTGCGGATGCAATCCACACGAAGGTGGATCGTCATGTGTGAGTTGTCAATTTCTTCCGTCCTCCTTTAGGGTTTTTCATGTCTTCTCCATGTTCCAAAATTCAGCAAATAATTCTGGTCTGTTAGGCCTATAAATCGAATGGATTCGACTGATTTTATAATTGATTTGAGCTATCTACCCGACCTGTTCATGCATATATATACGAACAGAGCTTTACACCCGTGTATCGAATCTCTCGAACACCATAATTTACACCTTCAAGGACACAGCCGACAACGGTCAGAGCACTTGGATGACCTAAATCGGCTCGACACTGCTCTCTGCATCTGCACCTACATCGTAGTCAGTTCCACTTGAACAAGGGGCCTATGTTGGGAATAAAACTGACTAGAATTCGACCACACAGTCGGCCCTTTCGATCCCCCCGGCCGGCGTGCGACCTGAAACTCGGTTCCCACATCCACATCGAGCGTATTTATTGTCGGACGGCGATACTCCTTGCGCATATTGAACAAGATGCGGCTCGCTGCCATCACAGGGATCGTCACCGCCCACGCAGTACCCACCGTAAACAGATCGTACGGCCCGATAGCCCACATAAGCAGATTGAACAGGTTGACTCCGACCGTGCTGTAGATGGTTGGCATATACTCGTATACATTGCACGGCGACGTACCAGGCAAAATAGATGACCGAGTCCCGGAACATGATCCGCATGAGGCGCGCGCCAGTCCAGGTCTCGTCGGACGTCACAAACGTTTCTTCGCGCTGGATTAGATATGCCTTGTAAACGACCAAGATGAGCATAATAGTGTCGAATGTCATCATGGGGACACTGCATATTGGGAACGCGAGTAAGTATGAGATTGATGATGTTTCAGAAACGGTGATGCCGTACGTGTAGACGATGAGGAACTTCGGGATAGCCCCGACGCAGAGGGAGAGAGGATCAACCAGAAAGGGAATAGGCTGAAGATAAACTGTGTTCCTTCCGTGAACAATGGGTTACTCGACAAGAATCAAGCACATGCCATTGTCCGTGACCAATTTAGCGATCGCAATGCCGAGCTCGCCAGAGACTGCCATGAAGAACAATAGAGAGATGATAATCTTGAGCGTGCGATCTGTTCGAACCCGGATAAGTGTGGTTCCTATCCTCGAGCACCATCTTACTTTGGCCGTAGAGGGCGTGCAAGCGTAACTGCATGACAACTGGGAACCCATGAGAGCGTTTCAGTTGAATGTGAATGAGCCTCACCCTGCGCCCCACCAATACAAACGATTGCTGCAGTTTATCAAATTAGACGGTAACAGAATGTAAGAGGCGATGGGCTTACAGAGAATGATCCCGACGGTTTCTCCAGCGAAACCTGAACCAGGACCAATACTAGTCAGCGTCTCTTTCGAGACCGCAGCAGGATGGAAAATTTACACCTAAGCCAATGTCATCGGGAATGAGTCATATAAAACGAGAGACGACGTACAAGCTGTGCGTTGGAAGACGGTTTATTTCGGCTGGGGAGAGGAGGTGTTAGATGTCACCGAGTCTGAGATATATAACTCACAGAACGACAAGTACGCTATCACGGGGAAAACGAAGTAGCGGTTCTGGTATAGTGTCAACTGCAATATCGTCGGGCGAACAAGAACGACACTTACCCAGAGGAATAAGCCCTTCACAAATGTCCAGGGCGACCCCTGGTTAATATTAATGTCGGGCATAAGGTTTTTCTCTCAAGACAGTATCATACCCAGAAATATTCAACCTAAAGAATATGAGCTTTAGTTCGGGGCGTCCGGGGAGAGCAATGCAGGATTGACCTCGTCAGAAAATGTCAAAACTGCGATCATACGATGCTCAGCAGGCTTGGTAGCAGACATAGGGTGAGCTCACTGAAGTCGTAGGCATACAGGCACAGTGAGCTAACTGTGAACCTATTAGCGCAGAGCTCTGGGCGGTTAACCACCGAGGACGCGTACCGATCGTGTAGTGCGACGCTGCGGTGTGAGAAAGGACGGTTTCGAGCTGTTTCAGGAGCGCCTGGAAGTCCGACATGTCGAGGTTTCCAGTGCAGAGTCTGCGGACAGGTTTTCATCCTTTATAGCCAGACCGGTGGGCGGATCTACGGCCTCTGCGACCCATGTGGCTCATTTTGGGATAGTTGACCTTGATCAACGACGGAAACTTAGGAAGAAGGGGCAATGCAGATCAAGGGTGCGATGATCATCCTGCAGAAAAGATGACCAACGGCATCTCTATCTCATATGAACTTCTGGGAGCGGGGGAGACGAGTGATAAACAGACCCGCGTTACTGAACGCTGTGGGTTGTGGAGCGCTAATCCCTGAGCGCTGAGCGGCGGTGCCCGTCGGAGGGATTTTGAGGCGACTCGGAAGAGAAAGGTGCTAGTTGGTGTGAGAATTTCGGACTCCGAACACTGTGATCGGATGTCGTCCCGGTGCCCGAGATTGAACTACTGTCCGCCTCGAAAATTACCTGCATCCTAAGGATTAGTTATGATCTGCCTGGTCCCATATTCAGCCAGGTACAGCTACCTTGAACATCTGGGCTTCCTATTGTCGGCCTGTCAGATTTCTTTTTGGCCTGGGTTTCTCCGAGCGCGGGGCGGTTGGCCGATGGGGAACCAATGACTGCAGAGCCCTAATTTAGCTCCCGCTCAACTAATCCGGCGTAATGCACTGTCACCTCGTACCCGCATGCCTCGAAACTGATGGGGGCGCCTTCCAGCAGTGCCATTCTACCTGCTCTTTACATCATCTGTGTGTACTCGCAATCTATCATCCTTCCATTTTACAGTCCTGGTGTGTGGAAACGGGGTCATATGCCGTCAGCACACTGGAGATGGGGGCGGGGGGCCCCGTCGTTTGGGGGCCGGAGGAACAACTTGAGAACGACCGACGATCCTCCATGGACCACTCAAAGATTTTTTTGTAATGGATCTCGTCCAGCCCAGCGCAATTGGAAGCCATTCAATATCATGCATTGACGCCGCGCCGATGCTCCCCAGGATACAGGCCATACAAACGATCCGATCCCGTTTGATCATGATCAACCTGGTGCCAAATTTCGGGTATAGCGCTTACCTCAGGTGAGTGTGATAGATTGAATGGGGATATTTTGGTACCGGGGCCACAATACCGCAACACGGCGCTACTTGAGAATCACGCGATCTGCGCCGTGTGAAGACAGCCAGAAGACATGCTGTGGCCGCCTCTAGCGAGCGGTCTCCGCTGCACAACAAACAATTAATAGATATCCCTCTGGAGCAATATGCATCACAATTTCATTGATTGACGCTTCTTCGTCCCAGCCGGGGATGAGAACCCGAAGGATGTAACCTTCTCGAGCCAATGGTTGGTGGACTCGGGACCTGAGAAAGAAGCGGTCACTTATTTTAATATCCGGCTCATTCCAAAGCAGGCTGATGTTCCCAATAACGCTCGGATGCACAGACCGGTAAATATATTATTTGAACAGAAAATCAGAGAATTGTCCCAATCTTTGGGTCGACATTCTGTAAAATTTGCATCGTCTCATCCTGTGAAAAGCACCATCTGAGCAAGGGAAGTCAGAGATACTTGAACCAAGGCTCACCCACAAACAATGCTGCACCGCTATGCCATCCTCACTGAGTGAATAATCACTCTCTCTCGATCTGGCAATTGGCCAAGTATTTTCCATGTTGGGCTTGGCCTTCATGGTTGACAGCAGCATGAATAATTGTACGGCTTCCCATCTCTGGTGTGCGCGCGATAAACGACAGGACAACAGCCTTAATGTGCCGCATTATTGGTGAAGTTGTCGATTCAATGTCAAGATCTGAGCTGCAGAGCCCGGGCGTCACCGAGACAACAATTGGACCAGTGTCGGGATTAATACGGTGTGCGAGTTCTCTGGTGAAGAACAGGACTAAGACTGAACTCATCATTAGAGCCGCCTGCAACAGGGTCGCAACCTACGTTTAGATACAAAGTATCGCTGTTCCATTACAGCGCTTCTGGAAGTCAGAATGTGTGACGAGTTGTGAAATTGAAGACTTACTTTGAGCAGTACTTTCGGTCATTAAGCTTGGACAGAATTTCGGGACCATCTGCCTCTTGAAGACGTGGAATGAACTAATGGGCTTCACTGCTAAGCAGTATGACTCGAGGTGTAAAATCCTTTGTGGGGCGGGACATGTGCGGAAGGAGGAGCATTGTGAGCAACACGTTTGAGAGGTAATTCACTTGGAGCCTATTAAAATCCTTCAGCTGCGACGGTAAGTTGAATTTTACTGCCTCACATCATCTCCCAGTTGTCCGCGGTTGTAGAAAGTTTGTAGCTCATGATTGCGGCGTTTCCGACGAGGATATCGACATGAATGTTCTCGTCTTCGATGCGCTTCACGAACTCCTGTATTGAGGTGAAGGACCCGAGGTCGAGCGGCCAGCAGGTGACTGAGCAGCATCCTGTGGACTCAGAGATTTCTTGAGCTGCCGAATTTCCAGCATCGATGTTGCGGCATGCCAGTATCAGCCGCCCAACCTTGTTTTCAGCGAAGTGTTTCGCAGCCTCGAAGCCGACGCCCCGCTAGCACATGTCAGTTCACACTTGTATGCGGATGACAGAGGACCCACATTCGATCCTGTGATGACCACTGTTCTCCCCCGGAGATCGCCTAACACCAGTTCGAGGGGTGTGCGTTGGTCATTGAACCACTTCCAGGTGAGGACTTGCTTGAGGATCTGAATGCGAGCGTTCATTGGGACTTGGAACAGGTGAAGGATTCTGAGAGGTCATAACGATGGCCTGAATCCCCATCAGGTTTCGAGTGTACTTGTCACCCTCCTATGCTTCCGGATCCACGATGCATGGAGAGCCAGCGAATCTTGTTCTCGATGGGGAAATAACGGCGAAAAGCAGTGGGATCCATCATCGATATTTTTGCATTGCTGTTGAGTCGCAGTTTGGGTGTCGCGGAACTCCTGGAAATCTCACCAGCTTCACAGAATATCTGATTGGAAGATTCCATTTCCCTTCAATCTCCTCGGTTAACAGCCCTCCCATCAAGATTCAGCCGCGAATAACTCGACGTCACAGAAATGGTCAGACTTTGGATGAGAAAATCAGTTCCGTGCCGTATGAGTGTGGATGCCGCACTACTCAAAGTGTGATTATATTTTTGCTAGGTATGCGGACATGACCGACAATCCCGAAGACTTTATATATATATAAAGGACATCAATTCTCAAGCTCATCCTATATCATCAAGCGTGCAATGATGCATGCAGGGGTGACATGATGCTGACACTCAACAGTACGGCTTAATTAGCTGAAATTATGGGGATTATTGCCCAATCAATTTACAGGATATGTACAGCACGTATATTTAAATATTCGATTTTTTTTTTTCGTTTCGGTTGTTGAAAATTTCCGAGGTGTCACGCCAACTTCGGGCGAATCGGTCAAATCTAGTACCTTCGAGTTGATGATTAACGTATTGAACTCAGGCGTTGCATCGGTCAAATTTTGTAATGCTGAAAACAATAAACAACTTGGTCGTAACAGTTAGGAGCGCGTTGATCCGAAAGATCGCATCACTGATTGCCAGATCAGGCTGACCGCCGGTCTCTTCCGAAACCCCTGCTCCAGCCGGCTCTTGCACGTGAGCCAAGTATCTCGCGATCTCACCTGGCGATTCATCTTGATAGTATCCTGGCTAGTGGAGGCAACTCGCGAGGTAAGCGCTGCGCTTAGCTCGCACCACGGATGATGGATCTTGGATAGGCAGCTGAGCTGCAGCTAAGGCAGCTCAACCGCGATGGATTTCGCACCCAATCCACTCTTCATGTCTGATCCGTATATCTTGCACAGATACCGGAGGTTCCCGGCTCACTTTAGCTTCTTATTTCCCTCATCAATGCCGCTATCCTTTTCAACGCTCTTTAGCAAAACATAGCACCTCGGAGGTTGTCCGACCTTCCTGTTGTCTTCCACTAGCTTCCTATCGTTGGCTGTGCCAGCTGGTACGGTAACAATCCGATCAACTTCTTCCAATCGTGTCAGATAAAGGCGGGGTTTACTATTCATCGGCCTGCACACTTTCTGACTCGATGTGTAGTATGGCAACATTTGCACGTTCATTCTCCTTGGCCGGAAAGTCGTCGTTACTCTGAGTGCAAAGGGAAACAAATTTGTGCTTGGCGGGAAGTCCACGACGTTCAATGCAGAAGGAGCATACAAAGTGAGTTTCGATTTACCCCTTGAACGCAAGCTCACATCAAAACGAAACTTGACCGTTCCTGTGTTCGGTAAGGACTTCATTTACGATATTGTGCCGCGTAATTCTACATACCTACCTATTCAACGAAATCTTCGTGCAGCAGAAAAGCTTTCTCAAGGTTGGCCTGTCGACGGAAGACTTCCGCGCCTATGTGGGCAGTCGCATGATTGAGGAAGAAGTCGAGGAATTTCTGAAAACCGATGGGGAAACTTCGACGTTGTTGCTGCTACGGCGGAAATCACCATCCTGACGGCGTCGCACACCCGCCAAGGTAGGGAAGTCCGGAACAACATCGACAAGTACTTCCCTTGAATCTAAGCAGAAAACATTTTTTGCACATGGTCCAAAACAGTTGAAAACGTCACAGATACTGCGAGGAAAACAAGGAATTCATTAACCCCGCAGAGTTTGAATTTCAGACAGGATTACTTCCAATTCACCTGGCTCGCGGGTTGGTAGCGAGGCCAGGGCTTGAGGGCTTGGCTTGGGCCTGGCAAGAAACATCAAAAACCGGGTTTATAAGCACCCGTTTATAAAATTTTTGCAAACCAGAGTTTAAAACAGCACCCTATTAGAAGAGCCGCGCTGCATTAGACGGGAGTCCCCGATTCGATTCGGGTCGTCGTGATGAATGGTCCCACGTAACCTGCATTGCAGCACAGAGGGCTGAATATGATCCATTTAGATTCTGATACACATTGGTGATACGCCGAACTCTGTAGAAAACAAGTGAATTCGTCTCCAAAGCCATGCGAAAACCATTCTGCCGTTCCGACATCCGCTCTTGGCGTTCCGCCCGTTGCTTCGCGCGACGAGTTTGCGCAGCAGGCGTATTGACCCAAAGGATCAGTACGAGCTCCTCGGCTTGCGATTGGCGGAGTGCGTCGATGTCAACTGTCTCTGTATTGCCGCCTGAGCCGCCTTCAAGCGCCGCAAGTATGCATCCTCGAGTTTGCCGGTCGTTACGGAGCGGTCGTGCTTGCTCCTCGACGGTCCCAGCGGGGCAGCAATCGGGTGGTTCCGAGCCGTGAGTAGGTGCTCCTTTCCTCAACCACCATTTCAGGGCCCCAACACCATAATTGTAGTTCAGGAGCAGGGGCGAGGGCTTTAGTTTTTTTGAATATCTTTTGAATGCAGCGTCCATGTTGTTTGGAACATTTTGTCGCTCCTGCTGGCCGCTCTGGAGCCATTGTAGAGTATATCGCGGATTCGTCGAATATTTGACGTTGCCGAAGAGATGGGGGTGATTGTTGCTGCGTGGAGGAATATCCGTTACATCGAGAACACGATTCGGGGTCTGATTGGGAATTAGACGAAAGCATGGATCCCGCGAGAGTGGAAACACCTTTAACACTACCAAATTCTTCTGGCCAATCATTGGGTGGAGGTTATTGGCGACGAGCATCCCATTTCTCATCTCATTGATAGAAGTGAAGTTCGTAACATCCTCATCATCCTCCGCGGTCCTGCTCTCGACGACCTGTTTCAGCCACTGCGTGATGAGTAGGTTTAGCCGGTCAAATTTAGACTCAAACTGGGCCGGGACGCACCGTGTCGAAAGGGACAAAGTGAATGTTTTGGGACATTGCTATGGAAGCATTCGTGAAGATGCAGGACACATCTCGCTCGGCAATTGTTGTGCGGAAATCAAGCGGAAATTATCTCGAGTATTGGTGGTTTCGGGTGCATGGCTGAATGTCAGCGCTTTCGGGTCCACGGCATGCGCGAGAACATATAGGTCAAGTCAGCACCGTGAGACGAGGAATAGCTACACAGGGTGCTTACCTTCGTCACTCTCATCGCCACTCTCGCGAACAAAATAGTAGACTCCTGCAGCAAGAGGGTCCTCGTCGGGGACTTTCTTCAATTTCTTCGTCTTCAAGATTGAGGGTGATAGCTCCGTTGACACCCAAGATACAATAGCCTAAGTAACGGAGGTATTTCACTGGATGAAGGCACAGAGATGAGACGACGCTGATGGGGACGTCTAGGCACAGGTCGCCAAGTTCGGGAGCCAGGTAAAGACGGAACGCTGGCTCTTCTGACTGTGAATTGGCCATGTTGTCGAAGGACAAGGCAGAAGGCAGGTCAGGGGCAAGTGGCGGGTCAGCAAGAGGCAGCCGTCCTTAAAATTTCGCATACAGGGTCGGAAAATTCAAAAGTGCGGTAAGACCCTCCGGACCCTACCTATCCTATTAGCTGAGCACAGCCACATCAAAATTGGGAATTTTTCGCCCTAATGCGTAATTCCTCACTGTACGCAAGCTATGAGAGATTCAGGGGTATAGCCCTAACGGGCGGCGCCTGGATACCCCGTTTGCATACCAGTCGACTCTCACATCAATTCTATGTGAGAGGAGATGAACACTACACAAACTCTAGCTACATGGGTACTGGCAATCGGCCCAGATAAATGTCTGTTTGGTCTTGCTGTGGCTCTCCGCCCAATCCTTGATTTCGATGGCAAATCTATTTTCTGGCTTCCAAAACCTCTTTGGACCCAGTATGAATGGTCCAAAACACTCTTTATGTGTGTAAAATCGTTTGACCAGTTTCATTTGTCCTATACGAGCCCTGAAACAAATGATATTTGCCCTCTGATCTGGTCCAGATTCAGAGTGCGCCTTTTCCATTGTAGATTATGATGACCTAACATCAAGTTGAAGGTCAGAGGACTCAGACACCATATATCGACACAAAAAAATCTTTTAGACCATTCTCCGGGTCCGTGATACCCGCAGAAACACACTCTTTTCGTAATATGGCAGAAGCCACCAAAATGTGGAATTCAGATGGAATGGAGCTCCCAGAAAATTAGCATATTACCTCTGTACACTCACTATGATCCAGTTATCATGAATATTGCATCAGAAAGCCACAAAACGGCCAGGGGAGACCTTGAGACTGAAGAACAGCGCGACGCGACGCGTTTGATGGGTTATGGAATCGCAGTGATGCTGTTTTGGCAGCCGTTTCTTTGGTCCGTGTAGCGGGCTCAGTTCCAGCTTGATTGGCTTAAACTAAATTGCAGGGCCATTGGAGAGTCAACCCCTAGGGAATTTCCCAGCCGGACTTTTCATTTAGATCTCCAAAGTCGCTGTTTAATTTGATCCCAAAGTCCAAAATATTATTTAGGCCAAAAATCAAAATTCGGCTCGGGTCATTCACAGAAGAATGTATTTGAAAAACTATCCCCCATACAAAGCTTGTCAAGATGGGTGCTGGATGGATTTGTATATCGGACTGAAGAAATGTAATGTGTTTGAGGGCATTACATAAGCGCCATCAAACCCCTTTGCATTGTCAGTCCCCATTAAAACTAAGACTGGTACGACGAACCCTCGCCTCACATGGGTCCTGAGCATAAATATGGTACCGTTTCCGTCTCCCCTCTGTGACCTGGCAACTTATATGTCTTCTCTGGGTGCATTCACAGGGATGAACTAAGCTCTAACGAAAAAGCAAAGCTTGTGCCTGAGATAGGGGGTGGCGATACAGATTTTTTTTCACTGATGGCTTGATTTTGCCCATAAGCAGTAATTTTTTCGTAAAAAGGGATCCCACGTGGCCAAATCGGTGGGGTGTAGAACCCGGATATTATATAATATCCAGGCATAAATAATTGTTTGGAGGCTCAAGGCAACATAACTATAGTATAAGTAAATAAGTAAGCCTAGTCACCTTTTACTTTATGCCTTTTGCGAGTTCTCCCTCCCGCATTCTCACGACAAGCGTACCATTGTGCTGGGGGATCGTTATTTTTTGCCTTGATTCCTACGCAACAGAGGTGTGCCTGGACAACACTGGTCTCAGAAAAGATTTCTGGATATCTGGAAGAGAAAAAACCTGAGAGTTACAAGCCGGCCCGAGCACGCTACCATTGGGAGACTCGTCGATGACCGTGCAATTTGGGGTCGAGCAAAATCTAAATTCTTTGTCCTCTTCGTCCGACAGAACAATCAGCTTTTTGCTCTTCTTTGACACCCGAGGTAAATCTGGATTGCCAACCGCCAAGTCGATCAAATCTGCAGGTCTCTTTGAGATCCTGCGAGGTCTAGGTCATTCTGTTGGAGTGCTCAGATCCTGGTCAGTCATCAACGGGCGGCATCGGAAGCTTGAGGGATGGGATCATCTGCCGACTCAACATCTTCAGCCATAGGCTCGTCAGAAATTCTCGGTGCAATGAAATGGGTGGGAGGCCGAGAAGTGACGATTAGCATGCTGGGTGCTGATAAATCATCCTCCCCATTCAATGGGGACAATGGCCGCAATCGTGTTGGTGAGTGCATTTGGATTGGCATCCGACATGCCGTTGGGAAAAGTCAAGGAAGCCGCGCAAAAGCCGTGGAATCCGTAACATGGAAGCTTTGGTTGGGTTTGTGAGATATCAGAGTCTCCGGATAACGCTTGCCATACGCGTTGCGGAACTGGAAGCCGCCGAAATATATATAATTTTTTCAACTTTTTTTGTTGATGTGTCTAAACACGTTTTTGAAGCATTTGGAAAGTTTGTCCAAAAAGTGAAATAAGGGGTCTCAGCTCAGACCCACCCTACCCTATGAGGCTGTGTCTCGGCATCCTCCGGTGGCTGCCTCTTGCGGGTCAGCAACCGTCCCGCTACACCGCCGCTGATGGACAAAAGGTCCGACGGCCGATTAAAGCCGACCACACAATTGAGGGAAAGCCTCGGCTCCCAAAGGTTGTTTCCCGGCATCTGAACAGCCTCAGAATGACCTATTTTTCAAGGAAGAAGAATAATACAAGTCCCAGGTGCATTTTTGGCTGTGGGGCGGACTCACGCTAACTCACAAGAGACACACATTCGGGGTGTATAAACAACGTAAGCTTTCGTTTGTTTTACAAATTCAACGGAGACAAGGGGCACATGAAGAAAGACTAGGGAATTTCGTCGCTCTTGGCGTGTTACAGCTGACTGCAAAATACTAGACCATGTCGATCTCGTGGGCGGTGGAGCCATGGCGTCATGTGAAGTGACGACATAAGACCAAACATCAACAAGACTCACTCATTCATCGACAACTTACATTGGGAACGGTCCTCTTAATGGTCGGCAGCAGCGTCTTTTGCTGCGGGTGGATGTGCTGAAAGGGCATGGTTGTTCATTGAAGAGAGAGCGGAGGGTATATGGTCGATTTGGTGACGTCTGCAGGCAGCACGTGCAGCCGGATCGTTCCGGCTCCACAGCTCTCGGAAGTCGAAACGGTCTAGTATTTTGCAGTTAGCTGTAAAAGTCAAGAACGGTGAAGTATGTACTTGATAAATAATCTATGTAGCCCGCTGCGCGGCATGGCCCGCTATCCCCACTCTGCCTTTTATTCTCTCTTCAAAGCACAAATTTATCAGGACGGATCAGAACGGATTCCATTACAGTGTATAGTAGCTGCTACAAAGACGAACGGCTACTAGCGGAGAGACATGGGGTAGGATAACTCGGGTGATTTAAACAGATGATTTAACAATGACAGGACAACACAAGAGGGTGAAAGAACGAGTCTCTCGACTAGGCAAATGAGAAAGAGTGAGGGTCCCGAAATCCTAGGAATAGTACAGCAAGCAAAAAGTCGGCAGAGCTTATGTATCAACGTAAGAAGTCCTACAAGACCACATACAATGCTGTATTACCCGACACATCCCCCGCTGCGTACGTCCTGTCGACCACACCCGCAAGCATCTTGTTACCCTCTCAATGATAACTGCGAAGGAAAGGGTCCACGAGACAAAGAAGAAAGAGGGGGGAAGGGAACCGAGGCTGATCGTTTGCGTGCAGGCCAAGGACGTAACGACTTGCACGCGAAGAGCTTGAGTGCGCGCTTGGGTGGCCATTGGAAAGGTGTTCGGGGGGCACTCTTGCTGATCCCGTCGTCGATGGGACACGAGGGCACGTATGGAGGTTTACGGACTTGACGAGATTTGGATTTGGAAGGTCTTAAGGGACACGGCCGGAGACAACACTCGTCAAGAACTTGGGTAGGATGATCTTGAAAGAGAAGAGCATTGGAGGAGCTTTGGGGAGATATCTTTATCTTGATGCCGAAGCCGGTCAGCGGCGGGGAGGCAGAAACGAGTGAAGTGGTGGAGGCAAGAGTGAGGCAAGAGAGAAAAGATGCGGGCCCATTGTGGGATCAAATTCAAACCTTGCGCCGGAAACACTCGAAAACACGATGGCGCAGCTGGTAGATTTGAAATGGACTTGTGCTCGGATTTGCATGTTTTGAAAACTCCGGTAAAGGAAAATCTGTTTTATTTGAATCGACCACGCTCGAGGTATAACGATGGATAGAAAGCCTTTGATCAGCAATGTTTCCCATCCGATCTGTATTTCTTTCTTTCTATTGTTACCATATAATCAGTTTTGAACCGATCTCTCAGTACAGGTTTATCACTGGGGCTCGATCATGAACCTCAGAAGAAAAGGGGGAAATGACCAGCAGACACGGTGAGCAGTGAAGAGGGGGACGGTCGGGCAGGGTCGGGACGGAATGAACAGGGATCGATCATCGGAGAGCGGATCAAGGGATGACGGGGACAGAGAGGGGACGTGAATTAAACCATAGAAGTAAAAAACATACAAATATTAGTACATATTTATTGCCATATACGGCGACTTGAAACTGTGCCAAAAGTTTTGAGCAAACACCTCAGTAAAACACTAGGCTCGTCCCCATCCGGCTACGCGCAAACAGATGTATACACAACACTCGTGGAACTCGCATCAGGCGTAAGATAGGCGTCACCCCGATCCAGCACGTGCTTATATAATCAAAAACATCACGTCACGAAAATCCTTTCTCCTCCTTCCACAACAACATTTCTGCAATTCTGAGACCATCAAACTGTAGCTACTAAGCATATCTATGATTCCATGTAGGGGATTTGGCTAATATTCTTATCTCACAAAGTTATAAGGTGATCTTTCCAAAAAAGGCAACCCATCTTCAAAAGTTTCTAAACTCTTTTTCGACGTGTTTGGGACGATGATACGAAAAATACCTCGAAGATTTGGCGGATGACATAATCATTCACGTGATCGGCCCGCGACTTCCGACGTCCCGCGCTACGCTCAAATAGTGTGCATAGCGTAATTAAGTGGTGTTTCTGCCAATGTGGTGTGTCGGAATATTTCTGTTAAGCCCTTACCATATACAATGGGTTTCAAGCTTTTAATGGGAAGTATAGTATTTGTCCTGACACAACAGCCTGGATATAGCCGTTCTCAATTGAAAAAATGAAACATATGTATTGGTATTTGGCTCCTCCTGGAGTTGATATAGCTTAAGCAGCCCATTTAGACAGATCAGGAGTTATAAAATATTTTTCATGGCATCCCAAGCCCAACTTTACACTTGAAATTTTTTCAACCCTCGAGATTTGGCGGGTGGCTGTGCTGTGGCTGTGGCTTACATAAGGGTGCTGGATCCGGGTGACGCCTATCTTAGCCGGCTGGGCCCCCTTGGCGACAGTTTGGCAGGAGGATTTTCTCCCCGCCATTTCAGACCTCGGGCCTTGGTCGAAAAACTTGAAAAATCGACCTCGGACATGTTAGGTTGAGGTAGTGTAGAATTAAATTCTCTATCGAATGAGCCTAACTTGTTTCCGATCAAATTTTGAGGTCATCGTCGTCGGCGACGACGACGCCGCCGACAGATATGAGTTTGGGGCCAATTCAATGCAAGGGATGTATTGTGTATATGCCAGGGAATATGCTGTGGTAAATTTATGTACTTTGAAGTATGTTCTCGTCGCTGGGAAGGAGAATTGGAATGCACTGGCACAAACAGGTGGTCCGTGCGCTGACGATGAGCTCGAGTTGGTGTAAAAGCCCGAAACATGTTAGGCTCATTCTACTTAGAATCAAAAGTTATTCCATTTTGATATAGGAAATTTTTACACTTTTCTAGAGCGTCCAGACCCCCCAAACGCTCGATTTTTTTAAGTCCCGAGGTCTGAAATGGCGGGAGAAAATTCCTTCCGCCAAACCAGCGCCATGGGGGCCCAGTCCGCTAGCAGTTGATCTCCCTGTTGCACTCTATTTGTCTGATTGATGTATCTATTTGCGTGATTGTTGTCTCTGTTTGCATGATGTTCCGCATTCGGACTGAGATCAATCTGCTAGCATCGACTGGTTCACGAGTCTAGTAAAACACCACAAAACAGGACCCCTGATAATACCTTTCGAGGCTAGGTCCCCGAGATCCAGGATCCGCCAATTTTTGTCCGGACAGATTTTTGTCGCCTTCGGCTGGTTTTTGTCCGGACGGGACCTAGCGTCTGTTGACATAATTGTCCCAAAAAGGTAATTCTGGGCTCCCACGGACCTAAAAACGCTCAAATTTTCTCTTCGTGGGCCTTTTCGTGCTGTTCCGAGCAATTCATATCGTTCGCGCTCTGTTTCCCGCCAAAAAAGTCGCATCCCACGACTTTTGGCCCCCAAATTCTTCGTCAACTCTCGGGTTTTGTCCGGACAGGACCTGGCATTTCGGGCCCCGAGCGTCGATTTTTGTCCGGTCAGGACCTAGGTTTGGGGGCCAAATTCCCAAAATTTTGTCCGGCGCCGGACCTACCCTCGAAAGGTATTATCAGGGGTCCTCACAAAACCCACTACTAAAGATAGCGGGAATTGATCCGAGTGATCACATCACTGTTCGCTTCAACCTGCTCCGCATTGACTCCACACCAGTGCTGCATTATTCAAATTGGCAACCCAGCACCGCTGTGGGTTCAGCAAGGCCCGCTCTTCCCTGGGTGCAGTGACTATGCATCGGTCGAACTCGTACTCTCTTTGAGGATCCTCTGACTTCGACTGCGTAGATCCACTTGGACAGCAGCCAGCTTGATGCAAGCTTGATGAAGCCGTCAAAAGCCGTCAAAGCGTGGGCGACTTGAGCCGCTAGTCTGGGGCTGCGTACAACATCGCGAGGTACGAGTGACAATTGTTGTAGCAATTGTTGTAGCGTCTGTTTATAAGAGACTCGGGGCTGTGCAGCTCGACCGCGAGCTCTTTCTCAGACACCGACTTTCAAGTTGCCATGGGTTCTGACTATCCGCTTGATCTCAGCAGTGCACCACCGCTACTGCTCGCTCCTGCCTGTTGTGCTGGGATTTCCGCTGTCATTCTTCTCCTTCCCTCTGTGCCCTCACTTGACGTTGTCAACCGTTTACTTCAACGCGTCGGAGTCATCTCAGAGCGCGCACCGCAGGCTCCGCCAGGGATCGGTACCGGGGCCATCCTACGTTTCAGGGTGGCCCGCCTGCTTGGCTGTCTCGGCCTCGTCGCTCCTTCCGTCGTTTCAATCCTGGACGAACGGAAAGATGCCGCTGGGACGCGGTGTGAAGGGCTGGTCCAGGGAATATTTATGGGTATCCCTTATGCAAGTTTTTGCCCTCGACTTCACACATATTTTGAACATTGGGATCCAGCTATGCGCGTCCATTTTGGCGGCTCTTTCAATCAGTCCCAAGAATACACGCCATCACCTAGTCAGACACGTTAACTGCGTGTCGTTCGTCGCCTTTTGCATGTACGTCTACAGAGATATCTTTCCGTTCGCCACCTTCACTCGTGTTCCGGAGGATCTTGAAGCTGTGGGCTAAATTGCACTCCTTTTCTTCAGTGGGGTCGTAATTTCCCTCTTCACACCTCGTCAATATATTCCTGTTGATCCTCTGGTGAGTCCGTCACACTCCTTTCGACACATGGAGAGCTGAGGTTCTTTTGAGAACTCCATGGCGGTCCCAAACCCCGAACAGGTACGGTAATCCACTCCTATGCCGTCTTGCCTATTCTAGCCCGTCCACGCGTCGAAGACTGCATCTATATTCTCCTTCACGATCTATTTTTTCTTGGACCGTATCATCTTCCTGGCATACGGCGAGTCCCAGCTCGAAGAAGCGGAGCTGGATCCGTTGTGCGACACCGATAGCTCGGCACATCTCACATCCAAGAGCTTCCAGGCAAAAGGATTGAGTATACACAGTATCTTCGTTCGTCTGATTGTACCCCTCCCAGTATCTAGACAGCTTTTCCGGAATCCAATCACCCCGTCACATTTTCTTCGGCTTGATGCGCATCTTCTGTCGCGAATTCACCATCCTAGCAAGCCTCCTAGTTTTCAGAGTCGCCACGAATCTTTCCAGGTATAATTTCCGACTGATGTCAGGGAGATGATCATCTAACTCTTGTACAGTCCGGTCGCTATGAATCAATTGCTTCAGTAAGTCCTCGGCTGTATCATGCACTGCTCTCTCTTCTGAATCCCACAGGTATATTGAAACGCCCGAACACCTGGGCGCTGTTGTGCGTCCATGGGTCTGGATTCTGATGATTTTTTCGGCCCTGTTCTTGGTGATGTGGTCCCGGCTCGTGCACACAAGTGATACTCACTATGCCCCACAGGATCAGTCGGGTTCCAGTTTTATGTCTTCATCAATGTACGTGCAGGGTTTGAACGAGAGATTTTTTTAAGCACATCCCTTTTTCAGACGCGGATTCTCGTTCAAACTGAGGCCATCGTAACCCAGCTAGTATTTACTCACAGGCAAGTAAGAATTCCCCCCTGTTATGATGAAGCCAAACCCTCCCAGTTTCCGAATTCGGATGAAGTCAGCAATCACTTTAGCAAAAGATGAACCTCCCACCTCTGAAAGTGGATCCGACTCAGTGACCATGCAGATGGAAAGCTCCAGTATGAATTTCGCTACAGAGTTAGGCACCCCCGCTAACGACGAGGTTTTCAAAGCTGAAGGAAGCTTGATTGGAAAAATCAACAACTTGGTCACGACTGATAAGTGTAAGCGAAGGTGCGTCCCTCATGATGGCAAGATCGTAGAGCGACATTCAAAGGACTCGTAGCCATGAATGTACTCCGGATGGTCGGTGACTTGGTATTTGGTGTTTATATTTGCTCGCTGCTAACAGCTGGTCAAGGTCAAACTGTTCGGGTGGGAGGAGAAAATGAAGGATAGGATCGGTGACAAGGCATTTGAAAAATACCGATCAAGTGGGTCAGGCACTGACCCCGTAAACAGCGAGATGCCGAGTTGGTTTGTATCCGAAAACGTCGCCAGCTAGATCTGGCCAGCAGCCTTATCAAGTGTGTTCAAAGCCCTTCCGATTAACCTGAATCCAATGGCATGCGCAGCTTCATCATCCCTGTTATTACAATGACAGTAACTTATGGCTGCTACGTAGTGAGCCTCTTCTCGCTACTTGGTATACTCCACATACTGAACGAAATCTAGTGTCAGTGATTTTCGCGCGCTATCCTATGGCTCACGCGCCCAAAGACCCTGATCATGGGGAAACCTCTCAATGCCAGCAAAGTGTTCTCCACGATGACGGTGTTCGATCTCCTTAGGTAATTCTCCTTCCAATTTCCCGTGCAGGTCGCGCTAACCGGCTCCAGGGATAATATAGAGCAGTTCTGACGACTTTTAGGGCTACTTTACCGATCTTGAGTACTGCTCGCTTCCCAGATCACCGGCCCGGGGTGGCTGAATCAGATCGCGACCGGAAAGGTGTCCTTGGATCGAGTGAACGAGTTCCTCAAAAAGGTGCGCACCGCGTCTGCACGGAGGTGCCAATCTTTGATTTGATTTGTCCAGACGGAACTGCTGGACGCCTTCGACGAGAAAGCGGACACGGTCCTCTTACCAGCCGATCCATCCGTAGACGAGCGGATCGGATTCCGCAACGCGACGTTCTCGTGGTCGAAAGAGACCGATGGATCTAACCCAGGCAATAGGTGATACTGCACCCTTTGACCGAACGGGACTTACTTCACCTAGTCTCGAGTGGATCCAAGGATATATTAACATTGAACACGAAAAGCCTGCCACTGAAACGGGTAAACCCCCCGCGTACTGGCCCGCGAGCGGAGAGCTTCGAGTTGACCATCTGTTTGCCAAATATTCCCAAGATAGCCCAGAGGTCTTGCATGATATCACGTTCCGCATCAAGTCTGGAGAACGACTCGGCATTGGCGAGTGTTGCCATTTAAACCCAATTTATTTGCTTGAATCTTCCAAAAGTTGGTCGCACTGGTTCCGGGAAGGTAGTTCTTCCCTCACCGTTGGGATACCTTTCAGCGGCTAATACATTCGCAGAGTTCTTTGACGCTCTCCCTGCTGAGACGCATTCCCACCGAAGGTTCAGTGGTGTACGACGGCGTCGAGACATCGGAGTTGAACCTAGATGCATTGCGTTCCAGCATTACTATCATTCCTCAAATCGTCAGTCATAGTCAATCTCGAACCAACTGGCCTTCGCTGATGCTATTTCTCAGCCTGAGGTGCTCAGTGGTTCGTTGCGAGAAAACCTCGATCCTTTCGGCCAGTACGGTGACGCGGAGCTGAACTATGCTCTGCGCGCCGCCGGTCTCTCTGCGCTTCAAACCGAAATGGACGACGGCCGAATAACCTTGGACAGCAACATCTCCACAGGCGGCAGCAATCTTTCCGTTGGACGAAGACAACTATTTGCGCTCGCGAGGTAAAGCCCCATTTTGTGTACCACAAGTGTCAGGCTAATGAGTCTGTTCCTAGAGCGATTGCACGAAAAAGCAAGATATTGATATTGGACGAAGGTTAGTGTGCTACCTCTGGCAACGTAGGAACTAATCCCTGGCCCTTGAAAGAGCTACATCTGCTATCGGTAGGGACTCAGACGGACCCTTCTATGATTGTAATATTGAATCCTTGCTAGACCATAAAACGGATTCGATTATCCAGAACTCCCTTCGGCAGGAGTTGGGCGGCAATGTTTCTCTGATCACCGTGGCGCACCGTCTTCAGACCATTATGGATTCCAATAAAATAGTAAGCCCGCATGAATATCTCGCCTCGACGATGACTGACGCTCTCTAGATGGTGTTGGACGCCGGCCACATCGTGAGTTGGATGTATCTGCCGTTGCTGTACGTCCCTAACCATCTAACTTAGGTCAAGTTTGACAGCTCGAAAGAGCTATCGAAAATAAAGGACGGTAAATTGCGTGTATTGGTGGATGAGTCGGGCGACCGAGACGCGCTGTACGCCACGGCAGGCGCGAAGTAGCTGGGACGCGTCGTGATCACGTGTCTTCATGACTAAACAATTCAACTTGAACTTCAATCTTGTCGCCCTACTCTTAACCTTGCTTTGGACCCGCTGTGGTTCGTCGGCCTCCCTAAGACGAGCGGTAACCATCTCGTAGCATCCTGTCCCTCGGTTGATAGTTCAATAACCCTCCCATCAATGAGTTCAAAGTCGAAGCTGCAGGTTGATTGCGGGACGAATACAGAAACATTCCAACATAGACTGATCAGCCCAACTAGATGAACGAGATTATAATCGAAGCTTAATTAATTATGTAACTACAGTGTACAGGACGCAATCCATCCATACGTCCATATGCTGGAATTAGTCCACGTTGACAGTGATGTTCAGGCTTTCCAAGAATGGGAACGGGCCGGCCTAAATGCGAGAGCCAAATGTAAGCCTGGTGGGTAATTGGACCATTCCACGTA
The DNA here is from genome assembly GCA_029204335.1 of Mycena vulgaris. NCBI lineage: Eukaryota > Fungi > Basidiomycota > Agaricomycetes > Agaricales > Mycenaceae > Mycena > Mycena vulgaris. Next base: position 19,814 of record JARGYA010000073.1, on the reverse strand, counting down.
AGCAACTCACCCCGACCAAGCTAAAATGCGTGACACTGAGCTGTGCAGGGCCCGTCCGCGCCGACGCCGGGATCGTAACCGTGAAATTCTGGTGAGGGGGCTTCGATCTCGACACGTTGGTGTGGAATTCCGGGTCGTAGGGTCCGTTGTACAAGATGTTCCCGATGATGTCGGAGGGCGGCGGGCAGCCCTCGGGAAACCCGACGCAAGACAGGAATCCGATGACGATGGCGACCTCCGTCGAGCCAGTCAGTGTGTCCTTCGTTGCCGAGGTCATGGGAACGTACGGGTTATTCAGTCAAAATTGGCGACATACGGGGCGGTCGACTTCGACGGTCATGTTGGATCCAGCCTTGACGCTTGATCCGTCTGCAGGGGCACCGATTTCGATGCGTTGCGCGAACGCTGTGGTGGCGAGTATAGTGCCCAGGGCGAGAGAGCTGAAGAACTTCATGCTGACGTCGACGGGGGAGAGGGGAATGGAGAAGGAGACGTGGGCCCTCTTAATTATAGCGCTGCAGTAAGTCCATTACATCATCCCGAAAGATTACATGTAAATAGACTGATTTAATCCTGAAACGCGGAGCAAGACGGCCAGCCGAGACCGTAGAGCTCGATCCTCATTCTGTCGCGCCGGGGTAGGTACCTAGGGAGGCAAGGCGCAAGGCCCAGAACTGAGCAGGGAAGTTCAGTGAAATGACACGGGACTCGAAGCGTGGAGGTGAGTGCCAGACCTGAACTCCAAATTCCAGGGTGGGGCTAGGTGGGGCTATGCTTCTCGCAATTGGAATGTCAAGTGACCTGCGCATGGTGCGGAGACTCCAAGGAGAACACCTAACACGACTCGGAAGTGGAGCCCGCCCGGACAGCCTCCAACCATTCCTGCAGTCTGTTGGCGTTGTGAGAGAAAAATTGATCAGCAATTGATCGAGGCTCCACAAACACCGTCGAAGATGTCGGAAAAGTGAAATATAGGGAGGAACGCGAAGCTCGATGCAGGAGACGAAGACTACGAATCGGAAGAGGGTCCATACGGGGGCGAAGGACAAGCTTGGGACCGTCCGATATTCATGAGGTTGTACGTTCATGCACCGAGCTAAACGGACGATGAAGACCCCCAAACTAAACAGTGATATACATGTAAGGTATAGCATTCAATAAGTTACTCGTAAATGGTGATGCGCATTACAAATTAAAAATTCTCTGCAGGGCGCGTCAATGGATAGCATTCGACAAAGAACGAGAACGCACCTTTCCCGAAAAAGAATCGCGCACCCCTTGGATCTGAGTACTTGCTCGACATGTACCGAAGGGAACCTCCCAGCGCCGGCCCGCCGCAGTAGAACTTAATGTGAGATAAGAATCGGCAAAACGTCGTTCATGGAGAATGCGCACCACACCAATGTCCGACTCTGGATGCTTGTTCCCGAGCGAGGTGAAGATCCGGTCCCAATTGGGTCGCCCATAATGCGTGGGCGCGCGAAGTGAGGTAATTGCGTCCTTCTCTGCACCGACGTCCTGGACCTACAGACTCGGAGATTCAGCTGACCGCCGAAATGATTTTAGTTGGCGAGCACGCACGACGATGTTGTTGATGTCCTCTTCCTTGACGCCGCCCGTAAGATAAATGTTAATCTCTATTTTGTTCTGCGAGTCTTGCTCCTCGAGCGCGTGCAAGAGGGAGTGGAACCACTCCGCCGCGCTGACGTCGCGAATGACCCAGGTGAAGTAGACCTAGAAGGCGATCAAAAAAGGTATACGGGAGAGGATTGGGGAAATACCTTGGAAAGCCGCGTTCGCGAACCTTGGCTAAAATTGTTCATGCGGTACCAAATGGACTTGAGGATCCTGTTCGGGTCAATTAATTTATGAAAATCACAAAGTAAACCCCAGAAGGACGCACGAGGCAAACGGGGTAACACCGATACCCGCTCCGACCAACATCACCGTCTCGTAGTTCAAGAAATCTTCGGACGAGGTGCCGAACGGCCCGTCAATCATGATCCTCGGGAGAACGCGGTTTAACGACGGGTTGGAGACCGTATTGACGACTTTGCCGCCGGTGGCGGGTGCGGCGACCTTCATGCGCGCGCTCTCAAAGTCGCACCCGACCGCGCGGGATAAAGCTTTCGTGAAGTCGCCGACGACACGGATGTGCACAGAAATATAATCCTCCTCCGGGGCGCTGTCATGGTCTGGTGAGGCTCCGAATAATAAAGACGCTAGTAGGAGGGCAAACCTAGTAAGGGTGAACGGATGCCACTGGAAGAACGAGATCTCCGGGCAGTTAATGAATATATACTGCCCTGCCCGCGCTGTGGTCTTCTCTTTCTTGATCTGCAGCTCCATGACGTCGGACGGGTGCTGAATGACCTTCGAGATGTACGTGATGTGGCGGGAGCGGACCTCGCGGAGAATGCGCTCGCCGATCCAGATGACACCACCGACGATCCAGTACCGCTTGATTCGCAAAATATGAATAAAATGGGATTAGTGTGGAGGTTGGCACTCACCCAGAAAACGCCAATGGTTTGGCTGCTGCAGTAAGGAGGGCGGTCGGGTTGGATCATGCAGAACATGCCGTGCAGCTGCCAGAGAACGAAGAACGGGATGAACAGATGGTGGGTGTACCAGAAGCGCTCATAACCGCCCGCTGAGGCGCCCCGGCGCTTAGCCGCCGCGAACCACAACATTGTACCCAGGCAGATCCACATGAGCCACCCGGTGATGATGGGCCCGATCGTGAAGTTCGCAGACAGGAAGAATGCGACGCGCTGCCCTGTCGTGCGCGCGCTCGTGTTCGCCATGGTGAGGTGGTAGAGGTTCACGATGTGCGCAAGGGTGTGGATGACGCTGCCGACGACAATAGACCACCCAGTGGCCATGTGTAAGGTGATGTTTTTGTCGAATGGGATAACGTCCCCGAGGGGCGTGCGCCGCAGAATTGAGATGAGATTTCTGCAGACCGGCAGCAGGATAAAAATCACATCGATGTGGAGGACCAGAGCCGCTGCTCGCGCGACGGCTGGAAAGAAATTAATGGGCGCCTAAATTCAATTGTCAAATTACACGTACTGAAAGTGAACCCGAAAGTTCCCCGAGCATTGCTCAAGTTGTCCTTCAATCCATAATGGACTAAACCCAGAGCAGCGACGAGGATATGGAGGAAAATGAAGACAGCGAAAAGAATTCGCTGCCGCCCGTCGTTAATCAGCCAAATACTGATTTTCTCGCCCAGCTTTTTAGGCCGGGTAGGATCATGGCGGAGCCGGCCTTTTGGAACGATCGTGGTTTGTATGCCTTGCAGCCGAGCTCGCTCAGCTTTATTGCGCTGGTCATTGCGTTGGTCATTGTCGGGGCCGGTAACAGTTTGGAATCCGGAGCTTCCGTCAGAAAAATCGAGGCCAGAGGAGCGTTTAGAAGCCATGTAAAGGAAAGTGGAAGCTAGCTGCTAGCGTAAGGGATAAAGGTCAAAGACTGGACAGGCGAAGGGACCCGGCCTGCAGGTAGGGCTTGAACGAAGAGTGGCAGGAAGAGCGGAAGAGACGAGATGGGCTAGTCATCTGGTCGACCGCGTGCCCGAGACAATGGGTGACAGCGACCAAACCCCGGAGATACAGAGGCAGGTCCAGGAGTTTGGGCCACTGCACGGCCTCCACGGTTCATCTGCCAAGACTATTTGGACGGCATATCCTATCTATCGACGGTGTGGATCACCGCAGGTATAAATAGCTATGGACCTATGGGGCAGCAACTGCGCCAATATTAATACAAGGCCGTTTCCTCCACTGGGGACTCGACCGCTCAGTTTCCGCGAAGTAGCTCGGGGTGCTACGGCCAGAGCCCAAAGGGACTGGTGAGGGCTATGTACTCGAGGGGATTTGGTCCATTCTGCAAGCTAAGCTGGACTGGTTAAGCTGAGGGCGGAAATGGAACGCAGAACTTGACTTTGAGTGACGGCCCACATGACGCATGGCGGCGGTGAGTGGCAACGATTGATCTTGATGGGATCAATCATCGCAAACTCCCGTCCAATCACCATCGCCATGGTTTGGCCGTGGTTGTCCGCTTTGGCCGTGCCTTTGCTGTCTCCTTGCCTTCGACTAGACTAGGATCTCGGTTGAAACTACAGAAAATCAACTGGGTGTACCTACACTCTCACCGCCCTCCGATTTTCTCACTTGGACTGAATAAATCTTGAACAACGATAAGAAAGTCCACAGTACAGCAATGCCAGCCACAGTGGATCTAGCTTCCCGGATACGATTTGAATCTGTCAACGGCCCATTGATTCATACCCACTGCCTGGAATGGCGAGGGGAATCGCACCGAGATTTCCCAGCAGATGTTTAGAGTCTTTAGACTCCAACAAAGCAGCCTCTCATTAATGGCAACTACAGTCGGGTTGTAACAACCTCTGACGTTTCCCTAGTCTCATTGATTGTGATTTAGGTGGTATTCCGAGTCTGTGGTTATCCTTCCAAGTTGCTGATGGCAACTGAAGGCAACTGAATGTATGTATCCCGATGCCCTCCCTCCCACTGTAACTCCATCTCCTGAGACCGCGATACGATTCCCGACATTTAAAAAAAAGCTTGGCCCTGGCACCGGATCAATTAATTATGGAACCAGTCTCACGGTAACCACATCGTCTCACGGCAACGACATCCAGAGGCGCTCAACGAGTGTGGGAATCTTAGCTGGCGATCTCCTCCTTCACCGATTCTTCGCTGTTCCCGAAACTCAGGACCTGGGCGGTCCGTTACAGTAACAAATGCTGGGAAATGTGACTATGATCCGGCCTGCGGAGTTCCAGCGGCTGATCTGCCACTTAACCTATTGCTATCATCCGCCACCTCATGGACGACAGCCCTCGAAAATTAACCGGCGTTCCTAAGCGGGACCGTGCCGTGTAATGCTACCTACCTACCTACCTGAAGACGGGACTGGTATTTTGCCGGTGTTGCCGGATACTGCGCGAAGGCAAATGATGATCTTCCACGCAATGGGCGCATACCCCTCGCGCCCAGATATGCAATTCCCTCTCTCGGTTGCCCTCGGGTCCCAATCGAGTATACATCAAGTATACATCCAGATTTACATGTGGTCCCAAGAGGTAGCAGATCGGGTGGATCAGCACACAGATCAATCCACGTGGCGACCCCCCCCCCCCCCCCCCCCCCCAACCAGTGTAAACAATGCTGATTGTGACTCTCCCAGTGTAATGTGAGCATCAATTGCCTATCAGTATCAGTGGATGTCCATAAAAACACTATCCTCTGTCTTCAAGAGGTTCCAGGATTGTGCGGAACGACCAACAACAACGCGGCGCCATCCTTCCAAATCGAGACACAGATCCGGCTCATACAGTTCAAACCCATAGTATGAGCTGCTATCCTCCCAGAAAAAAATTTCAAGCATATATACATTGTATCCGCGCTGAAAGAAACATGTAAATAAATCTCAGGTTCTGAGTCGCAATCAGTCTTGTTTACACTTGTTGGGGGGGGTCGCCACGTGGATTGATCTGTGTGCTGATCCTCCCGATCTGCTACCTCTTGTGTGGTCCCCTTGACGGCTGTACCAACGTACACCGTACAAGGTAAGCATATGATCAGATATGATGCCGCAAAGTATTTATGGATAGGGATACGTCACTACGGCATCAAAACTTGCCGGCTACCTCCGAGTTAACGGCGATGATTCACAAACAGAAACGTTAGTTTCTGATTGTGCTCAGTGTACCAAAAATGTCTCGATTCGGCTTATATAATCATCCACTTAGTCATGATTGATCTCGTGACTCTCAGGGGCTCACTCAAGAGTCAATTCTCTCTTCCGCTCTCTCTAGTCAAGCTGTCCCTGTCCTGTCCTCTTTTTTGAGTCAGTGAACTCACTCTGATCTCTAGCTGACCCAAATCCTGTTGCCCACCCTTCCAAACGGAAAACCAACCAGACAGACTTTAAGTTCAAGTTTCCATAAGCTGCTGTCAGGCAACCATACCTCGGCATTGTTTATATCATTTCTTTCTTTCTGCTAATTTCATTTCTTCAGCACAGGCTCTACTCACTCAATGGGCAAGTACCATAATCTCAGCCTCAACTGAGTCAACTCTGAGCTCGACCCAGGGCTCGTTGCACCGAGGACGGAAGCAGCGCACCTATGTAGCGTCCCATGTAATGTGTGCTGGTCTACTTTGTATTCAAGTTGTTCATTCGCCACAAATTTCCTTGTAAATATATTGAGAGTATTCAAACTTCACAGTGAGACAATTGAACCCGATGAATTGTTGAACAGTCAGTCTGGAATAAAATAGAACTGCTCACTCTTCATTCCAAGTGAAAAGCCAGGTAAGGAAACTGAGCGAGAACAAAGCAGAACGAGGGATCGAGGCAGATTGAGGTCCAAATTGAGATTTTCTTTTTCACACTCTGCATTTGCACAACCTGCGTGCTTTTTTTTGTGCTAAGTTGTCTTCTTAGATGCACGTCTGACGCGTCATCGGGTCATCGGCGCGTCCAATGAATGAGTCAAAGTTTTACGATGTCGAAGCTTTAATCTGCTCTCTCTTCCCCCCTTCATCTTCCTCCGCCCGCGCCATCTCGCCCGTCGCCCTCCCTTCATGTTGGCCGCCCACCATCGTCCCTGGGCTTCCTTCCTCTACCAGGTAGGGGTTCTTGACTGCATTCATTCATTTCCAACAATTTCCGTGACACTTTCACGCAACATGTCGACTCAGTATGTTCACCCACTTCATTTTCTCGCAGTGCTTTACCGATTGGCTGCCAGGATCTGTGTTTCGGCCTTCTGGGTAAGAAACGTCCGATCCCCTCGTGTATTCCGCTACTGACTTCCCTCATTCTAGGATGATTTCTCCTCCCCCGTTCCAAGTTCCTCTCACGAAGCCGAATATATCCCCGCGCGGCCCAGTGCCCCTACTGTCGTTTGGATTCATTGAGTCCGTCAATCCGTGAACCCATTTCCATCTTTCTGCAACCGTCTATCAACTGCTCCTAGGACATGCCTTGTGGACTTGCCTGACTGGGTATGTGATTCAGCGTCTCATTTCTTTTCTGCTGATGACTGCCCTATTTATTCTAGTGAGATATTTGTCCGGCCCTCCCCATATCCTCTCATGTGTCGCCGTCTGTGCTCCAACCGTCCCTCGCCCATCCGCTTCCCCGACACATTCTCGCCACCGCTGCCTTCTTCCACCTTGTTCCACGTACACCGACCGGTTTCCCGAGCAATTACCACATCGAGCGCGACCGGTGTCCACCAGATCTCGTACCGCAGTGAGTGCTAGGTGGCGGGAGAGGAGAGGCAGAGAGCGGTAGATTATGTACCCATGTAGCAGTAGCAGTAGCGCCGGCGGCAAAATAAATCGATTTTCTGTTTTTCTTTTTCAATGTCCCTGGTTGTAGCTAGATATCCCCTCAACGCGGTTCAATAAGCCTCAACACGGTTCATTGTTCAATGAACAAGAACGAAGATAGTCCGGATTAGCGAATAAGATTGAGGAGTTTGGCACATCCTCGAAGATCCTTGATCTGCTTCGTTCTCGCTCAGTTTCCTTACCTGGCCTTTTCACTGGGCTGCATTAGCACCTACTACACTGCAAATAATTCATCCCAATTTCTGTTTGTGACCCGCCGCTTGCCGGCCATTCAATTTCATTTTTACAGAAGGAGCATAGTCGGGGATGAGTCATACGAGGAAATTCGGTATGGTAAAGTTCACTTTAAAGACGAGGAGATCACCTCCCGGCCCACGAGATTGGGCAGACGCCTCCTATTTGGAAGCACCATCCGCGCTCTGGCCTTTGGGCTCATCATAATATCTCTGGAATAATACTCCGTCCACAATTCCTCGTCCGCAACGAAGGGACTGAGAAGCAGGAAGCGAACAAACCCGGTGTCGCATCCTTCATTTTTGTCTCTGTCCTCTGTCAGTGATTTTACAGAATTGAGATCGTCATGGTTGTCGTCTTGGTTATCATCTTGGCTGTCGTCTCCCTCGATGGATCCCGCCGTCTCATCATCCAAGAGGCTCCAATCACTGGGGGCGTCCGATACAATGGATTCCGAATCGAATATAGTGTCGGACTCGAGCATTGCTTCCAAGTACGATAGGCTCTCCGAATCGGAGCCCACCTCGGCCACCGGAGGCATGCCGCAGATGGAAAAATGGACGACCTGGATCCAGAAGTATGTCATCGTGACGTGGAACGACTGCTCGCTCAAGACGCTGTAGTTTTCGAGCCCCTGCAAGATCGTGTCTCGCCCTGCAGGTAAATATGTTCAGTCGTACCCGTAAGAGGGATGGCAGATAACCGACCTTTTTTCCGGCTTGAGGGTGTGAGCATCGAATATATAACGCGGATCCGCGTATAGTGGTCCCACGCAGGCAGATTTATAGTTTCAAATTGACGTAGAAAACGTCCGGCGGGGGAGTCGGTCTCTGCGCGCTGAAGCCATGAGTCCACTTTTATTTCGAGCGCGGTGGACAACGGGGGATCGTCTGTAGGGGAGCGAGGAGGGGGCTTTCCTGCTCTCGCGTTTTCGATGGATTCTATGAGCCACCGGAACGCTTCGGCGAGAGCACCTTCGGTGAGGCTCTGGTTAAGCGTGGCCCCAACAACGAAGATGCGGAGCCCCGATGTCACAGATGCAACAGCGTTTTGAACGTCTTTGACAGTCATAGCACCAGGCGCATCCTGCTTCGTGGCGAGTCTATAATGCGATGTAAGGTGAAGAATAGGCAAAGGGAAAGTCTCTCTCGTACATCAGAACGGGTATCTCTCTGGCATTCGTGTGCGGATATGAGACCAGGGCAATAGCGCGGCGGAGTTCGTCGACGCTTTCTGCGAGGCGCTCCCTGTCAGAACTATCCACGAGCCTAGGAACTGGTTCAACATGCATAACTTCCCGTGGACGCCGGAAATACGGACCAAATGAGTGCATCCGACCCCGCAGTCTGTGTATAATTTGCAAGGAACGCATTCGGAAGGCGCTTCCCACACCCGCCATCCCAGGAGGTCATCTTGAGCGGCTCCTCTGTGATCCCAGGCAGCCGTACATTTACTGTCACCAGATCAAGTCCCATGCTTGGGTTCGTTTCCACGAGCTCCGCTGCCAGTCTGTTGAGCATGAACTAGGGATATAAGAAGGAGCTCACCCGTCTTCAAGCGGTTGAGAAGGGTCGTTTTCCCGGAGGCATCTAGTCCCAGTAGCGGGATCGTGTAGTTGTTCTTGCTACTACCAGGCGAAGAATAAAACCGATCCAGGAGGCGGCGAATTGAGAGTTTCGGCGGCATTGCTAGTAGGGAGTTCAGTCAGTCCAAGACATTTATATACCTTGGAGACGTGTTCTACACGTCTCCGTGATAGATACGTGGCCGATATTCTGCTGTGGTGGCATTCCGAGTCAAGCAACGTGATTCTTCGGAGCCGCGGCCCGTGTTCAAGATTGGTGGCTGTGTCGTGCTCAATTGCGGACAATCTCTGGTCGCGGACATGTAAGTGGACTGTCGGGAATACTCTATGACAGTTGAGTTCAACGAGATTTCCGATTCATTTGATGCGCTTAGTCTGGGTGATATGCGTACTCTAAAGTCCCTGCCAAAAGCTGAAGTTGCAAGTACTTACAACGGTTCTCAGCGTGGACCTCCAGTTATACTCTGCAAAATGACCGTCGCAAGAGGAGTGTTGAGGTGTCAGGATGGGTCTTGGTTGCAAATGGACTCTAGGTCGAGTCCAAGATTTTATTTTCACGGCACAAATACAAGTACAGTCATCGGTCGACGGCGAGACATGAAGCAAAGGGTGGTATCCCATCATGTTTTTTGTCGTCCGCTTCACTGTCGCTCTAAAGATCAATGCAGTTTCAGTCAGAAAAGGTCGTCACGTCTGGAAAGTATGAAATGCGCACTCAACATCCTGCCATCACCATCGGAAATGCGGCGGCGGAGTTTGCACAAGCGGCTTGTACAGCACGTATAGCGCCCGCCGCTGCTCTCTGCTCGTGTGGAAGACCGCGTCCTCTTGCCCCGGTGCGATGTTGTCGCCCGCGGCAGTGTACGCGGGCGCTGGCACGCTGATTAACGCGGACGGTTTCTCCAATCCGGGGTGCAGGAGCATCTCGCTCGATGCACGGGGTTTCTCAATGGATTTTCTAGGCACATCGGGACTCTGACATAATAAATGAGGGGGATTGTGGAAGGAGATGACGAAACGCACCCGAGCCAGGTTCGGCAGACTGACCCTCCTGCGTGGACGACACAGAAGAACGAGGGCAAGTATGACGAGCATAAAGATTGCCGCTGAGAGCCACAGAAGGTATGCCGGGACGGCGTACAACTGTGATGAATAGGAGACCGTCGATGCTGAGTCGGTTGGCGCGGAGGTGGTGGTCTCTTCGCGCGCGGTGAGAATGTAGCGAATGGGTGACATTATGAGAGGAGGTCTGTCCGGTGCAGTTTGGCGGGGCTGGAGGTGGGGTCGTAATGGGATTCGGGACAACGGGGGGCGGTCTTTATACGCTCGTAATGGGGACCGAGACAGTTTGCTTCCGCCCGCGAGTGGAGTTGCGCACCTCAGGCTTCCGCATCTACAATCTTCTGAGTCCTGACGCGAATGACGTATTATTTTGAGACTACATCTGTTTCCTAGTTCTCTGTCCGAATTTGCGCAAGAGAAAGAGAAGAGGTTCCAAGCCATTTCTCGGGCAATACATTTTTCTGCGATGCAAAAAGTGGTGAGCAATTCACGATCGGGAGGCAGTGTAGAGCCGTAAAGCATCTCCTATTGTGTGGGGCATCTAATTCGCACGTAGCAACCACGTAGGTGGGGCCCGTTGTGTCGCGAAAGCCGGTGGCGAAAGCTGTTGGGAAGAACAGAGTGCCGACACGAGTCGACTTGCATTGTCGAGCTGAAGTGAGATTTACGACCGATTGGGGAACAGCGGGCCACTGTGACATGAATCCGCCGACGACTGTCTGGCCCGAGCACTCCCGCCGTCGGGGATTCGCCGCTAAGTTCCACGGTGGCTGGTCTACTCTCCGAGTCCCTTCCTCGCGGTCCTCGCCGGAGTGAGTGCCCTCCCAGGCAGTTTGTTTGCACCATCGACGCCGCTGAGGCTGTGGGCCATTTCCCCTGAGGTGGCTGCGGCCTCTCTAAGGACGGATGGAGATAGGCTGAAGCCAGGTTTGCCGAGCGGCGGGAACGCAACAAGCGAGTGCAGAAAATGAAACATGATTCTCATTCTGCAGGGGGTATCAAGGGGCTTGGCGATGCGTGTTTGGAAGGACCCTGGTCTTACCCGCTAGCGCGCTGATCTTAGATGACGTCGGGCGGTACTGGACTATAGCTACGCGGTCGGATATCGCACGGTTTGCGAAGGGGAAGTGGGAGCGGGAAGATCCACGCGGGAATTGCAGTTCTGAAAAATGACTAATTTCATCCCCTGCTGACGGTTGAATCATGCCAACCTCCTGACTCGTAGTTGACAGCGGGTTTCGGCGCTTGTTCCAGACGTCGTTTATGTAAAGGGATTGAGCGCAGAAGTCGCGAAGCCAGGTTCACTGGCGTTGGTGGAGGTTGGATAAGTAACTCTCTGGAAGAAGAACAAGAGTAAAGAAAGCTAGCCAAAACTTAACGACGTTGGACGCTAGCGCAAAGTAACAAGCGAAATCGAAGTCACTCTTAAAGTAGAAGACAGGTGATCGCGGCCCGGTTCTAATGCGCGCCGGCCATGGTGTACAACGCGTCTCGGTCGCCCGACTCATCCACCAATGCACGCAGTTTACCGTTCTTTATCTTCAACAGCACTTTCGGGTTGTCAAACTCGACCTAAGTTAGATGGTTAGGGACGTATAGCAACGGTAGCTACATTCAACTCACGATGTGGCCGGCGTCCAACACCATCTGGAGAACGTCAGTCACCGTCGACGGGAGAGATACGTGCGTGCTTACTATCTTGTCGGCATCCATAATGGTCTGAAGACGGTGCGCAACGGTGATAAGAGAAACATCGCCCCGCAACTCCTGCCGAAGGGAGTTCTGGATAATTGAATCCGTTTTATAGTCTAGTAAGGAATTGATATCACGATCATAGAAGGGTCCGTCTGAGTCCTTACCGATAGCAGATGTAGCTGTTAAATGGGTCAGGAAGTAGTTCCTACGATGCCAGAGGTAGTACACTAACCTTCGTCCAATATCAATATCTTGCTTTTGCGTACAATCGCTCTACGAACAGACTCATTAGCCTGATACTTGCGGCACACAAAATCTGGCCTGACCTCGCGAGCGCAAATATTTGTCTTTGTCCAACGGAGAAATTGCTGCCGCCCGTGGAAATGCTGCTGTCCAAGGTTACTCGGCCCTCGTCCATTTCGCTTTGAAGTGCAAAGAGACCGGCGGCGCGCAGAGCATAGTTCAGCTCCGCGTCATCGTACTGGCCGAAAGGATCGAGGTTTGCTCGCAACGAACCACTGAGCAACTCAGGCTGAGAATTAGCATCAGCGAAGGTCAGTTAGTTCAAGATCCGACTGACGACTTGAGGAATGATAGTAATGCTGGAGCGCAATGCATCTAGGTTCAACTCCGATGTCTCGACGCCGTCGTACACCACTGAACCTTCGGTGGGAATGCATCTCAGAATGGAGAGCGTCAAAGAGCTCTGCGAATATATTAGCCGCTGAAAGATATTTTAACGGTGAAGGAAGGCTACCTTCCCGGAACCAGTGCGACCAACTTGTGGACGATTCAAGTAAATAAAAGGGGTTAGATTGCAACGCTCACCAATGCCGACTCGTTCTCCAGACTTGATGTGGAACGAGATATCATGTAAGATCTCTGGACCATCTTGGGAATATTTGGCAGACAGATGATTAACTCGAAGCTCTCCGCTCGCGGGCCAATACGCGGGGGGTTTTCCCGTTTCAGTGGCAGACTTTTCGTGTTCAATGTTAATGTATCCTTGGATCCGTTCGAGACTAGATAACGTAAGTGCCGTTCGGTAAAAGAAGGGTGCAGTATCACCTATTGCCTATGTTTGGGACGTCAGTAAATTATCGGCGTGAAATTGAATACTCCGTACCCTGTACTTCAAATTCATTTAGAATGCGGACCTGCCGATAAGCTCAGCGCCAAATAAGCAATAGGCTCGTTAACCACTTACAATCCACAGAAGTGTGTTCGTAAATGTGACAGCCATGTTAATTAAAAATCCAGAGTCGCCAGCGCTAGTGGGTTTGATGTAGACGAGATATGTGGCAAGTCCGGCCGAAAAAAAGGCACTCAAGACTTCAACGCGTACGGAAATCCATCTATGTATACCGTTAGCTGGTATGCCAAAAGCGAGGACGTGGGCCGACCTGTTTAAGTTGTAGAAGCTGCGGGCGGCTCTCGTATATCTATCGATCCTTACCAGTGACTCGGTGCTGAATTTGGATTCTGCCCCGAAGGCGCGGACCGAAACTGAAAGTGGTTTAGTTGGCAAGCAGCAGGCGATCGTGGAACGGATACCTATGCCGGCGATAGCCGCACCGAAGCTTTAACCATGGTCAGGAAACGGAAACCGCCGTGTATGGAACACATACTGTGCAAGAACTGGAGCACGGCTGTTCGCCATCAGACGTTTCACTGGCAATTGGCCAGCAATGTATATCTGGCCGATCCAAGCGCCCACAGCGCCCACAAAGATTCCGGGGAGGAAGAAAATCGGGGTGTAGATAACAACTGCACCGAATTTCACCTGAATATGTGCAAGTCAGTCTAGCACGGAGGGATACGGAATTGAAGATTCGTACCATCATAGCGATGACGTTGGTTGTAAGACGCCAACATAGGTTAGCGAGGGAGTCGTCAACAACCCTCACATCGTTAGTTACACGGGCAATGATACGGGATGTTGGTGTTACGTCGAGCCATCTGTGCATATCTTAAGACTTTGGTGCGGGGAATTGAAGAAAACGGCAGACCTCAAAGAAGCGCTGAGAATGGATGACATGAGATTCTTGTGTATCACCTTCGATGCTCGCAACTGTCCAAAGACGAGGGCGGCAAAGACCACCGCAAGGGCGGCCGTTGACATGAAAACGATCCCGACTGTCTGCCGTTAGAAAAAGCAAAGACAATAGTGGACAGTACGAACCGAAGATGGAAAGATAGCTGTGACATTTTCAGTCGCCGAATCTGAGTGTTGTTTGGAAGACTCACTAGATCACGTTCACCTCTTCAGCAGGCATATAGTCGTATTGATTTGCCCAGTAACCAAGCATCCATGTCCTCCCTGCGATGAAAACTTGCTGGAAGAGCATACCGCCAAAGAAAAATGCGAAGAACAAGAAAGGATATCTCCCGGCGACCGCCAACAGATACATTTTCACTGCGGAAGTATCAGCAAATTTGAGTTTAGATAAGATAAAGGAATGAAGGCGGACCGGCGGCTGCGCTAACATGCCCCACTTCGATTTCTTCTGCCATGATAAGCTTTCCGTCTGTCGGCTTCCCATCTGCGGGCTTCGCGACTGGGGCCTCGGTATAGATTTCCTCCTGGGTCTTGTCCAGGATTTTTTGGTCCTCGCGAATCTGCGCTGCCAAGGATCCACGTTTGTCGATTTCTGAAATGGTGCCTTGGCTTTCAACTCGGCCGTCGGATCCAAACGTAACCACGAAGTGAGCAATCGGGCGAGCGATTGCAACGTTGTGGGTCTGCCTTTGTTAGCGCGACAATGACGATTTGAACAGTGAGTCACTTACGACGAGAATGATAGTCCGATCTTTGACCAAATCGCCACCGAAACATTTTTCGACGATCCATTGGGCCGTGTGAACACTTCAGCAGGTCAGTGTGAGAATATCTGGGTAGAGGGGTAAACTCACTCGAGAGCTGCCAGAACATCGTCCAAGAGGAGAATGCTCGCTTTGGAATACTAAAGCAATCGCTGTGTGAAGATCTATTTCTAGTACGTTGGGGAGTTCTTACCACAGCTCGTGCAAGCGTAAGCCGCGCCTTTTGGCCTCCGGAGAGTGTCAGGCCTGGCAGATGTGAGAGAGACATGCGTGCGAGAAATCGGAGCGACAAACCTTTCTCGCCGACTTCAGTTTTGTCCCCAGCTTGGAATAAACCGAGATCCGGTTCCAACGCACACTGGTACAGAACCTTCTTGTAACGTTCCTCGTCAAATGGCGTGTCGAAGATGATGTTGTCCTAGTTCAGATGAACGACGTTTAGGCCGGGTACGGGACGTGAATAAATAAAAGATTAATCACCCGAATCGTCTCGTTGAGAACCCACGACTCTTGCGCGGCATATGCGACCCCGGGTCCTCGCGGAAGGTTATACCACGAGTCGGGGGACGCTGGGATCCAGTGCATCTCCCCTGGGAACCTTGTCAGCGACGGCGGGAAGATGAAGTAGTCGACTCACCTAGCAGCGCCATAAGAAGAGAAGTTTTACCTGTCGCCGATGAGCATCACAATTTTGAAGTGAAGAAGGCGGACAGCACCTGAACCAGTCGGTCCGACGACGAGATTGATCCGGCCGCGCTCAAACATGACTTCCCCATCAATTTTCAACTTGAATTCTTGCTGCGACCGCGTGCTAGATCCGTCGCTCTCCTTCGACCACGAGAACGTCGCGTTGCGGAATCCAATCCGCTCGTCCGCGGATGGATCGGCTGGGAAGAGGACCGTGTCCGCTTTCTCGTCGAAGGCGTCCAATAGTTCGGTCTGGACAAATCAAATCAAAGATCAGCACCTCCGTGCAGACGCTGTGCGTACCTTTTTGAGGAACTCGTTCACTCGATCCAAGGACACCTTTCCGGTCGCGAGCTGATTCAGCCACTCGGTGACCTGGGAAGCGAGCGGTAGTCAAGATCGGTAAAGTAGACCTAAAAGTCGTTGTACCTGTTCTATGTTACCCCTGGAGTCGGTTAGCATAGCTTACAGGGAAGTCCGGAGGATAATTACCTTACGAGATCGAACACCGTCATCGTGGAGAACACTTTACTGGCATTGAGAGGTTTCCCCATAATCAAGGTCTTTGGGCGCGTGAGCTAAACGGTAACGGCGAGCGCGGCGCGGAAAAAAATCGCTGACATATGTTCCATAGGTAACCGTCATTGTAATCACAGGGATCAAAAAGCTGCGCATCGGGTCGGTCTCAGCATACTATCAGAAGTAATGTACGCACTTGATAAGACTGCTCGCAAGATCTATGAACCGACGCTTCCTGATCCAAGTCAACTCGGCATCTCGCTACGGCGAGATCAGCGTCAGACACGCAAAGGGCAGGCCAAGATTTGTACGCTACCTTGTCCTCGATCCTTTCTTTCATCTTGCCCTCCCACCCGAACAATTTAACCTGGATCTTGCCGTTAGCGAGTAGTAGAGACGATAAGGACCGAGTCGCCGACCATTCGGAGTACGTTCACGGCTACCAGTCGTGTAAACAACTCGTCAGGATCCTGAAAATATGAACTGCACACCTTCGCTAACGCTTTGGACTCGTTCATCCGTCCGTTTCAGCCGCTCTTTTTGCACCGACTGCACTAATTTCGCCACTGAAATCATATGTGAGCGAGAGGCACCGGGGTGAAAAATACAAACGAACTAAAGCCAGGAACCGGAGTGAGCACAACGATCGATCCCAAGCCGACCCAGACAGCCCATCCCAGCAGAGAGTGAAGGAATCAGATTCCGATCGCTAGTTGACACGGGAAATAAATAAGCGGGATCAAGAAATCGCGACTATCGACTAAACCGCCAAGTCAGCGCGTGCATTGAGACAGAGATGAGAAATCCAAACCGATGTTGCCTATAATAAAAAATGCCTCAGAGACGTATATGCTTGAGAGAAGTGGCGCCACGCACCCAAGTCCGTAGTGACTAAATTATTGATTTTCCCGACCAAGCTGCCCTCGGCTTTCTTAGCCTCCTCTTTCGCCGGCTTAGTCGGTTCCTTGGCCGCCGCCGACTTGATGCTCGAGGTGCTCGCCTGCACGGTCGCGAGCTCATCTTCCGAGCGGGAGCTGTTCTCGCCATTCTCCAGGGTCGCGGTCTCGGTTTCCACCGTGCTTTCGCCGTCGGACCCCTCGCGCGCAACGGGCGCAGCGGCCTCGACAGCAGGCGACGGCGTATCGGTCGAATCTTTCGCGGCGGTGGTTTCCGCCTTCATCCGGATTCGCAAGCTGGGAAAGCTTAGATTGGGCGTAGGTGATACCAGGCTTTACGTACCTGTGAGCAAAGACCAGCTGAGTTATGATGGCCTCAGTCTGAACGAGCGTCCGGGTCTAGAGGTGGGACGTTGAGAAGGAGCGCTTTGCCCGAAATCCTTACGTACGTTGATGAAAATGTACAGCTGGAATCCAAGAAATCCTGAAGAGTAGAATGAGCATTACTTTGAGCCACGAGTGAGGAGCACCTTACCGAAAAGATGCGGGAGGAAAATCAGCACGATCCAGACCCACGGACGCACAACAGGACTAGTTCCAGGATCATCGCGCGTCTCAATATACCTATGCGAACAATAGATCAGAAGTTGCGTGTAGATTACAAGTCGATACATACTGAAGCAATTGATTCATCGCAAACGGACTGTTAAAAAGTCAACGCGAGCTCCTCGGCCAATCGGCAACTCGTACCTGGAAAAATTGACGAGGACTCTGAAGATCAGGAGACCTGCCAGGATGATGAATTCGCGATAGAAGATACGCATTAGTCCGAAGAAAATGTGGCGACGGCTTTTGCTTCCGGAGAAGCTGTCCAGATACTGAGAACCGTCAGAGAGAACGAAGTCAGTATTTAAAGTGGCCTTACCTTGAAGCTTCTGGATTTGAGGTGAGTGGAAGTGTCGGTGTCGCACAAAGGATACAGGTCGTCTTCCTTGAGCTGCGACTCGCGGTACGCCAGGAAGATGATATGGTCCAGGAAAAAATAGAAGGCAAATGCGAATATAGATGCGGTCTGGCAGGGGTCAGAATGGGTAAGACGCTATGAAGGGCGCTTTACCTGCTCGGGGTTGGGAACCGCCATGGGGTTCTGATTTTTTCTCTCAGTTATAGACCTTGAAAAGAAGTAGAAAGACGCACGAGAGGATCGACAGGGATATATTGACGAGGTGTGAAGACAGGGATTACGACCGCACTGAAGAGAAGGAGGGCAATTTTGGCCCACAGCTTCGGCCCTTGGTCGAGATCCTCCGGAACGCGAGTGAAGGTGGCGAACGGAAAGATATCCCTGTAGAGGTACACGCAGAACGCGACGAACAATACGCAGTTAACGTGTCTGATTAGACGATGTCGGGTATTCTTGGGACTGATGGAGAGAGCGGCCAGAATGGACGCATATACCTGGATCCCAAAGTCAAAAGATATGTGAAGCAGCAGCAGCCAGGGAACTTACATAAGGTGCACCCATCAATATTCCCCGGACTAGGACTTCACGCCGCGTCCCAGCGGCATCTTCCCGTTCGTCCAGGATTGAAACGACGGAAAGAGCGACGAGGCCAAGACAGCCAAGCAGGCGGGCCACCCTGAAACGCAGGATAGACCCACTGCCGATGCCTGGCGGCGCGGCCTGCGGTGGTCCCGCTGATACAATGCCGGCGCGTTGGAGTAAACGGTGCACAACGTCGAGTGAGAGGACAGCGTGAAGGAGGAAGATGGCCGTGGAAATCCCAGCACAATAGACAGGGACGAGCAGTAGGTCTGGTCCGATATCGAGCTCTGGAAGGCGCGCGGAGTCCATGATAACCTCAGGGACGGTTATGGAATCCATCGTCGAGGTCGTTGTCTGCGAGATGTTTCGCGTTCAGCGCGCCGGTGAAAGTCTCCACGGACTCGGAGACAACGGTTGCCGCTCGCAGTACGTAATCTCAGCTACTAACACGGTATGTTCAAGCCGAACAGGGATGATATTGATCTCACCTTTGGGTTTTAACGGCAAGCGCATGCCGCCCGAATATATTGACCGCTCTGGATATCATGCTCGTCCGTACGGCGTCCACGAAACTCCCCATTCAGATTCTTGCTTCCGATATGCTTCCAAGATCCAAGAAACTAGGAGTCCGGTTGAGGTCGGTTGAAGCGCTAGATGTTTGCAAGGTTATTCGGGTCGAAGCTGGTCGAAGATTAGACACGGCCGAAGATGGCCGCCGAGCGCTAAACGCCGGCGTGGGAGGAACCCCGTATATCGGGCCGGCCCACAATCATACGACGTGCACCGGGCCTGGACGGGCGCACAGGAAGACGAGATATTGAAGCGAGGGGCTTCGACGACGGAGGACGCTTCCTAATGTCGTTACTGTCTCTGAATATAGACTGAGTTTCTTCGAGCTTGACTAGCTTCCCACCGGGACTCTCCGCTCGACTCTTGTGCGTGTGCACTTCGTGGCAATACTCGGAACGACTCTGAGCAACGTCACTGTAACTTTTCGACACCTGTTACACCGCAGCGGTCTATGTGGGCGAAAGCGTACGTCCTCCGCCTGCCACTCAACAACGAATTGTCCGCAAGCCCTTCTAGCAGTGGTCTTGTCCGTTCGATCTAATAGTAATAGCACCAACCGCATCAGCGGCACCACCAGTTGACGTCACGTCTGTCCTCGATCCCACCTGCTAATACCAAATAACCCCTCATATTAGAGGGGCCATGTCTCCTCTATGGTGCCTCTAATAAGAGGCGACCTGGTTGTAATTCCCACTGCGGCTACACCTTGGGTTCCCCTCCCATAAAGGGAGACTATGGGTAGACGAAAAAATTTACCTGCACCCCCGCCACCACCAAAATGGCGGGGGGTAGACATGTAC